>CM061918.1:133399493-133561801 GCA_031002005.1 Vandiemenella viatica
AAAATACTATATTGTTTAAAATTTCTATTGGTGGAGGTATTTTTGATAGGATTCTTTTTATTGTTTTCTGCAACATGCAAATAGATTTTTTGAGTAGTTGATTCTGCATCGTTTGATCCTTCGTTTAAGTGTTTGTTTGGCAAACCTAATTTTTTTAATTCCATGAAAATCTGGCCAGTCACCAGGGTCACTTGAATAATCCTTTAGTTAAGATTTCACTGTAGTATAGTCCTATAGTTTTCATGTAAATGGGAATAGGTTTAGCAGAAAAGTTTCGTTTATTTCAACGGTGGGAATTAACGTAAAATCATGTTTTCTCGCATGAGATGAAGATTTTCTTTGTTTTGTCAATACTTTAAAAAAATAAATAATAATAATAACTTTTGATCATCAAAGTTTCTCTAGCACGGGTGCAAATTTAGATAGCACACTCTAAAGGTTTGCGAGAATTTTTGTGTTAATTTTACTTTTTTAAATAATAATAATAACAATTGTATGTTGTAATTGATTAGTTCATAGACTCAGCCAGAGGTTAGTGTTGATAACAGAAAATGTATGTTGTAATATATAAAATCATTAGATTAAGCAAAAGATTTGTTTTTAAAAACCGTTAACTGAGAACTGAAGTGCAAATTTTTGGACATAAAACCACGGACTTTCAGTTTTCTTCGTCAAGAAAGACTTCAGCCAGTGGGTTTGGGGCTATGTAATGTCCAGCCTCTGCTGTTTTCAATATTTTGTCGCCTCTCAATATATTTCGCTCAGCCGGTTTTGTGAGACGGCGGAGTGTGTAATTCCAGCGAGGCGGCAGGTTGACAGCGTGGCTAAATCCTTTGTCAGTTGGACCCAGGTATAGAGGACCCCCGCCCCCGGGAGCCGGGGGGGGTGAGTGGACAGGCAGTAGCGAGAGACACTTCGGGTTAAGATCCCGCATTGTACGCACGTGTGTTTGTATACTGGATTACCGGGTGGATCCCGGAAGACCACGCACGTCTGGTGTGTGCGTGTGGACAACAACGTGGACGCCACGTTTTGTCACGGCATAGTGCTGTCGTGATTGTTTTACTACGCGTGGGAAACGTTCCAAGGAATGTCTGTTTCGAAGGAGACCGCTCCAGTTTGTAGCATGCAGCCACCGTCTCGACGAAACTGATAAGTCACAATTTAATTTGAGTCTTTTAGCCCCATTTTCTTGGTAGTGAAACACTATGGAACTGATCGACGCTAGCCGGGAACAATTTAAGAATTAAAAGCATTACATTTGCTGGCTGAGTCCATTTTTTTGATGTAATGTTAAACAACTTGTATTTTTTTTGTGTTTTAGTTTATGAATGTAACATTTCCCTTTTGTAATTAGAGGGTGTCATTTAAATTTTTAGCATGTTTTTTTTTGCAATTAAAAAAAATGTTAAAAACAACTTTTTTTTGTTAATAATTAAATCTTTCATCTCATGCCATTAAAAAAATGTTTTCTCGGCATAACGAACCCAGACATTTCATACTATTAACACCAAATTTACTTATTAATATATTTCTCTCGGGCTTCCAGTCGTGTTAAGATGTTACATTTGTGGGGCGTTTTTGAAGGCGTCCTTCTCTGCCTTCATTCTCAACCAAATTTCAATGATTAATCATTAAAAAAAATTTGAAATCACTGCAATCATTTTTGCGGGCTCCCTCGATAGTTGTAACATTGAGCCTGGAGTTTACAGGACTTTCTGTTTCAAAAGACACTAGAGATTATACGTATTGTGCTTGCGATTTTTAAATAGTTTTGTGCCAACTGTCCTTGGACTTATACCGTTAATAATTCTTGGAACATGTTTTTTGTATTTTAAATATCTTCATCTTCTGCAAAGAATTTGCTCAAAAAGAGATACTATATTGTGAAAATGACGAAAAACTTCACACCAACTTTCTTTTCTACTTTACCACGTGCCTCTATTTAATATTGCGACGCTGTCTCTTGCATTGTTTTCTCGTTTTTGTCGACAGTCTCCAAGACGATCGAGGAGCTGAGCCTGGAGTGGAAGACGATGAACCCGGTCATCATGGGCAAGGGACTGCGCATGCCGCAGTTCGAAATCGTCAAGATCGCCGCCTCGGACTGCCAGGAGTCCTTCCAGATAGGTGAGCACAAACACAACGGAAACCACTCCTTAAGGGAGACACACTTTATTCACAAAGAGTCCTCCACCTTGAGCTGAATACAATATTACAAATAACAAGCGATTTAACTACTGGCTGAGATGCTTTGAAATATTCTTTTCTTCAGACGCAATTGGGTGTTACAGTCAAATGGAGTGAAGCAACGAAATTTCTTTAGTTGGCATAGTGTTTACCAGGTCAAAGGCGAATATTATTAAAAGTTTCAATGACGAATTGCGCCCACCAAGACATCAATCAACGGTGGTTTCCTAGCCCTGACTGCTGTGTACGTAGGTTACAACGAAAGAACGAAGTGTCATCAGGTAGGTTGAATTTCCCAAACACCTTAAACGGTATTCACGATTCCGACATAAACCAAGTCCAATCGCCAGGTAGTCATACATATCTTCACAAGTTAGTCCAGTCACTAGTATTCTGACTTCCCCTCCTGGGGGGCGGTTGCGGTGGCGCCACGTATGTCTGCCACTGACGCCCTCTCTGATGCCCGCTGATCTCTGGCTGAAGCTGTCGTGCGCAGGCAATAATATGGAACATTTTACTGTCCATTTCACTAACAACGGCAGAAACAATTGATACCAAATCAGTTGTAAGGTTCTATTCATAAGTTCTGTTAGACAGCACGTCATAAGTTAATATCTGTGCCAATCTTTTATTAGTTCCACGAACTGAGCACAGTATCAGGTGAAATATATCAGGAGCCAATATCGATGTAAACCAAAGAAGGTAAATAATTACATGTCCAGATAGCTAGAAGCGGACCCAATGAGCAACCGTGAGGAATTATTTATTTATTTCTCATATGCATTGTATATCAGATATGACAGGGTAATGTCGAGGGGAGTGTATCCACCCGAGCTGGGAGAATAGACAAATCACCCCTGACCCAGATTGCTCAATCGCGAGCCCACACGTCCAAAGTTCCATGACCCATACCATTAACTGTCCTGAAGTGGTTTGGTTACCATCAGTGCTGCAATTCCTTGGTACGTCAGAACCCGGTGGCTGCTTTGTTCGGTGACCAGCTGTCCAGTTGATAGCAAGTTCTGCTGCCACTGTCACCTTTATTTCCGTAGCGTCTGGCCAGAACATCAGATGTTGACTTGAGGCTATCTGATTGAAAGTTCTACAAGTCAGCCCCTAAAGGGATATCAGTACAGTCATTTACCTTCCACCATTGAGGGGCCAAAGCTGCTTAGTGTCTCATCACCAATTGAAAGAAAGACGTAAGATACGACCGGAAATAAAGGCAGTGATCTGGATAACAGAACACTTCCCACAACGTTCACAATGGCGTTTAATCTCGATGAATATTCGATACCCCCCAAGCAGTGATGAATACATGATCTTTTCGGTTGGAAGATCGTATAGGATAGTAGGAGGACGCTATATCAATGGCACATTACAGACAGCGTTCTAGTTTCCTCAAAGCTCTAGAGTATACTGGAGGTGTGGTCTGTGTTGCAGGGAACTACAGCTGCCTGGTCGCCGAGTTCCACCTGTCGCGGTCGGTGGGGTTCCACCTGGTGCAGAGCTACCTGCCCACCATCCTGATCGTCGTCATCTCGTGGGTCTCCTTCTGGATGGACGTCGACTCGGTCCCCGGCAGGACCACTCTCGGAGTCACCACCCTGCTGGCCGTCTCCTCGCAGTCCTCCGGCAAGTCCTGCAACTACTGTACCTGAGGTCCCACTTACCTATCATCTCAAGACTGTGAGCATTATCCATGATCATGTTGACATCAACCATCAGGTCTTGAAGATGGATCTGAAGGCATAAATGTCCATGTGTGATGGGATTATTGCAACGGTCAACCTTATTGAGAACCGATCACGTAACGATTTTAGGTCAATAGACCTCTCCGAAGAACCTTCAGTAAGGCTCAGGCAACATTGAAGGCTTCGAGGCTGATTTCAGAGCAGTTATGGGAAGGTTTTCCTTCTTCTGGCCCATATCCGTACCATATGTCGGCCAACATCTTGTCTCCGTTCGTTGACGCTAGAAACTGTTCAGTAGTTGTCTTGGAGATCCAGGTTCTGAAATTTTTAACCAGGAAGTTCTTTTCATACAAGCACTTCTCTCTCCTGGTATTTTCCCCTGTATAGTAGATGTAGTGGTTGGTAACGGCTATTATTCCTCATGATGCGTTTTCACGTTGGTCAATATTTCCATATGCTTTTTCATTATTCGGAACACTTCAGCATTTTTGACATGGTTTGTCTGTGGTATCGTCAATATTCTTCAATAGAGCCACATTTCAAAAGCCTCGAAGTTTTAACTGATGATTTCTGTTAACATCGACGTTTCAACTCCATACAGGAGTACAAATAACAGACAGCAGTGATGAAATCTCGTCTACGAGAAGGTTAAATGGGGTTAAATCTAAAGCCAAACCTTCCATCCGTCAGTCACCTAGTTTGTCCAGCAAAATGGAAGTGCCGAAATGAACCATGACCATAGCAGCCATTAAGCCTCGGAGTACACGCTCAATGAAGAGGATTATTGTTTAACGGATCAAACCACTGGCAGGCTCTGGGCAGCCTGAAATTCACGTCATCAAATTTTTCAGACCAATATGTCTTGCTCTATATATTGCTTCTCACCGAACTAATGGAATCCAAAATTACCAACCATAACTTCAGATTTTATCCCTAAATCTCGGCAACTAAAATATTTTACAACTTTTCTTCATACCAGTCGTTGCACATGCGAAGGTTTTTTTAAAAATAAGATTCGTTTGTAAATGAGATTGAAAACGACCGGTCACCTCAGTGCGCTTGCGCGTCTGATCCCAGCATGCTTTGCGCGCGTTTAGACCCCATTAGCAGCCGTATCGTCTGTCTGTGTGATGAATTGTGGAAATTTATAATGTTTGAGAAAATTGATTCGCCCGGCGACTGAGAGATACGATCTGCTGTTCGAATCTTGAGTGTAAGAAATTTGGCAGCAGCGGAAATTCGTCATCAGATTTGTGAAGTGTTCCGGTGATTATGCTATGAGTGACAGTAATGTTCCAGAGTGGGTGAAAATGTTGGAGAACGGGCTGTTAATACTTCTGGAAGTTTATACTTCACATTGACGTCTCCCCTGTCTTCATTCTAGCAGTACTTCTTCCCTACAATAAAAGCTAAAGTTGTACACAAAATATGGTTATAAATAATACTATTTTAATGCCATTCGTGAATAAGCATTTCTCATTCATTTTTTTTTATTTTACTTTTAACTCACATCCCTTTTTATTTGAATGATGAACAGACCTATTAAATTTTACGCAGTTTAACCTTCCAATTGTAATTTACGGGAATTTTCATGTTCACAAATGATAAAGTGGTCGATGTATTTACCTCTAGTTCATATTCTCATTCTTATTATGAAAAATATCCCCTTTTCTTAATTTCTCTCCTTCAAAACTTGGCAATCTTTCGGAACAATATTCTTGTCGCCAGCGATTCTGCTTTTCTCTTTCGATTCCGCCAAAGATTGTCTGTGACAATACCTCGATTCAGTAGCAAAGATATCAATGTTCTCCTCGCTATGAAAAATTACCACTGTTATTTGTGTTCCACATAATAATTAAAGTGATTCTCGTTCCTTACATTTTTACTTATTGCCGGAACTTGGAGTTTATAAAGCGTCAACTCTAATGTAATCTGGAGAACGTCATGAAACATATCTATCCTGACAACTTTTAACTTGATATATTCTTTGCCAACTGAGATTACCTTCTTGTAAAAACATCTCTGTTTTTGTTTTTTTGTTTTTTTTCTCAGGTATACAGAGCGGACTGCCTCAAGTGAGTTACGTCAAAGCAATTGACGTCTGGATGGGAACTTGCACAGGTACGTAAAATTAGCCGGAATAATAGCGGTCACTTACAAATAGTTCCTTCACTATTACTGTCTTACTGTATGATCTACATCTGACATTGAACTGCGGTGTTCATGGAGCCTAAAAATGCTATCATTCTGGTAGAATGTCTTGTAATATTACAAATCACCGACATGTGCAAACTAAATTCATAAATGAGATTTTCTAACCCAGTTCCTTCATTTCTTTGATATATCGCTTCCTAATAATCGAAGGACTTTGAACCTTGTTCATATCACCTGCCCAAAGTATCCTGCCCAGTTGAGTTTAGTATCAAATTTTACGCCAAGATATTTACATACGAGATCTTCAAGAAGCAGTTCCTTCCCCACTCTAAAATCATAAACAACCTTTAGCTTTTTATCTGTATGCATAATAAACTGTATCTTAATTTCATGTTGACCTAGCCAGCCAAATATCCTGTCCACATCACCATACAGGTGTTCATAGGCCTCTTCCTTTTTAATTCTATTATATAACATTATGACATCACAAACAACCTAAAGTCTGATTGTAAACCATCAACACAATCGTTCATTAGAATAACGAATAGTGATGGTCCTAACACACAACCTTGTGGTACTCTCGTTTCCAGTTCCAACTCTCTTGAAACTGTATTGCCTACGATAAGCGTTTGCTTTATTTCCTTTAATAATTTCCCTAACCAGGACTTTCCCTACTATAACAACCTCCAGTTTTTTAATCTATGTACCTAATCAGTTAACTCCTTGACATTTACCTTCATTCCCTACTGCCCTCCCCATATAAATATCCTGTATAAATCCCCCTGCGGCTGTTCACAGTCCTATCCACCTGTAATCCTATTGAATACCATTACGTCATCAGCAAACAACACAACTTCTTACTGGAAATTATTAACAGAAATCATTCATTTCAAGAAGGATTCGCAATTGTCCCAATACACTACCTTGTGGCACTGCCGTTTTCACTTCCTCCTCTATTGATGCTGCGTTCCCTGTGTTATCTCTTTGCTTTACACCTTTTAATAATTCCTCTACACAGCAAATCACTTTATACCTTCAACAAACCCTACCCTATAATCATAAACAGCTTTCAGTTTTTTATCTGTGTACCTAATCAGCTGACTGTTGTTCACTATTATCTTGATTCCATGCTTACCAACCCTGCAGTTGTTCAGTCTTCTACCGTTTTGATACTATTATGCACCATTATGTCATCAGCAAACAAATTAACTGTAAATAATTAATTCGATTATTCATTAGGATAATTAATAGCAGCGGTCAGAATACACAGCCCTGTGGGACTCCGTTTTCACTTCTATCTCTTTACCGCATTTCTTATCAGGATTCAACTTACCGCGGTAAATTTGATGCAAATTAAATCGGATTAGATATGGTACCGGTAGAACTGCTTCAACTATCCACACCTGGGGCTGGGCTGATTCTCCGTACTGTGACTGCGGTGAGGTTCCACAAACTGTGTTGCACATTGTGCAGGACTGTCCACTGCGTGTCTTTCCTGGCAGCCTGGAAGACTTAAATTTGCCTACGCATCGTACGCAAAATAAAATAACTGCATTCCCTACCCTCACTCCCCAGTGAAGTGTTCGCTCGTCCGCCGTTTCGAGTGGCGACCGTCAAGGTGTCATTTGCGTGTTCGCACAGTAATAGAGCGACCACCTAGGCCGACGTCGCACCTGGGTCCCGTCACGCGGTACGTTGTTCCGCCGCTTATAATCCATCGCAGCGCCGGTCTGGCGACAAGTAATTTCGGTCGGAGCCGCTTCACTCGGCCCGCGAATTCCATTACGCTGGCGACCGCAGCGCCTCGTGCCGGGGGACTTATGTACTTAGCGTCCGCTGCGGTTCCAATTAGCGGACGGGCTGATCGCGTTATCCGACCGGATCGGGATAGACGGATAGCCGGCTAAGCCACGTGACCACCGAAAACCGAATCCGTCTGTTACAACAGAACGGACACATAATACTATACGATTGCATAACACAGACGTTGTCGCATAAAGTCCCTTGTCACAGTTGATAACGGATTATCTTACTCTATTATACTAATTCAGCTTTCCCAAATGGTGGATCACGATCCGTTACCACATCACGAAAAAAAAAATTGCTTTAGCCCCAGAATATATCAAGGAACATTAGTCAGATTAGTCTTAAGGAACATTTTCCCCCAATCAACGGCCACAAAGAATGGATAAGCAATCCATTTTCATTTAACAAAAGTAGAATTTAAAGGCCTTATTTACTGTTTTTAATACTTGAAGTTGTAGAAAGAAATTTGTCTGCTGCTCTTGAAGGCCTATCAAGCTGTTATAGGGAAAATCACTTAAGACCTAACCCTTCAAAAACTGAAGTGTGTGCCTTTCAACTAAAAAATAGGAAAGCTCAGCTTAAGTTAAAAGTATTGTGGTCAGGTATCGAACTGCAGACATGTAACATCCCAAAATATCTGGGAGTGACACTCGACAGAACCCTCACATATAAGAAGCACTGCATGAATTGCAAAATGAAGATCTCTACAAGAAACAACTTACTGCGCAAATTAATTGGATCACAATGGGGCAGTCAACCACAAACTATACGTACATCGCCAATGGCCCTTTGTTACTCTGTTGCAGAATATGCATGCCCAGTTTGGTACTCATCATCTCATACCAAACAGGTGGATGTAGCCCTCAATAACACCTGTAGGTTAGTGACAGGTTGTTTAAAACCTACCCAAGTTGATAGGCTTTACCAGCTTTCGGGCATTGCACCACCCAGTATCCGGAGAGAAGTGGCTGCGAACAAGGAGAGGACCAAAGTAGAACGAGAAAGCGCTCATCCACTGCACGGCCATATACCACCAGCCCAGAGACTCAAATCCTGGAAAAGCTTTCTCAGAACATCACGGGAACTAATTGGGTCATCTGAAAAGGCAAGAGTACAGTTATGGAAAATGAGGGTTCCCAACATCTCGGGACCACTGACAGTTGCAGAGCGCTTGCCACCTGGTCACGCAGAGGACTGGATCGTCTGGCGGTCCTTAAATCGATTGCGAACAGGAATGGGAAGGTCCAAGGAAAACCTAATGAGATGGGGTTATACTGATACTACCTGTATTAAGTGCGAATTTGGTGAA
Organism: Vandiemenella viatica; assembly: GCA_031002005.1. Classification (NCBI taxonomy): domain Eukaryota; kingdom Metazoa; phylum Arthropoda; class Insecta; order Orthoptera; family Morabidae; genus Vandiemenella; species Vandiemenella viatica. Next base: position 133,408,647 of record CM061918.1, read on the forward strand.
GACCAAACTATGAATCACATGCTCGAGTGCCCCATGTGCCCATCATCCTGCAACAATGAAGACCTGTTTCAAGCAACACACAATGCGATCGAGGTTGCGAAGTACTGGGCTAAGTGTGTTTAAAGTTGTTGATTTGCACAATGTATTTAACTGTGTATTTTAATGTTTTTGATACGAGAATAATAATAACTGTTTTTAATGTGTTATTTTATTTGTCTAATGTTGTAGGTCACCCGGTACCGCAACACGGAAAAACATTGTCGGGTTGCCTCTTCTTAGCCCCAGAATATATTAAGCAACATTTGCTAGACCTTCAGACTAGTATGAAGGAAAATTTTCCTCAATCACCAGCTACAAAGAATGGATAAGCTATCCATTTTTATTTAACGAAAAATCCGGAAGAAAAGTTGAATTTAGAGGCCTCAGTCGCTGTTTTAATGTGTTATTTTATTTGTCTAATGCAGACTTTTCCAAACGTTGGGTAGCTACCCAGTATCAGGTTGCAATAAAGTACTGGTGGGTCTTCTCTTCTTAGTCTGAGAATATATCGAGGAACATGTTCTAGGCCTCCATATCAGTCCGAAGAAATATTTCTCACAGTCAACAGCCACAAAGAATTGACAAGCAATCAATTTTCATCTTACAATTTTTTTATTTAATGAAGAGTCTGAAGGAAAGTTGAATTTATAATTGAATAAATATCAGAGAATACCACTGATGCATATTTGACTGTCATGTCGTCCGCAGAATCTTGAACTACTTGTTCTTGTTGGATGATTCACACTTTTCTTAATTTTAATCCAGCTAATAGACATCCCAATGAAAGGTACCTGCTAGTTGTTTAAGTATTATGTCACTTGTAAGGTACCAACCATAAAGCTGGTGAATTGTAAAATGAGTTATGTAAACAGTAGTAAAATAATATAGTGAGACGGTTTTCAGAAAAATATTAAATATGTGAATCAATAAATTTAGGTTGGCTAACCTGAGAGAAACTTCGTAGTAAAAAGATTATCGCTGAGTTTAGAAAAATGAATGCAGATGTTCGTTGTTATGGAAAAATAATGATAAGTCGAGTCTGAGGACTGAAGATTTCTTTTTAAATTACTAACAAGTGTAATTTAAAGTGACTGGGTGAAGTTACAAAATGTTTTTTAAATTGGAAAATGTGAGAAATGGTTAATATGATACAGATAAGTTATTAAAAACACCGCAGCTAACGTAAGTCATTTTTTTGTTGCGTCCAAATGGATTATGGGCTGCAGTATTGTTTACTTAACCCATTTTACAATTCACCAGCTTATGGTTGTTATCTTACACACTCCAGACGCTAGATTACTAACTGGTTGTGTTACGTTGTCAGCGTTCGTGTTCTGCGCACTGCTCGAGTTCACCATAGTGAACTACATGTGGCGCAAGATGCCGGACCCGAGGCAGAGCGGCAAAGGAGGCGCCGGCGATGTCGGTGGTGACGTGGGGGAGGGGGCGGCGGCCATCGCGTCCAGCAACGGCAAGGCGGCGGCCACCGTGGGGGCGGCACCGCCCCCGGGCCTCGAACAGGACATGCAGCCGGTGGTGAGTAGCGCTACACCACAACAGAAAAGGGGCTACTAGCAATAGTCAAGGGTATGACACGATTATTATTACTATTATTAGTCATTATTGCCCTTGAGGACAGTGTTTAAACTCAAATTATTCAGTTTTTTATATTCATCTTCTTCCTCTTATTTTCACAAAACATCTTCATATGTTCACTGTACTCCTGTTTACTTTGTTCTGTCCATTTTGTTCCTGTTTTCTTCTGTACTTAAAATTTTGTGTTCATAATTTTGTTCCTGAATTCTCCCTTTTCCTATATCATTTCCTTGCTGGTCCCTGCATGATATAAGTCATCTTTTATTTCACGGAACCAATTGGTTTTCCTGAGCGAAGATTCCTTTTCTTTCATTCTCCGTAAATGTCCATAGAATTGTCATCTACGTCTTCTGATCATGCCTGTCAGTCTATCTGTATGTTCGTATAGTTCTTTCATTGGTCTTTTCATCCATATGCTGTCTTTATGTATAGTTCCAAAAAAATTCTAAGGATTTGCGCTCAACTTTTTCCGCTTCCGTGATACCTGAAGCCTCAATTCTGGCTGTTTCTGATGCCTATAACACTTCTGGCAGGACCACTGTCTTGTAATGTCTGAGTTTGGCCTGCCTTAATATATTTCTTTTGTTATAATATGCCCATGAATGTCTGTATGCCTTTTGAAGTTTTTCTGAGCTTTCCGCATTTGATAGCTTGTTAGATCTTCCTGTTTGTATGTGTTCCTCTAGATATTTGAACTTCTAAACTCTTTTTATGTTTTCAAATTTTGTGTGTATTCTTTTTACGTTGTTGTTTGGTTTTTTCATGTACTGCGTCTTCTATTTTAAAAAAAAATTAAAATAAAATGTAGCCCTGTTTTGGCAGCAATTTGATGTTCTTCCTGCCTATTGTTGCTGAGTCATCCGCAAATGTCAGGTATCTTCTGATTGTTCTGGTATCATGTGTTCTTATTAGCAATATGTCACACAATTATTATTACAATTTTACCTACTCTCTTGGTTAGAAATGTTGTTTAAGATAGTAGCTGCTAATATGGAACCAGGTTCTTCTCTCCTGATTTGGTCGCCACTTTCGATTGAAGCAAATAAGAAAACGGTTTTCTCTCTAAACTATTCGTAATATAAAATGAATAAAATAAGCTGTTTAGCCCATCGTTAATTTAAACAAATCCCTCACGTATTTCTCTAACCACCACCGTTTAATTTAAAGCTGTTAAATCTGACTGTAAATCTAAATAATACAGTGTTTCTTCTACATACCTTTACAGCTTCTTAGAAAACACAAAGATTCAGGCAAAAAATTAGTTCATCGATGCGCTCATACCGGTCTGGTCACACGACTTAAATAATATCGTAAATTCTCTTATTGTCTCAAAGTAATGGCGAAAACCAAACTATAACCCCTTCAGTATTACGGAATGTCTTTCTATACTTTTAAAAATACTTACAGTTGCTTTTCTGCATTTAACAACAATTATGCCTCTCTTTGAAACATACTTGTGAGTCGCCCACTCAAAAGAATGGATGGTTTTCATTTTATTCACTGAGCCCGCGATTCATTTATTACTGACTACATGTCGTGGTGGTACAATGATCTTATTAGACATCATTTAAACAATGAAATGTGCTCAAATCTTTCCCTTAAAGCTTCTACATCTTCAAAAAGGATGAAGAACAAATTACTTTACTTTCTCAAGTTTACTATTCTCTCGAAGAACTTTTATTTACTTAATAATTCAATATTTTGTTCTTTGGCGCTTTACTGTACAATTGAAATCTGCCAACCAGCTCCATTTTCTTTTGTTTCGATATACACCTCTATTTCTTGGTATCTCTAAGCTTTCCGAACAATTTCCATCTTAGAGAAAAAGATGATGTCATTGAAATTATTATGTAACATATTGAAATTCTTATAGAATTACTAAAATCCTTCTAAAATTATCATAAATTGTTCCGAGGATGTTGAATTAAATTAACTAGTTTCAATTAAAACTGAGAAATGTATATTTCCGAAAATATACTTTCCTAGTCAAAGTGGCCTTAGGTTTCGCCAAGAGTTTCTATATCTACATCTGTACTTTGCAATTCACAAATACTGTGGGTGGCAGAAGGTGCTAAGTACCAATCCTAATTCTGTGTATTCCAATCCCGAACAGAACGAGGAAAGAAGGAATACATAAAAGCATCAGTACGGCATCTTATTTCTCTAATCTTATCCCTCCTGTAATTGTGACCTAAATAGGTTGACGGAAGAAGAATTTCATTGCTCTCGTAAATTAAAGATTTTCGAAATTCAGACAAAACCGACGTCATCAATCTGACAGACAATCCCAGTCCAGTCTATGTATCAACTCTGTGACGCGTTCGTAAGGACTGTAACTAGCGGTCACGAATCGAGCGGCTTTCTTCTGTACTTTCTCTAACGTGTCAACCTGTTATTGTAAATGATGGTGCAAAAGTAGATATAATTTTATCTTCTGTTGTTTACAAGGTGGGAGTTTCTATCAACTGACATGGGTGTCCACTGCGGCATGATTTAGAGAGAAAAAAATGAAAATTTAAACCAATATAGTTCTCGAAATCTAATAGCATCGGTATCAGATAAAAACAAGAGGTAAAAGGGGTGATACAGGAAAGGCAAGTAGTAGCAAAGTACTGGGGCCTTGCTTGTCGTGCAGTTCTCGCAAGTTGTCAACCCCCGAGACCGTCGTTTTAGCAGAAATATAGGTTGTAAAATAGGAATAAAAGTTGTGTCGTTTCGCACACAGACCAAAAACGAGAAAAACTAAATTAATCTTGGCGTGTTCTAAAAGCTTAATACTTATACCACGGTATGTCATTGCCTTTCCTTCTATCAACTATTTGTGATAGTGGATATGGAATCAATCTGAGCAGTGGACAGAAATACGAAAACGTTTTGGAAAGTTTTGCTTACATGTATGAAGCGCTCTAATATGAAGACCACGTATGGTGAACAACTAGAGAATCCTACTTGTCTAATCACTCTGCGGATGAAGTCAGAAGGTCCTCGTTAGTAGGATCAGCATGTCAGTTTTGATTGATTGTCTTTGTATGTTTTTTGTACCGGTATGTTTATGTGCAAGTATAATTCTGTTTATTTGCGTGTAAGGTGAAAGTATGTTTCTTTTTGTACGAACGTTTGTGTATGTTTTTTCACATGTGTATTATTATGTGGTTATGTATTTTCTTTTTCCTTTGATTGTGTTTTTTGTGTATGTAAGTTCAATTTTATCCGTTTATTTGTTTAATTGGTTATTTTTTCTTCTCTGTATTTGTGGGTTTTTCGTTTTTTAATATGTGTTTATTGGAGATGGTGAGCTTGTGTATGGTTTATGCTTGTATTTTTGTTTGTTTGTGTGTTTATTTATCTCGTTGTTTAATTGTGTGTGTTAACTTATTTGATTGTTTGGGTTTTTTGTGGTGTTATATTTATGTGTAGGTATGTTCCTCTCTTTGTTTTTTGAGTGTGCGGAGGGAGGTGATTGATTGCGAGCGGTTGTGTATGTGTTTTTGTATTGATATGTCTTTCTTTTTTTGGTAGTGTATGTTTGCTTTTCTTTGAGTATATATTTGTCTGTATTTATATTCATTTTTATGTGTTTGGTTACTCACTTATTCGTTCCTGTGTTTTTTTCTGTATGGTTATGTCTATTCAAATGTATGTTCTTCTGTTTGTTTTTGCCTGTGTTGGGGGAGGGGGTTGTTTCTGACTGATATAGAGCGTTCGTGTGTGTGTTTATTCACTTGTTTTTGTTGGGTTTTTTGTTGTTTTTTTGTTGTTTTTTTTGTTTCAGTGTATATATCTATTGGTTGTCTATTTTAGTTTTTCTTTGAATATCTGTTAGTGTATATTTATTTTTATATTTTTATTTGCCTAGTTTTTTGGTTGCTTACTTGTCCATTTTTGTGTTTGTTTGTGTGTTTGCGTTTGGTGCAGTACGAGAACGCATGTGTGTTTTACTCTTGTATTTTTGTTTGTTTCTATGATTATTTATTACATATTTATTTTTAATGTATGTCATAGAGATTCAATAACTGAGATAGGTCAGAAATGAAGTCGCCATGTCCATAACACAAACTGACTTTGACCCAAATCCATTACGAAGTAATCTTTATTAAGCTACCTGCAGTTTGTCAGGTTCATTATTTTCCACCAGTGCTTTTCATGTCACAGAGTGGTTGCAGTTGCAGCGTTTCGGACAGTCCGACGGGTGACACCTTCGGACAGCAGCTAGTCGACGTCACGTACGACTTCAGAGTATCTGGTGGTCTAGCGCGACAGGTAGTCTTCGCACAGTGTTTATCTGTCTGCACGCTACTGTGTCCACGGTGTGGAATCAACACTGCACTAAACGCTGCTTTTCTAACATCTCTAACCAACATTTTTCCCAGGCACTTAAAGCTTTTCATAGATTTTACAGCACATTATCTAAGAATGGATTTATTAAATCACGGTGGTACTGGAACTTTTAAAACTCTTTACAGTTATAAAAGAAGGAATTTGTTTGACAGTTTCTACGTTAAAGGAAATCAAAAGATTAACTTATACATTTTAAAATTTACACAAAAGTCCTGTATTTAAAGACGGATTAATGTCACATAAGCCCCATATCAAAATTACTTAGAAAATGAGAAAAAAGTATTTTTTTTTTTTTACCAAAAAGGAATAGAAAAAGAACAAAGTCAAAGATTATATTAATTTCATATCTGAAGTTAAGCGTCATTATTGTCGAATTAAGTCTTCCTTACGCCCTAACGCCTCGTCGACGTCGCTGTCAGTAGAGGCACGAATGAACTGAGGGCAAGGAATGGGAATGAGTTCGGCCATGGCCTTTAAAAGGAAGCATCCCGGCATTCGCCTGGAGTGATTTGGGAAACCATGGAAAAACCAAATCTGGATGGCCGGACGGGGATTCGAACCCGCGTCCTCCCGAATCCGAAGCCAGATAAACCACCACACTCGGCGAAAGGAAGTTAAAGTTTTTGATTTTAGGTTCTTTAAAAGAATGTTGAAACTTAAGTGGATACTTATGAACTTGTTTTGAAAATAAAGGACGAGGAAAGAAATTTGTGGAAAAGAATGGTGGTTCAAATTGTTCAGTTCGTTCGTGGAATTGACATTAGAAGGAACTGTAGATAAAAACAAATATCAGAATATACAAAGCAGCTAATTGAGGAAGTATGTTTAATTGAATAGGTTCACTTAGAATAAGAAAAGACAGTTGTAACAAAATAGTCGAGAAACTGATGACAGGAAAAATAAATAGTATCTGTTTCAGTGGTGAATGGAGGAAATTTAAAAAACTCTACAAACTGCAGTATTCCTCAAACTACCGATTACATATCCGCCACGCACCTACAGAGAATTCAGTATGTTGGTCCGAGCAGTGTTGGCGCCGGGCCAACTTATTACGTCGGCGGTAAATGCACCGCGCAGCTGCCGCTGTGCGTGACCGTATCTCAGGCACTTAAAGCACCGGGGAGCGTTAGTGGAAGAAAAATCGCGCCGTCATCGGAAGCCGTACATCACGCGAACGACAGCACAGCGGCAAATGATTAATCCGGGATAGACGAAAGCGATATTGAAAGGGTCTCAACCAGCTGAAAGGAATCGATACTTTCAGCACGGGAAAGTAACATTTAAGGGTATACTATAACTAGTCGCTGGTCGTGATACATGGAGTTAATACCAAATACAATTAGGTTTCTTTAAATGTGTCTTCCTGCAAGTTGGGTGAACGGTATTTACAGTACCGGATTAGCCACGTAGCAGGAGTTAGTGAATACTACTACGGGACCGCAGTTTCGTTGATGTTTTTTTTCTGTTTTTTTTTTAGCTCTGTTACTACCCCGGATGGCGAAAACCTAAGGGCCCGCGCTGTCTTAATCCACCCCTAGATATTTATGCAAAAACTACTGTTCTTATTTTGAAACGGTTTGAATAATGCACATCCCGTGGTCTAGCAAGTAAAACAGGATATCATTTATTTTGATATATCGTCGGAATAAGTGAAATTTAAGGTAAAAGAGCCAACAAATTAGTAGCAATTTTTCGTTAAACGAAACTCACGCCAATGCAACTGATCAGAATTTCTTGAATTTTGATTAATGTGTAGCCCGTGACACCGCGTGTAAAATGGAATGTTTTATGTTTATGTGACGTCACAAAGCTGAGTAATTTAGGATTAAAGTAACCAATGTAAAGGTAAGCTACATCTCGGAGGGGAAATGTGTACCGGGGTACGTAGCGACAGCACAGAATGCACCAGCCCATGTTTCGGATATTACATTAAACTGCAGGTCCCAATCATCTGGCAGAATTATGAGGTTAGTATAGAGGCTTTGGGCATCTGGTAAGAAAGTCTATCAGTAGGTTGTAAGACATTTGTGTGGTATGCGTATTGTACATCGCGAAATATGTTCTCTCAACTCGAACTTAGTGCTATTTAAAGTTTTCAAATTATTCATGCAGCAGGTTAACTTAATTTTAAATAGTTCGTTATTGCCGTCAGGTTGCCAGGTGACGTACCAAACCAGCTCGAAACAGGAGGTGGATAAATAATTTAAAAAGTCATCAAGTAGTGTACTACAAACTTGAGTCCATCACACGTTTATTTCAATAGCTTAGAACATCGAACCGGTTGGCCACCACCACGTTTTGAATATTAAGGCTAACCGAAACTTCGTCAACCGTAGATTGCAGAATTCTTCAAGATAAAAGGAAATTAACAATTTAGTCAGCTCTACACCAAGTTACTTTTAATGTCACAGTTAATGTTCTTCTGCATCCCTGCACTGTTCAAGCTTTATATAACACACGCATTGTCCCGGCTAAACATATTCAGTTCTCTTCAAGATGCTTAATACATCGCACTATTACCATAGCGCCTAAACGACTGACTTGAAACACTGTATTCGAGCCGAGCCACGTAGCTTTTCATTCATATTATTTCTCACAGTTAATATAAGTTACAGAGCACACAACGGCATGTGGATCTTTATTTACGTCATTTAATTGTCTCCATATGTAATTTACGATAGTCTGACAAGAGAAAACAGTACAAAATGTTCTCTGGAATCAATAAGGAAAAAAGATACGTGCCACGTAGGGGAGTGAGGGGGGGGACAGGGGGAATAAGAGGCAAAAGCTACATCACGCTACATGGGGGGAAGGGGAGGTTACAGGAGGCCAAAATGGAGCTACGTAGTTTATGGACACTACCTCTCGACGTGTATCGAGATGTAAACTATCTTGGGCAAAAATATCTGTAACCGTTCTTACAGTCAACTTTCATTAGTAAATAACCTCTTTAAAGATGGCAGGATTAACACAAAAAAATTGGTGCATGTATCAGTAAGAAAAAATTTCGCTAATAACTAGCCTCTGAAATACAATCTACACAACTCTTATTGAACAATATAACACAGCAGAATGAAATATACAGAAGACAATAAACACATTTTTAAAGAAATAATGAAGTAATACATAGCCAAACACCGATACATTGCATTGAGGACACGACCGTACTCCTTAAAGCCGTCTAAGGCGAAAGTGTGCATTTGGCCACATACGCCCCTGAGTTGTCGGCTGCCGTGTGTTGCAATGGCAGTGGACGGCTGCTACGCGGCGACCGGACGGCGTTTTGCCGTCGCCACTGAAAGAATGTCGCCGTACGATTTTCTGCCGTACGGTCAAAACCGTATAATGTGATAAGAAGCCTTTTTTGGTGCTGTCGTCGGTCTTTCGACTGGTTTGATGCAATCCTCCATCCCTTCCTACCTTCTGCAAACCTCTTCATCTCTACATATCCCTTACAACCAACGTCCTCAATTACCTGCACAGTGCACTATATATTCTAATCTCTGTTTTCCTCTACAGTTCTTACCCTCGACTGTTCAAAATTTTAAAGAAGTCGGGTCTAAAGTATAGAGTTAGAAGAATACTTTATAAACTATGTAAGAATCTAGTAGCTATAATAAAAGTAGAGAATAACGAGAGACATGCCTCAGTTAAAATGGTGTTAAAAAAGTTAGTGGTCTATCCCCGATAATTAATATTCAACTTGTATGTATAAGAAGCAATGAAGAAAGTCAAAGAAAAATTTCGATATGGCATAATTGTTCAGGGAGAACATTTCAGTATCCTACTATTTGCTGATGACATTGTCTTGTTATCAGATAGGGCTGAGGATATTGAGAACTTACTGAATGTCATGAAGAAAATACTAAAGGAAGAGTTTGGATTTAATATAAATCAAAGCAAGACTAAAGTTATGAAATGTAGTAGAAATGATAAAAATACTAGTAAATGAAATATAAAAATAGCATCGGATGCATTAGGGAGAATTGGGAAGCAAAATTACACCTGATGGCTGAAGCAGGAATGATGTTAAAAGCAGAATAGCGCTAGCAAAAAGAGCCTTCATAAAAAACAGAAATCTTTTAGTTTCAAATATTAATCTAGGAATTAGAAAGAACTTTTTAAAAATGTGTGGAGCACAGCACTTTATGGTAGCGAAACATGGACTGTAGGAACACCGGAAGAAATTGAAATGGAAACATTTAACTTGTGCTGCTACAGTAGAATGCTGAAAATTAAATGGACAGACAAAGTAAGAAATGAACGAGTTTTGGAAATAATGGGTGAGGAAAGAAGTTGGTGAAAGAAGCGTACAGAAAGAAGAGACAGGCTGGTAGGTCATATTTTGAGACATGCAGGATTGGTTAATTTGCTGGTGGAGGGAAAAGAACCTAATGGTAGCAAATTTCTCGCTAGCACGGGCAAAGAAGTTTGACATCAAACCCAAGTGAGCGGAGAAACGGCAGCAGTTAGTAGTGACCTGCAGCCCGCGGGTGGCCGTATTTCAACCTGCGATGGTTAACAGCCTGTGCACAGTGTTTTCGACTACCTGTTAGCGCCGGGCGGGTGATCCAGAACAGAGGAACGTCAAAGCGCCGTAACCATGTCGCGTCGGTCGCAATAACCGCGGGCTGTAACTCATGCCGGTCGTAAAGGCCGCGGTCAGGGGACATAAAGCGGCGACCAACTGATACACGACGCCACAGTGACCGACCGGCTCTCAACAGGACCTCTGGACACATGCGATAACGCCGTCACTCGCCCTCCACTAAAAACTACAGTGTGACACACTCAAGTGCCCTGTATCCATGTCGTTAGACACAATTTTTCTGACGTAACTACTTGTGAAGTATAGGCCGTCATCCAGTCTTTACTACATCACGAAACCCCTATAACGATCAACCTCAGCTGCAAGTTTTTTTGAAGAGAAAACTTGTATAGGCGCGCCGGGCGATGATTGGACGGGGGTAAATACAGGGTGTAACAAAAATGTACGGCAGAACTTGCAGGACACATTCCTCACACGTAGACGAAGAAATTATATCATATGAACATGGGTCCGGAAACGCTTCGTTTCCATGTAACACCGCATTTTACCCAACACATGTATGGGCTGCCGTCAATCCTCACGCAACTGTTGAAGCAAGTCATCAACAAAGATTTTCCGTCAATGTTTGGGCCGACATTGTGGTTGACTATTTGGTAGAGCCTCACGTTCTTCCACCTAGGCTCAATGGACACAGTTACCATAATTTCGTAGAGAATTTTCTACCAGTTCTGTCAGACGACGAAACATGTACTTCATGCATGATGGAGCGCCTGCTCATTTTAGTGTTAATGTCCGTCGACTTCAGATTTCGTGACAGATGGATAGGTAGAGGTGGACCAATTGCCTGGCCTCCACGCTCTCCAGACCTAAACCCACTGGACTTTTATTTATGGGGGCATTTGAAAGCTCTTGTGTATCGAACCCATGTACAAGATGTTCAGAGTCTGCGTGCCAGGATTATGGACGGCTGCGAAACCATACGCAGTACTCCAGGGATACATCACCGCATTCGAGAATCAATACGACGGCGCACAGTGTGTTATTTTCCAAATCTAGAGGGACAAAAGTCAATTTTGACACTAGTCTACACAGGGAAAATAGTTATTTATATTTTAAGTAGACAAACTATATTATTAGGAACAAAGGTTTATTTTACGCGTATCTGCGCCTAGCAATAGAAAAAATAATTTGAACAATGGGCTTCCTGTGACCCACCGATCAAGTGCTCCATTCGGCCGCGCCATTCGGCCGCGCCACTGAGTTTGGTCGATGATTTCGCTGAGTTTCTGTATGGTATTAGGAATTTGTGTGTTGCTATTGCTTTTGGTGAGTTTCAAGATAAGTTTAAGCATAATTTTTCCGTAATACGTTTTAAAACTGAATCATGAGCATCATTAAAACAGAGCGAGATTATTTCTGATAAAGAAAAACAACTGAGCCAGTTTCATTTTGAGTTTTAGTTTATTATACCACATTATACCAATCTATTTCTATATTTAATTGAAAGAGCTACTAATTAACTACAAGAATTACGTTCATTTGTTTGCGCATGTTTGCGGCACCTATACAACTTTTCTTCATTTTCAGAAAGACTGCACAAATTTCGCGTACAGAATTTTTCAACGTATGGTATAGAAATAGATTAGTATAATGTGGTATAATAAACTAAAACTCAAAATGAAACTGGCTCAGTAGTTTTTCTTTATCAGAAATAATCTCGCTCTGTTTTAATGATGCTCATGATTCAGTTTTAAAACGTATTACGGAAAAATTATGCTTAAACTTATCTTGAAACTCACCAAAACCAATAGCAATACACAAATTACTAATACCACACAGAAACACAGCGTAATCATCGACCAAACTCAGACGAATATCGCGGCCGAATGGAGCACTTAATCGGTGGGTCACAGGAAGCCCATTGTTCAAATTATTTTTTCTATTGTTAGGTCCAGATACGCGTAAAATAAACCTTTGTTCCTAATAATATAGTTTGTCTACTTTAAATATAAATAACTATTTTCCCTGTGTAGACTAGTGTCAAAATTGACTTTTGTCCCTCTAGATTTGGAAAATAAAACACTGTGCGGCGGGTTGATGCATGCATCAATGCGCACGGAGGGCATATTGAACATCTCCTGTGAGAAGGAGCTGCATGTATTAAGCTGGCACGTTCCATTCTTTTGTGTCTCCCACTATTCATCCCACGAAGAAAATGCGGTGTTAAATGGAAACGAAGCGTTTCCGGACCCTCCAAGTTCTGCCGTACATTTTTGTTACACCCTGTACATGAGTTCGCGACTTCCCGTCACTGACATGCTATTACATGTTGCGCGTACGAGGGGGAGTCAAAAAGTTCCCGGAATCTCATCGTAACTCTTTATTAACAAAAGATAAGTGCACGTTTACTTAATCTGCTTCAAATTAGACTCCTTCTGAACACACACACACTTGCTCCACCGCTCCTGCCATTGCTGGAAACAACGATGAAAATCCTGTTTTGGTTTCTTCCGAAGTACAGCCGTCGCTTTGGTTTTGATGTATTCTACGGTGGCAAAACGGTTATCTTTGAGGCCCATTTTCATCTTGGGAAAGAGCCAGAAATCCGATGGCGCTAAATCTGGTGGAGGACTGAAATGTTCTTTTCTGCAACCCATGTCTGCACAACAATTGATGTGTGGGAGGGAGCATTGTCGTGATGCAGTGACCATCCTCCTTGCCATTTGCAGGGACGTTTTCTTCGAATTGCTTCCCTCAGTATTTTCAAAACGTACAAGAAAAAAGGGCCGTAAAAGCTGGTAGAAATTCATGGTGCACCAGACTTTCGTTGTCGAAAAACGCAATGAGCATCACTTTTGTTTTGGATTTGACATGACGTGATTTTTTGGTCGATGAGAGGACGTTGTGTGTCATTCTGATGATAGCATCTTTGTCTCCGGGTTGTAAGCGTACACCCAAGTCTCGTCACCAGTAACGATTGTCTGAAGAAATGTCGCCTCCTCTGTGATTTTTTCAAAACATTCGGCCGCCAGTCAACTTCCGAGTTTCCATTTGATCTGGATTCAGCAGCTTCGGGACAAACTTTGCAGTGACACTTTTCATCTTCATATCATCTGACAGGATTGCGTGAATGGATCCATGAGAGATCCCCACTTCTTGTGCATACATGTAGATGTAGTAGAATCGTGTCTCCTGTCGTGCACTATAGTTGCTAGATGTCGGTAGCTATGGGGGTGGTGTGTGGGAGATATGGGGGTTGAAAGTGGCCGGTCAAGGATATTTTCGTATTTCGACCAAAGACATTTGTGTCCGTAAATTTTACTTTGCTGGCTGAACTACATAGCGCAGATGACCATGTGTGGTAAAGGCATCGAGTTTCCCATCGTGCACTATGGTGGTTAGATGTCGGTAGCTGTCAATCCAAATTCTTTACAAACACCAACGAAGTCTTGGGTATCAGTTAGATTTAAAAAAAAAAAAAAAAACGAAAGTGCTTTAGTATCCTACAAAACCACAACCGCCCGCCACGATAGGTGGAACGCCCATGAATGAATTCTTGCGAGAGTGTTAACGGCAGTTCGTGTCAGCGCTCGTGCACGAGGCGAGAGTTTAAATCCTCCTTGTAACCGCATCTATCTCTTGTTGTTGTTCCAGAAGGGGTGCCCCGCTCCAGCCCTGGAGATGGTGCCTCCTCACAAGCTGCGGGCCAGGCGCATCGACGAGTTGTCACGACTCTGCTTCCCCGCGGTGTTCGCCGTCTTCAACCTCATGTACTGGTCCTACTACCTGACCTAGCCCGCGGCAGACCATCTTCCAACGCGCACTCTGCTAACTTCCGGGCCGACTGCAGCTCACAACACTGACTAGAAATGCAATACGGACCAAATCACCTCTAATGACGCTCTCCGCCTATTACTACAGGACGTTTCTGCCATATTAATGTCATCTCGACCATGTTCGTACCAACAACCTTATTGAAAATGAAGCGTGTTCTAAGTTTTCGATGCTATCTTTGAGATAGAAATACGTAGCCATGGGGGCGTTCTGATACCAAAGATCTTAAATCAGCCCCCGAAGATATTCCACTCGTCCGCATGACGTCATAGTTTTAAGTTCTTTGCGTGGTGGGCGATTCAATTGTGCCAATGGCGACCAAGATCTAATGATTTATATGCGACAATGGCAAAATGGAGGGACGTAACCAATGAAGTCATACGACCTTGGCCGCCATTGGTCCATTTGAATCAACCGCAATGCATAGGACCTAAAACTGTGATGTTACGCGGACGAGTGGAATCACTTCGGGGGCCGGCTTAAGATCTTTTGCACCAGAAACCCCTTAAGACGACTACTCTTCCTATACAATATGTTCCAGTCCTTGATCAGTCTATCGGCAAAAGGAAACCTGAATATTAAATTGTAAATTATAGTCATGGTCCACAACCCTTCACAAGCTGCTCCAGAATCTTCCTCCAATATTCATCCAGGGTTCGACGCCAGCCTGATCGAACCCACCATTCCCTTCAACCGAGATCTAGCCTGCGATTCCTCGATTCTCCTATTATGTCTCGCGGCACCCTTCATTTTCACTATGGTCGCTCCCAACCTGTGTCAGATTCTCTCTTTCAGGTCGACAATGTAAAAATTTCTACCACTGTTCGTGAAACGGCTGATTATCATAGTCTAGCAGATTTCTTGCAAGATGGCATTGTATTATTCCGTGCTGGTATGAAATTTTCGATGATTTAATTACACTGATATCACCACCTAGACATCACCATACATCTTTCCTTCTCAACTACCATTCAGTTATGTACAACTCCACTTCAGATGAACAATTCAGTTTGATTGGTGGACAACAGAACAATATACTGGCCACCTCTGCTCTTCCTCTTATTGGAGAGTTATTTTATTATTATTATCATTAATTATTTCCGTCGAGGACAGTATTCAAACTCAAATGATTCACACTTTTTTCTTTGTTAGGTTTAGTCTTTTCCTCTTCGTAAAACGTCTTCAAACGTGCACTGTGTTCCTGTTTCCTTTGTCCTGTCCACTTTGTTCCTGTTTTCTTCTGTGTTTTGAATTTCGTTTTCACAATTTTATTCCTGAATTTTCCTCTTTTGTATGAGTTCATAGTTATTATTATTGTTATTATTCAGCCTAACAGCAAAACACGTTTGGAATTCGAAATTTTATGTATCAAAGAGACCGACAGACAAACAATCTGCGATATTATGTAAAACTATACCAAGACCACAAACCACAGAATCATTTAAATGAATGCTGTGGGTTACAGATATTCGTTTCTTCTTGCTAACTGATCTCTGGGGTTTTTTTTGTTTTTTTTTCAGGGTAGTCTAATATTAATTGCCCACTACGCTGAATCTCATTATTTCCTGAATGTAACCTGGAGACACCATATCATGTTTAATTTAATTCCAATGGAGTGAACACCCTGGTGGAAATTTCCCTGAACACTCATTTTCTCCCTTCACTGTACCCGCTTACTTTCGCCCTCTACTAATTTCTATTTTAAACTCTTTCAATATTTTGGGTAAATTATTCATCATTTCTCGGGATAACTTATTTCAATCCCTGACACCCTTACCTACAACCTTGTGCCTGAAATCGAGTGCCAGCTTGTGGTCATGGTCATCTTTTCCCTTCCATGCATTACTTTTAATTCTTACACCAATATCTGTCCACGCCTCATCGCCAGTATACGCCCTGTACACTCCCATGACCCTCCTCATCCTCCTCCTGTCTTGCAATGAATCCCATTCCAACTCGTTTTTTGATACATTTTCCTACTACCTGTTCAATGTATGCTGTCCGGTGGAGTGTGTTATTAAATTTAATTCCGAGGTATTTACACTTCAAGTCTTCAACAAGCGATTCTTTCCCGACGTAAAAATCGTAATCAACCTTCAGTTTTTTTTTATCTGTGTATCTAATAAGGTGACTCTTTTTTGCTTGTATAACAATGTGGAATGCAACACAGATTTGGAGGTTCCTTTAAGGTATTCATGTCTAAAATTGACCCACTAAATTTGTTGATTGCTTTATTTTTCTCCCATTCGATCGAAAACGAGAATATCGCACTTTTTCAATTAGAAAAATTCATCCGATTTTGAAAGAAAAAGAGATTCAGATAATATTTTGTATCTTAATGTTTGTTCTCAATTAAAAGCAAACATTTAATACCTTTACAATACTACCTTTAGTCCATTAACGGGGAATTTCATCTTAAAGAAAATTTTAACTAATTAACCTCCAATATTCTTCTGTCCAATAACGTTGCAGATCCTTTCCTAAAGCAAATTTGTTAAAATTCTTTTATTTATGTCACCCTGATTTCAACTTTCCGTAAAACTGTTGAATTGTCACTATATCTCTGCAATCACAGGTTTTGATTAAAACCATCAGCTCAATGATAGCGACAACTAAGATAATTAATTGAAATCATAATTATCTGAACATAAAATTTGTTCAAACATTACCTTCTCCATGCAGCAGTTATTCTAATGGCGTTCTGTAATAACAATGACTGAACACCCATGGACAAACATAATGGTGTTTCTAACATTCCGGACCAACGTAGTAAACTGAAACTCGAATTCTTTAAGCAAAATGTTAATTGTAAAGATATATCTTACCAATCTTAGAATTGTCGAATTCAGTAATTAGTATATAGAACATATTTCTAGACTCCAAGTCTGTAGATAGCATGAAAAAACAAAGATGTCAAAAGTGTAAAACGTATTGTGTGCAATATAGACATCAAATGTCGCTACAATACAGTAAGTGTTCTATTATTGTATCAAATAATAGTAATATAGTATGTAACTACTAGGATAGATAGTATTAATCTAAACTGTTAGCTGTTAGTCTTAGCTACTGTTAAAAAGCATGTTTGTATCGCCACCTTAGTTTTTCAACAGTAAGTGTTGGCAAGACTGTGATACATATTCGCGATTGCTGTTTTGCTGCAAACTGAAGGTTGTGTTTAATGTTCTTCTAGTATGGTGTAATGTGAAATCGTTATCACTTTCCCTAAGAGATCTAAAGTTTCGATTACGAAAGCTAAAAGACTGTTGACCGACTATTGAATATACCAGGGGCAGTATTTTCGATTTCGTATCAACGGGAGTAATTAAACTTAACACCTAGCGATATCACTGCTTATTTCACGTCGTTCACTATCTTTTAGACAGTGGTTCTATAATTGTGAAACAACTTTCATTACATTAACAATGCTGACAATATTGCATATTTCATCTTTCTAAGCCATCAACAATTAAAAGTTCAATTTTTTCGTTCAATATCTTTGAAAAAATTACCGTATCTTTCTGTAAAAACATTCCACATAATTTGAACGTAATATCAACGTTCACACTATTTTCACGTAATAGGATGTTTGATGTTATTTTCTTCTAATTCAAGGAGCAGATCTGTAGAAAGATAAATAATACTTCATAAGTCATATTTGACCTATAAGGGCACAAATTTGATTCACTCAATAAAGGTTGAAAGGTTTAAAACCCATATATTTTTCGCTTGTCCAAGATATAAAGCCCACAAACCTAAATTCTTGAAAGATCTTAACAACTTTGGTATACCTTTTCCAACAAGTATTTCTTGTCTGTTGCATGGCAACAATGTGATTGTATATAAATTGTTAGCCAGTTTTATAAAAGCAACAAACATTAAGATTTAGGCAAACAAGTCCTTTTTATAATGTGTTAATTCCTGTATATAAATAACCATTTAATGTGTATGTAAAAATTAAATTTATATTTTAATTATACTGTAATTATTGTTTGTGCACGGAGAGCGTTGTACCCCCCACTGTTGGTACAGAGTCCTCTATTTACTTGTTTTACTAATCCTTGATTTTGTAAACATGCATGTATTTTTTTGAGAAATATTCCAGCTGATGTGAAATTACTAGTTTATTATAATTATCCTGTAAATTTGCTTATCTGTACAATGCTTTACTCATTTGTACCAAGCCAATTATCTATATAAATAGGTGATGGCTGTATAGTGCCATTTGGCGCTTCAGACCAAATAAAAAAAAAAAATACCCTAATAAAGGTTTAAAACAGCCTCTGAAAATCAAGCAACGATAGTATTTATATTTTGTCAACATTATTATGTACCACAGATATATCATATCAAATAACTGACTTTGTAAAAATTGTGAATACAAAATCATTAATTTGCCACAAATTTATTCACATTTCTCATAGAAATATCACTTTCTTTAAAGAATACGTAGTACAACAGAAATGTGTAAAATTAATCTCAATATCGTTAACTATACATGGACGAAGGAAAGATTTCTCATCCATAGATAAAAACTAGACATCGGTTTCCATTGTTTCAGTATCACCAACGCTATGTACAGCTACAGAGATATATTTATGTAGTGCTATAGTAAATTGTAATCAAAATAATTTCAAAATTATGCCAAGTAAGAGATATTAATTGTGAACCTCTACTATAGCTGAAAAATTAGATCATAGAAATATTATCTCAGGATATTGTCTTTAAAAGCAGTGATACTATAGAAGTCATGAGAATCACGAATTATTGAAGCTTAAAATTCTTAAATATAAATTATACCATATCAATTCAGTTGTATAAATTGATTATTTGTAACAACGAGCCACTGTCTTAAAAGATTAACGCTTTTCACTAGCTAAAGAGTTTCATTTAAAAGTCAATATGGAGACAGAATAAATATTTGTATATTTTTCTGTGACTAAACGGGGCAAAGCTTTAAAAAATTCTGTAAGAATTTATCCATTTGGAGTATCAATTATGAGGCTACTTTTCCAGATATTATAAGTCAACATTCTTTTAAATAACTGATGATAAACCATTGAAGGTACTATTTTAAATGTTACTAAAAGTAAACATCATTCGATGATAACAAGGAATATTTCGCAAACAAATAAAATTTTAATATAATCTACGATGTAAGTACATTAAAATATTTTATAGATCTTCTATTTGCTTCAAAGTGAAAACTTTGTCAAATACAACAGTAATTATTAAAGAAGATGTGAAGCACTAAACTGGTAAACATATGTTGACAGACTATAGCTTAAAAATGTTTCTATTTGTCTATTTTATATAAAAATAAGGATCAGATGAAATAAATACTATTTACTGGAAACTAAATTTCAGATTGTCTAGCTGCTGTACATACTGTAGAGCTATTCACTTTTAAAAACCATTTTCATCTGCATTCCATTATCAAGAAATTATATTATTCAAACTCTAATACTTCCACATTTCTGTCATAAAGCACCGTGAAACAAAATAATCAAATAGTTATATTTTTATGTTCACAGTGTCTACTTTAAGATGGCAAAGAGCAAAACATAATTTTATGTCAATAGTAAATATTTATGTAAGAAATTTAATGTACTGGTTGTCTAACAGTATCTATTCTCTGTTTTCTAAATAGAACAACTTGCATGTTAATTATATTGTTTTGTTGCAGAAATAAATAAAGAACTAAACATTATTATAATAATGTTCTCAATGATATTGAAACTTTATCCCTTTTATTTCAAAAGAGATATTGCGAAACACACGATTCTTTTAACAAAATGTAAAATACATCTATGTTTTCACAAATTTTGGCTTATTGTCTTTTTTATTTCAGTATACTAAAATAATATAGATATTACAAGTGAGATCCTAAAAGGATGCGAAAGACCACACAATTTTTTAAAAGAATACCCACACTGATAATGATTTCAGATATTCATGACATATTGTGACGGTGATAGAGAGGGTGACGAGGAGGAGCAAAAAGGTAATAATGGTAAAAAGGTAATAATGGTAAAAAGATAATAATGGTAAAAAGGTAATAATGGGAAGTAAAGTTGTTTGTTGATAAACATGCCTTGTACAATCCCAGAACACTCTTAACCCTCCTCTGTACTTCAATGACTCCCAATCCAGCTCCCTTATCATATCAAACTAGCCCCCAAAACCCGTCAAAATGACGGGTTTAACTGAGTGTTATGGTAATTTATTTCTCTGCAGTTGCTTAACTAATTAGAATTGTTATAAAATAAAGCTCATTCTAATTTATCGTCCCTTGTGCTGTAGCAATAACTTCAGTTGTCAACTTGGTCCAGGTTGCATTTCAACCTAACCACAATCCCCACTAATATTGTTGCTAGAAAAGTAAAGCTTCAATCACGCGAATTTTAATACATTCGCTGTATCGCATGTCAGTGTCATCATGGATCCCAAATCTTTACCGATTCTTTTCACTTTTCTTTCTTAATACCTATGATGAAGATCGATATTTTAAAGGCTGAAATAATGACCCCAGTTAAAACGAAGGATGATAAAAATAAATCTATGCCACGTAATATATTAATGTGGTTTAGTCCACATTATCGCAATCAGTTTGGAACTTCTTTCATTCAAACAATGTAATGATTTCAGTAAAATAAACTGATAATTAATATCCCAATTTAAACTAAATACATACTTTTCTCTCAGTGTTCTGACAATTCATGTCTTAGCAATTGCTTAACTAAATAGAATTGTCTTAAAATAAAATTCAATGAAACTCCTCGTGCCTTGAGCTGTAGCGATAGGTTACCGTTTCCATCCGGGTCCAGGTTGTATTTCAACCTAACCATGTACTACGATAAAAGTGCCGCCAGAATGACAATACTTCAATCTCACGCATATTAATACATGAACTGTATCGCGTTTTATGGCAATAATACATCGCGATATAAATTTGATCAAAAATCTTCAAAGGTATTACCAATTTCTTTTTTGTTATCCGTGATTCATACAGATATTAAAACGTTTGAATGGCTGACACAGTTTCTGAAATAATAGGCTCAGTAATATTAAACACTGAAAGTAAAGAAAATTAAAATAAATCTTATAAACTTACATTATGCCACGTAATATTTGTTTTAAGCGTAGTGTATGATGCACAGATAACAATCAGTGTGCAACTATTTCCGTTGAAACGAATTAATAATTTCAATAATACGACACAGTTTAAATTATTTTGAAAAACAAACCTAACTGCCGTAACGTCAAATGCCAGTTGTAATTCTAATCCATGCTAAGTAACAATATTACCAAAACTATCATTACATTTATGCTCGAAATGCAAAGCTTTTATCATACATATCTATGGACAAAGAATTCAAAGAATACTTCTTTATACCAAAAGAATATTATGTAAATATAAGAATCTAATGATTGATATGTCGATTTTAACTAAATACATACTTTTATTTCGGTGTTCTGTCAGTTAATTTATTCGCGGATGCTTAGAAATGTTATTAAATAACGCCCATTACCAGGAATAATGACGTCATTGTGCGACGTCATAAAGTTACGTCATGCCGTGACCGACGACGTCATAGCTCACACCTTACGTTTTATATTAATAGATACTGTCTGGGTCCTGCAATAATTTCCACAATCAAATCTTGCTGCTCTTCTTTGCATGCCCTCCAACTCCCGAATTTGATAATCAACTTGTGGGTCCCACGTCTTAATTGTCTGTACATATGGTGGCACTCTGTCAATCACAGGTCGGAAATTTCTTTGGACAGCAACCGGTGATGATGTTTCACCATACCACACCACGCATCAGCTCTCTCTTGGGAAGTAGTCATTTCTGATAATCAGAACCTGAAACAAAATTTAAGCACTAACTTAGAAAAATTACACAATAAATTTTGAGTTGGTTTATAGGGCGGAGTTAACCGCATAGGTCTATGTTTACTAGGATTTTTTTGTATTGTACTTTGAAATCAGGAAGATTTAATGTGGAAATCCTGTATTAGTGTGGTCGCATCTCAAAATCCTACGTAGTGACCATGGAATGAAGTTGTAATTTACGGCTACCAAAACTGTTAAAAGAAGTTGTCCTTAATAACTTCGAAACATATGCAACAACTTCTTAAAAAACTGAATTCTACAATATTTTCACTGAGGGTAATATCTAGAATAGCTAATATAGAAACCAGAAAGTTAGTATATTTTGCATATTTTCATTCCCTGCTCACTTACGGCATCTCATTCTGGGGAAACTCGTCACAAAGCACAGAGGGTATTTAAATTGCAAAAGCGTGCTATAAGAACTATTTGTGGAGCAAGCCCACAGACGTCGTGCAGAAATCATATTTAAAAACCTGGGTGTACTAACAATGCCAGCACAGTATGTATACTCCGTACTATCATTTGTAGTGGAAAATCCTGAATACTTCAATCTTAATGCTGAAATACATAGCCATAATACTAGGAATAAATATAATATTCACAAGGATTACAAATCACTGTCAATTGTACAGAAAGGGTTAACATTTACTAGGAGCTTCCTTATTCAATGTCTTACCAACAGAAATTAAATGTTATCTACAAAAACCCAACTACTTTAAGTCCAAACTGAAAGAGTTTCTGCTTCAGAACCCATTTTACTCTGTGAAAGAATTTTCTTCTTGGAATTTGGTAACTAAGAATGACTGATAAAATAGTATATATGGTGTATGGAAGGGGAAGGTGACAAAGTTGTCCACAATTACTAAAATGATATATGTTTTTTTTTACTTTCTGTTGAAACTTTTGACAAATGAAGTAATTACACTGTTTACAAATTTCACTCATATATAGTAACTAACATGGGATAGCATGCACTCAAAAACTGCTGTGAAAAATTATCATACTAACAGGTTTTTAAGTAATTGACAGCTTATGAGTTGTTGATAATGTAATTGATATTGCTAATAGGTGTGTGTACTGTTTCACATAAATAGCAACTAATATGATATAATATTTAGTCGCAAATTACAGTGAAACTTATCATGGTAACTGGTTGGTAAGAAAATAACTGGTTATTAGATGCTGGTAACAAGTGTATACACTGTTCAACATAATAAGTATTAATTAACTCGGGATTGTATGTGTAGATTACAGGAGATATTGGCTTATACTAATGAGGTTGTAGCTAACTTGTCAATATATAATAATATTATCAATTATATAGTAATATTGACATTAAAAATAAGTGTATGTACTGTTCCACATCTCCGAGATTATTCTCACATGGGATCAAAGTGAACATATCTATCTATCTATCTATCTATCTAACGCAACTGTAGTTGATGCGAAACTTGTCCCTCGAAAGTCACTACAGTAAAAGAGGAAAATTATCCGCACAGAACAATGTAGAAGCTACCCTCGTAGCAATTGAGTCACTTTATCTGAAACAGTGGTGTCGCTGTTTAACTTCATATCGTTCCGCAACTTATTTCTTCTCGAGAGAAACTTTTTAGAAATACCAGCATAGAGAGTCGTTTCGGCAGTCATAACTCTGTCGCCATCGTCACTCGAGATGCTCCAGTGGGCGGAAGGACATTTATATACCGCGCACCTGACTTGGAGAACCGTAGGAGCACAACTAATCACAACTTAACTTTCTATCTTATAGTGTCAACTTCGTAGCTTCTAACAACAAGAAAACAGAGCTCTCCTAAATACCCTGTACAACAAAAATACCGTATAAAATAATAATTATTATTAATTTAATTGCGATTGAGCATACATTCCGGTAGCAAATTCTCTGTCATCTAACTATCCCTTTTATTTTATTTTTTAACTACCTTATGTAGTTTAATTGTTAAATTCATCTCCCATCTCTTTTTGCGATTATACAAATAATAATTTTAAATTGCTTCAGCGCTTTTGGTAAATTACTCATCACTACACTT
This sequence comes from Vandiemenella viatica, assembly GCA_031002005.1. Lineage (NCBI taxonomy): Eukaryota > Metazoa > Arthropoda > Insecta > Orthoptera > Morabidae > Vandiemenella > Vandiemenella viatica. The sequence continues at coordinate 133,432,947 of CM061918.1, forward strand.
GGTAATTTGTTCCAATCCCTGACACCCATAAACACAAAAGAAACTTTCCCACTCCCTTAGGCATGAAATCGAGCGCCAGTTTGTGGCCATGGTCATCTTTCCCCGTCCAGGCACTATTCCTAAATCTTTGACCAATATCCCTCCAAGCCCCATCACCAACATATGCCCTGTACATTCCCAGCACTCTCTTCACCCTCTTCCTCCTAATGACTCCCAAACCAGCTCATTTATCATACCAGTTACTGACCTGGGTCCTGCGATAATCTGCACAAACAGAATCTAGATGCTCTTCTTTGTACTCCCTCCAACTACTGTATTTGATACCAAAAAATGTGGTTCCCATACTATACAACCATATCCAACCAGTGGTCTGACCAAAGTTTTGTAATCCAATTCCTCAACATCTCTGGCACATCCGCTTTCCAGTAAATGTAGGATTTTGTAACCATTTCCTACCACCTGCTCAATTGAGTTTATTTTCAAACATTATACCAAGATATACACACTTCAAGACTTCAAGAAGCAATTCTGACACCACCCTATAACCATATTTTTATCTGTGTACCTAATAAGCTGACTCTTCTTGGCATTTATCTTCATTTCATGCTGACCTACCATTTAGATATCCTTTTCAGGTTACCCTGCAGCTTTTAAGTCTTCTCGTGTTTGATCGTATTATATACCATTATGTCATCTGCAAACAAACTAAATTATTATCGTATGCCATCAATACAATCATTCATTAGAATAATGAACAGCAACGGTTCCAATTCACTACTCTGTGTTACTCCCATATTTACTTCCACCTCTTTTGATAATGTATTTCGTAATCTAGCACTTTTCTATCTGGTTTTTAAGAATTCCTCTACCTAACAAGTAACCTTTTCATCCAATCCAATAGTTTTTAGTTAATTTAAAAACATTTTATTGCTCACTCTGTCAAATGCCAAAGAAAGATCTAACAGAGGATCAACAAATCTATTAGACGAAAATAGTGGTGGCTTTCAGACAGAGTGAAGGATGTAATGAAATTTGACTGATGAATATGAAAAACATGATTCAGAAATACAGAAAAATTTTGCTATAACAATGCTTTACTGCACCACTGTACGTGGAGAATAGTAGTACTTTGAAACAGTTATTAGTTCGCCTCGTTTGAAGCGTATAGGTTTGTGAACACAAGATTTCAGTATTGAATACCAAGCGTATAATCCTGCTATCGCAAGTGGCAACACTTCTTGCAAAGTTCTAAGCGCGGCTGATGCAGTATCGTCACGTATTTAATACCAGCGGGAAACGGCTGGCAACGGATCCAAACTTCGCCCCACCATTATATCGCGTACTTTGCGTCAAATCTGGTGCTTTTTGCACAAACCAAATCGCTTCACTGCCAGGGAAATTTTCGTATAGCTACACTACTGTTTCTGAAAAGTGTGTGAATGGACACTTTCCTGGCGTATCGATACAACAAAATCTTCTCGGGTGTCCAGCCGGATAGTGGTGTAAAAATACGACGTTTCGACAGCTGACTCTGCTGTCTTCAGCAGGTATCAGGATTTTTACACTAATATCCGGCTGGACACCCGAGAAGATTTTGTTGCAGAAGACATGTGATTACAACGAAATTTATTCGACAGATCAGGGACATGACAAATACAAAACTGATTATAATTAGAGAACTGTACATGCAGTTCCGTGCGGATTCAGTTGGATGTGAAGCTATGCTGTTATAGAAGACAGTGCCGCTCGGTTCATAGGCGCGTCCATAAATTCCAAAATTTACTTGGAAATAAACGTCAATCAGTGCCCCACAAGCGCCACAGATTATATACATACACTTAGTATCTACAAATATCCGCCACATGTCGCAGACATTACGACTTGTGTTTAATGACACAAGTAGTTCGGTATTAGTTACGTCGTTGCGAAATTGGGCACCCTTTTGCAGACAGATATAGTGCCGATAGTCTGCAACCCCACGTTGGGCGCCAAATTGCTGGCCGCGAAGCAATTGACTGCGATAAGCCGCGGTGATTAAAGCGCGGCGACAGATTGGCTGCAGCGCTGCTAGACCGAACGCTGTCACTAAAACGTTCTTCGCCGAGGGCAACACTTAAGCCGCCACCCTCAAATCGGCCAGTTACGCAGAGCTAATGTATGTCTGATCCTCCACTTCCGCGTTGTTAAATACTTACTCGTAAGTAAAGCGAAGTGATTGACGTGGATTGATATTGAAAATATTATAGATATTAATAACAGTGTTAAACCACTGACGATATGTTACAAGTGTTGTGTTATTTAGTCTTTGTTTGCATGCCTGGCCTCCATGCTCCTGTTTATGGAGGTAATCCCTTCATCTTTCTTTCAGTAACTGCCGCCTTCTTTCTCACTGCCAAAGAGCTCTCTTTCGTGGCATCGTTTACCCATTTTGTTTCACCTATCCCCGCACAACATTTACGTTTAGAAGTTTTAATTTAAGCAAGCACTTTCCTTTAATTAAACAAAAAAAAATCAGAAAATGTACTGCGCGTTCCATGACTATAGGAAGCGGAAATAAAGACTTATAAGACTAATATAAGTAAGATGTAAAAACGTTGTTTAAAAAAAAGAAGCTAGCAAGTATCAGAACCACAGTAACAAAAAAAAAAAAAAAAAAAAATGAGGAAGAAAAGCAAAGAAAATGGGGTTACATAGAAAGATAAACTTACACTATTTTTAGAAGCTAATATCTGACATCTCTTCTTAAATCTTTTAGAAATTTGTTAGTTTGACGAGTAATACATATGCTTTGCTCCAAGAACGAATGCATTTCCACTCCATTTTCAAACAAATAACACTGAACGCTGGATGATTGGTGAATCAGGTTAGTTCTTGTTCTCAATTATCATACAACGTTACAGAACTCTGCTATCTTGCCGGTTAAATCAGATTATCAACTAAATTTTAACGAGTAAGAATGGGATCTGCAGCAATAGCAAACAGGCGAAGAAGGGAAAGTCGGAACAATAGAGGTGGAAAAAGATTTACAAGACGCAGAAACAGGAAGGGTTTTAATAGATAGAATGAAGGAAGCAGTGGGAGAAAAAAAGGCCTAATTGACATGTGCACAGAATGTGTGGACGAGGCAAGTAAAAGGTAAATATAACAGGTAAAGCACATAGAAATACTGGTATAATTTTTTAGTTAGAGAGAAAATAATGTACCGGGTGGTTATAATTAAACTTTCCCTATTTAACACGTTATAACACAGAAACTAATTACTATACGAGTACCAAACTTGGTAGCATTAATGCCAAGGACATGGGGAAGAGAAATAATGCAGAATCAATTCAATTGAAACACTTTTAATGTGCTGCTACGGTACATCATACCATTACATTCCGGTACCATTACTGCTACAAAAGGGGTTCAATATGGCGCCCATCATTGTCCAGAAGAGTCCGAAAGCACAGGATTGTATTCTGCACAGCAGAACAAAGCATGTCCGTAGGTATGCTGGCTGCCTCTCTTGATATGCTGCGCTTCAGATCAGCACATGTGTGAATGTTCCCCTGGTAAACCCTGTCCTTCAGGTAGCCACACAGGGAGTGAGGTCAGGTGATCGTGCCGGCCAAGCATTTGGAAACGATCGGCTGACAATTCGATCGTTTCCAAATGTGTCTCGAAGAAGCAGTGTGTGACTATGAGTCACGATGACTGATCATGGCACCTGGTGGCCATAGTTAGAACTAGACGGTGGCACTGTGACGCATGGAAATCATGCACCCCTTACTCTGGACATAAATGCTACCAAGTTTGGTATTCTTATGGTTATTATTTTCCGTATTATAATGTGTCAAATAAGGAAAGTTTAACCACCCAGTATATAGGTGCATCGACTTTCTCTTTAAGATACTAAAAAGCTTGAACGTAACAGAAAGAGACACGGTACATATCAAATGATAAAACTAAAAGAACAGTGAAAACACTATAAAAGCCCCTGGTTTAGTAATAAATTAATGGTACAAGAGTACATAACCACAGAAACACAAAGAGCAGATCACATAACGTTACAAGAGTTAAATGAAACGCGAAGCAAAACAAAGAAAAGGAATGCGGGTGGATCTGAAGTAATTGCTTCACTTAATTAAAGTGTGGGGGAATGTTACTAAAGTAACATTTATATAAATTGGCTTAAACATAAACCACCTGAACAGTGGAGGTTAACAGCTATATTAAAAAGAGAAAGAGAGCGAGAGAGAGGCAGAACCAACACAAACGGTTATAGAGTAATAAGTACTTTAAATGCAAGGAATACGGAAGTAAAACTATCGGAATCTGAGAATGGATTTACAACAAGGCGTTCATGTTCAGATATTATAAACAGAACTAGTGTAAGCCCGTGATTGTCTTTTGTGTATCGTCACGGGTCTAAAATAGTTCCAGTTTTTACGATGATAGAGTATGACAGGTTGATCTGATTTGGCCAAATATAAGCTTGACCTGTGTTTCACCCTTAGCATGAATAAAATCTCTTGAGCTTAAAGAACTCAGAAGCATTAATGGAGGTAGGTATTAAACACGGACAGGAACGATCGCGCTATCGTGTAACTGTTTCAAAGGTCATACACTCGAACTTGCTTAAATACGAACTTGACTTGTATTTGACCCTTAAAGTTCAGTCTGCAAAATTAAAAAAAAAAATATCCTTTTTGCTTCTAAAGCATGACGTTGTTTATTATTGAGACTGGGCGAACACTCATAATGTAAACATTGGTCATAGTACCTGTGACGGCCAAAGAACTTAATACACATTCCATATTATGAAACAGTCGAGCAACTCCGCAGAAATAAGTTGCTAGAATAGTCGATTCTGTGAAACATTTAGTCTGATGTTCACTTAAAATAACCTCATAACTCACATACAGCGAACATGAATAAAAACCAATAAGGAAAGTGGTCATCAAAATACCTAAAAATCAAATAAACCATAATGCATAAATTTTGGTTAAGCAACATTAGTGAAAGTTCTAATTAAACCGAAATTTATCCTAAGCCGAAATGACAATTGGCATTTGTGGTTACAGCAGAGAATATGAGTAATTTAATTTATTTTTTTAAGTTTTTTCAGACTCAAAATTTATTACTTTTTTAAAAATTATGAAACGTCATGAGAAGAAAACTTAATGAATGTATTATGCCAATTAATTTGGTAGCATTTGCTTGGTTATTAAATTGTAGACATAACCACGAATTCCTTCTAATGGTATCTCTGGTCGCTGTTTTGCGTGCGAAGGCTGACACGTGACACCGTTCTCCAGCCAATAGCTATCGAGGTGATTAGTGACCTTACGAAATTATATAGTAGATTATATTGCATCTGTGGACTTTGAAGAGGCTTTTGACAAAGTACGTAGAAAGATTATTTGGAAAATCCTTCAAAGAAAGGGATATCCGAAACATATTATAGAATCATTTAATCTTAATACAAAAATGCTCCTCAAAGTATGAAATTAACGGCAAATAATAGCAATTAACCCACGGAGCATGGTGGAAGAGCGATAACTCTCGGGCCAGACATCAAACCAGTCGAAAGGCTGACAAAAAAATACAATATATATACTGTGAATGTCATAAAATATTGCACCTTTCCCCGGGAGTATTCAATCATTTACTAGTCTTCTTAAAGATTTCTCTTTGCTAAATTTTCCTGAAGCATTTCCGTTGAACGATCAACCTGTGCAAGGGCTTCAATAAACCCCTGTCTGGCATGGTGTAACATTAACATGCGAAAGGGTGACTTTCAATCTAACAGACATTTGTGATTGCCTCTTAAATTCCCGAAAAGTGCCACGAACTGAAACGATTCTAAGGATGTAATAACTCGTACAGTAAGCCGTTACATATGGCGACACATACACCGACGCAGTTCGTACCAAATCGTAAAATGGAATCAGAGGTGCACGTACGTTGGTGCGTCGTAATAAAAGGCATTTTAGATGAGGCAACTAATGGAGTTTTTAATTAGAACCGAACTAACTTCTCGTTGCGGCGCAGATTAAATACCGTTCTCGCAAAAATGTTTGCTTTTAATCGGCCGACGCCGACGATGTATAAAAAGCTAATTTCGCGAGTCTCATTGCGATGGGAGAGTGCTGTATGCGCACTTATAACCCTGCTTAATGTGGGGTGGAAGCGCGCACCTGCTAATGGCTGCAGCTATTACAGAAAGCAAAAAAAGTTTTAAATTTTTGCTAAGAATTGTGAAACAACGCTTCACGGAAGAGCATTACTATGTAGATAAATAGATAGATAGATAGATATGTTCACTTTGATCCCATGTGAGAATAATCTCAGGGATGTGGAACAGTACATACACTTAATAATAACGTCAATTATATTACTATATAATAGATATGATTATTATACTTTGATAACAAGATAGCTACATCCCATTAGTATAATCAATATCCCCTGTAACCTACAAATACAGTCCCGAGTTAATTACTACTTATTATGTGGAACAGAGTATTCACTTGTTACCAGCATCACATTGCGGAAGAAAATTTGAAGACTTACCCCAAAAAAAAACTAGCAAAGTTATGTTGGACAGTCATTTAGTAAAACGTTCAGAGCCAGTGACCGATATGAGGAGAAAGGCCATCTGCTATCCCTCGCGATCTTCACGAACCACGGAAATGATAGCTTCTCGACATCAGCAGCCAGCCCTCCTCACCTACCCCTCTGTCCCTCCCGAGGGGTCGATACAGCACCTCCCCAGTCGCGTCCCGCGGGAACTGTCCAGACGGAAAGCGACTGGAGTCCCCATTTCGAGCTTTTATCGTTGGTACGCGTCTCGTATATTTCCAGGAGGGCTGTCCGTAGAGGCAGCGAACTAGAAATCAACAAAACAGTGGCCTGTTGCAGATCAGACCATACGCGTCCAATCGTTACAAGCAAAAACTAATGGCGTCTTAACACAGACCACCGAAACAGCTTATTATGTCTGTTCCTCGGGCTCTGACTGATTATAAAAAAGAACGTCGAGTTGAAACATGTCGTGCGGCTTGTAATTGATCCCCCAGAAACAAAGAAACAGTCAGGCCAATGGAATACGTCATTGTCACCCCGTCCAAAAAAGTCATCAAATCAAACATCAAAATAATTCTCATTTGCTTGTTTGATGCCAAGAGCGTAGTTCATTCAGAGCTTGTTCTCCCACATCAAACCGTCAATCAAACCTTCTATCTGGAAGTAAGTTTTAAGAAGATTACGCAAAAGTGTTCGTCAAAAAAGACCCGATTTTTGGCAGACAGCAGACCGATTCTTCCACTTCGACAATGCACCTGCACACTCAGCTGTCTCTGTTAGGCAATTTTTGGCTGAAAATAGCATGGCTCCGCTGCCTCACGCCCCTTACTCGCCTGACCTGGTTCCGTGCGATTTTTTCTTATTTCCACGAATGAAAAGGGGCGTGAAATGACACCGATTTGACAACATTAAAGAGGTCAAGAAGAAAACGAGGGAGGAGCTGTCAGCCATTTCTAAAGATGACTACAGAAAATGTTTCGAACAGTGGAAGCACCGGTGGGGCAAATGTATTAGTTGTAATGGAGAGTATTTAGAAGAGGTTAAGGTTGTTTTGTAAATAAAATTGGAAATATGTAGCTTTCAAAAAATAATCCGGTGTTTTTGGTGACCCCTTCGTATTATTTCTTAAAGCTGTTTCTTTTTTTCCTCAAGCCATTATCTGCCTTCATACCCAACCGAAATCGATAAATGAGGTATCATTTAAAATATTGGGGTCTCTACTTAGGCGACATTATAAATCAAGAACGAAATTCTTCGGAATTTGATCCTTGAAGCACAAAAGTAATATCTGTGAAACTGTGAAAGTCGCGCGAATGAGACAGTTCAGATCCAAGCCGGCAGATAGCAGCAGCAAATATCACAGATATATTAATAAACTGCTTCACTGCCGTTTACTTTTGTTACGTAGATATTACACTAAACCAGTGGTCTGCAAACATTAGAGGATAAAGCGTCAATTTCACCTTTAAAGGCGTCGGGAAAAAATTTATAAGAGCTCATAGGCCTAGTTATATTTTAATAAATTTTTAATATAATTTATTCAATAATAAATACACCATGAACAGTGGACTTATATTTCCAAAGAAAGTCTTATGATGTTAAGAGCGTAGCTTGTTGTTTTCAATTTCAAACATGAATCCAAGTTCTCATGAATTATTTGGGTTCTCAGTTTATTTTCAGTAAGGTTCATATTTTAAAACGTTTGTGTCGAGCCAATGATACTACGAACGCCAAATGGAAATGTTTTGAAGAAATCGTTGTGTGAATCCGGCAAACTCTTCCAAGTATTTATCGTCAGTTTTTTGTAATTTTTTGAGAACAGTTAACGTGTGCTTTGAAAGTAAAGTGCATTTTTTCTTTATATATTCTAAAAAAAAAATATTATCAAAGAGTCGCAATAATATCTTCGAAGAGCCGTATGTGGCTCCCAGCCGCGGTTTGTAGACCCCTGCACTAAACAAATAAAAAATTGCTACAAATGAGGCAATTCTTCTTCCATCATATAAAAAACCACTAACCTTACTATTCATCGAATACGCGAAATGTTCGCACGGATCATCTAGCTAAACAAACTGATATTAATAATTAAGTCAAAATGTTTTAGTTAATGTCCTATATAACATAAGATATGATGGTTTCTTTTATTTTAACTTACTTTTTGATTGTGTGATACTTGACCTCACTGTCTGTGTAAGTAGCTGTTATAACCATTTTTATTTAGAAAAAAACTTAATAAGTATAATATTAATAACGTAGTGGCAAAGATCAAAGCGCAAAATCATTAATCCAGGAGAAAAGGAGTCTCTTTGACTTTCTGAATCCGAGACGGTTCAAATGATACAGGAACGAGGTTAAACTTATTTTGGCGAAGTGGAGAAAGTCCGAAGTTATGCATTGAAACTGTACCAAAATCTAAGTACTGATAATAGAAAACAAAGAGTGAAGCTTGTGTGCGTAAAATTAATAAGGGAAATGCACGGAAGGGAAAAGATGACCATGACCACAAGCTGGCAATCGATTTCAGGTATAAAGGTGTGGGAAGATTTACTTTCATAGGTAAGGGGTCAGGGATTGGAATAAATTACCAAGAGAAATGATGAATAATTCACCAAAAACGCTGAAAGAATATAAAGTTGAAATTAGCAGAGGACAAACACAAACTTAGCTAAAATTACCGCCAGAAAAACAATACTTCAATCACAAGCATTACATACACTGTATCGCATTTTTGTGGCAATAACGCTGAAAGAATATAAAGTTGAAATTAGTAGAAGGCAAACACAAAGTAAGCTAAAATTACCGCCAGAAAAACAATACTTCAATCACACGCTTTACATATACTGTATCGCATTTTTGTGGCAATAATGCATCGCGATATAAACTTGTAAAAAATCTTCACGAGTTCTTACAACTTCATTCTTTATTATCCATGATTCAAATCGATATTACAACGTTTGAATGGCTAATGTAGTTACATGCGGTTGAAATTTATCATCAGTGAAAATAAAGGAAATTTAAAATAAATCTTAAGAATTTACGTTATGCCACGTAATATTAGTTTTAGTTGCAGTCAACGCTGTATAGTCATCAGTGTGGAACTACCTTCATTCAAACGAAGTAATGATTTAAGTAACAGAACACTAATAAAACCAATGTAAATTATTTTAAAAAATGAAATTACTCATGCCCTCTGCTGCAACGTCAAGTGCGGTTGCAATCTAATAAAAACAGCTGCTAACATTGCTAATCCGGAATTAAAGCTTTTATATTACATATCTATCGCCAAGTATGTTAACAAATACTTTTACTCCGATCGAATATTAAAAAAATATAAGCAACTAATAATTGTTATGGCGATTTAAACGGAATACGTACTTTTGTTTCAGTGTTCTGACAATTCATTTATTCGAGGATGTTTAGCTAAATAGAACTGTTTTTAAATTACGTGCATAACCTAGAACAACATCTCTGGTCGTTGTAAGTTGGACAGCGAAGGCGAAAAGCATGACGCCATCGCGTGACGTCATAGTGTGACGTCACCGCGTGACAGAACATCCTGAACAAGACTGGAATTTTGTAGTTATAGATTATGTCGTCTGCAAACAACCTAATTTCTAATAGTAATCGCCTTGAACACGAAACGGCCCCTACGATTTGAAGAGATGGCGGTGAGTAATTTTCTTTTCGGGAAGGGGGTGGTACACCAAAAAGGGTTGGGAATCTATAAGCACGCGCAATAAATCAGGGGGAAGGCGCCATGAAAATTCATTTCCACTGTGTTCGATAATATCGCTACAACCCCAGCGCGACGGGTAGAGGACAAAGCCTCAAACAATTGTTATAAATAATAGCATCGGTCGTCATTTCCATGCAGTGAAATGAATTAGTTCGCTCGGGCTCGTTCGTCACGACCCGCTATTGCTTATTGTCCACGTTTCAAAACTCGCCGTCAAATTATAACCACAGAGACGTGTGGCGTTCAGAACAATGCACTGCACTCATTACATTCGCTCCCAGTCGCGTCAAATCACTTTCTGCATAAATCACCTCCCTCCCCCCAGACTCGCTAATTGCTAACGGCGAGCGACCACTAAAAGCGGCTAATTTATTAATTACTCTAGATGTCGCGGATGAGGCATGGGTCGAGAATGTTCACCACAACACGAGATCGGGGAAAATTATGTCTCAGGTGTAATTAATTCCCCATAGATACTGGAAAAGAAAGTTTCCCTGAAACTGAATGTTAATTTATTTTTAAATTAAGAAGTAATAAAAATCTCATTTTTATTTCGCTTTTTTAATTAAAAAATAGTCCACCTTTCTTTCCAAATATAACAAAAATAGCTTTTTTAAACATTAATTTACGCGAATGAGTACAATGTGTAATATATTGTCAATACTGTCAAATAGCCTATTAAAAGTTTGGTGCAGTCACCACTTAGCATGAGAACCAGCCTGCTATCACATACTAAAGTACTTAAAGAGATTGTATCCAAGGAATTATGTCTCAGATGTAATTCCCCATAGTTACTGGAAAAGAAAGTTTCCCTGAAACTGAATGTTAATTTTTTTTTAAATTAAGAGGTAAGAAAAATCTCATTTTTTATTTCGCTTTTTTTTATTAAAAATAGTCCACCTTTCTTTCCAAATATAACAAAAATAGCTTGCTTAAACATTCATTTACGCGAATGAGTACAATTTGTAATATATTGTCAATACGGTCAAATGTTATTTTGGCTTGGTGCGCTGAGTGCCAACAGGGCCCGCTCTAGCGGTTTTGCCGCCCCGGACAAATAGACAAATTGCCGCCCCTTAAGATTATGTAGAATTAAATATTTTTTAAAAAAACTAATTAATTTGTAATCGAATAAAATATTTAATTTTAAATTTTAATAAAATCATATATTCATAAATAAACTTATTGAATTTTGATCTATCGGCACAAAATAGAGAAATTAAATATGAAATATCTGTACATAGTCACAAATTAACCATATTTTTACGTTTTTAAATGCTATTACAGATGGATATTATCACACAAACAATCTAAATGACATTATTTTGAAAATAAAATGAGATTACATCAAATACGCTAAAATTACAAAAAAAAAAACTTTTTTTTCTTACTTTCAGGTTGCGAAATTTTTATTACATCTTAAAATTTACTTCATCAGCAATTTCATACTCAAGTGCCAAAATGGCTAAACATTAAATTATAAATTTCTTGGTTTTCGTAAATGCTTAACAAGGCGTCGTATACGTCTCCCAAATGAAATTTTAAAGGTTTTAATGCCTCTATCCTCTCTATCCTACACTCCCATCTAGTGTCACTCCATGTTTTCAAAGTTGAACCCTGAACATGCTTTAAAAATATTGTCCATCGAAAAGTAGATGCCAAAAAGAATAAATGTATTTTTTGGACCATGTTGAAGAAATTAGCGGCTTCCAAGGATGCTTTTGCCATTAATAACAAGATTGAGAGAATGGCTACTACACGGAACATTGAATGCCCGCGAATTATATTGTTTAATTCTAAACTAGACGACCCGTGCGAAAATTTCGCGAATAAAATGCGATGAATAGTGATGTTGAATGCTTGTAATATAATGAAAAGTAGAACCGTACTTTTGTAGCAATTATGGTTTGTGTGTGTGTAATAGGTACACATCAAAATACTCGCAATATATTACGAAACAGTTAGGAAAATTTAAAACACTGTATTTATGACAAACTGTCACTGACCTTAGCAGAATAAATTAAACCTGAACAAAATGCACACAACGTATCAATATCTCTGAAATATTTGTTGCTGTGCGAGGAAAATAAATACTTGGTGACAGAAAAATGCGTTGTAAAAATTCTAATACTTTTGCCATCTAAGGTCAGAATTTTGAAAAATTTCTTTCTTAAAATGTGGTAACGGAACCGAAGACATTACGAAAACCTCAATCTTTAAAATGATACCTCGTTTATCAATTTTGTTTAATTGTTAAGGGAGATAAATGACTCCAGATACAAAAAACGCATTTTAGAAAAATTGACATTTTTACCCTTTAAGGTTCAAATTACAAAAAATTCCTTTCTTAAAATTTAATGTTACCATGGCGGTGACCTTATTATTTTATATGATACCTCATTTATCTATATCTATTAGTTATTAAGGGAGATAAATCGCTCGTGACACAAAAATGCGTTATAGAAAAAATTATACTTTTTCCCTTTAAGGGTTGAATTCCAAAAACGTTCTTTCTTAAAATATGATGTTATAAGGCTGAGACAATATTTTTCATAATCTTACTTGATTTATCGATTTTGGATAAATATCCAGGGAGATAAGTGGCGCGAGACACAAAAAACCTATTTTAGAAAAATTGACATTTTTGCCCTTTAAGTGTCGAATTACGAAAAATCCCTTCCTTAAAATATAATGTTACCACGGCGGTGACCTTATTCTTTAATATGATACCTCATTTATCTATACCTGTTAGATATTAAGGGAGATAAATCGCTCGTGACACAAAAATGCGTTATAGAAAAATTATTACTTTTTCCCTTTATGGGATGAATTCAAAACACATTCTTTTTTAAAATATGATGTCACCAAAGCTGAGACAATATTCCTCGTAATCCTACGTCATTTATCGATTTTGGTTAGATATCCAGGGAGAAAAATGGCTCGAGATACAAAAAACGCATTTTAGAAAAATTGACATTTTTGCCCTTTAAGGGTCGAATTACGAAAAATTCCTTTCTTAAAATATAATGTTACCACGGCGGAGACTTCAGTCTTTAATATGATACCTAATTTATCTATATTTGTTAGATGTTAAGGGAGATAAATCGCTCGTGACACAAAAACGCATTTCAAAAATATTGATCCTTTTGCCCTTTAAGGGTCGAATTACGAAAAATTTCCGTCTTAGTATATGACTTCACTAAAGCGGAGATCTTAATCTTTAAAAATGATACTTCATTATACGATTTCAGATAGGTATCAAGGGAGATAAATGATTCATAACACAGAAAACAGCATTTTAGAAATATTGATATTTTTGCCCTTAAAGGGTCTAATTCCGAAAACTTTATTTCTTAAAATATGATGTAACCAAAGTGGAGACCATATGCTTTAAAATGACACCTCATTCATTGATTTCGGTTAAGTATGAAGGAAGATACAGGCTTGTGACAAAAAAATACCTTATAGAAATAATATATATGATTACACTCCTGCTTTATTGCCCCTCATATTGGACCCGTTGTCAGTCCCTGTCCTCTGATATCCTGCAAATTTAAACACAAGTCATTAAGTTCTCCAACTATAATGTCAGACATTTGTTTTACTGTGGATCTTTCGACTGGTAAGAAGCCTTAAAAGCTTTCATTATTTTTAATTTCAACATCAGGATTAAATTTATTGGTTGAAACATATCTGATTACAAGAGTAATATGCCGTATCTTACTAAAGTCAGGAGTACAGTTTAAAATTATGGAAAAATATTTGAATTTTTTTATTTCATTAATAACATGAGACTTTACACTTTGATGCAGCAGATCTACTATCCAGGTTTGTAAATTTTTCCCAAGATATTGAGCTTTAGTCTCTACTTTTTAGAGCACTCAACGGACGTGATCTTCCATAATGGGATCGTATTCAGACAGTAACTCAACTATTTTTAAGAAATTACCGGTATTATGCTCAAACAACTTGTCGCTTGTACCTTGAAAAACCAGTCAACTTTTACCAAGCATTTTGGTAATTGTAACGATTCTTAGAAGCACCTCATTTAAATGATTTATTTCGGCATTAATAACTCTTTGAGTGGCAGCATCTACAGTTTTACAACAATTTAATCTTTTTTGCCTGAATATGATTTTTCGAAATTTCATGCTCTTTTAAAGTTTCGTCGAGGTGCTTCAAATTTTTAAAACCCTCCTTTGACTGGGAACTAACGAAACAACTGAAAATTTTGCAACAGAAGCAGTAAACGCAGTAGCTAATCTCGCAATATTTGCTCTCCGTTGCTGAAAATTCGTGCATAATATTTTGCGCTAAAACGTCGATGTGTGTCATTGGAAGGAAATTTGTAATTATGCAATAGTTTAGGTGAACCTTGCCTTACTAAAAAGCTTCTTACGGCGTCTCATAAAATTCTTGGCCACAAAGTTTTAGAACGCTTTCTGTGAGTCTCACGTTGGTGTCAGTTCCAGTTGGTTTACAAACTTCGTTCATTTGTTCGCTATTATTCTCTGACGATTCTAAACTTCTTTTGTATCCCGACCTGATAATGGATTCTAAGATTTGTTTTGGTAAACCCTGAATACAATATATTTTTTTAACGCGCCAGATTGATTCTGCCTTTACGCATCCTTTCCCAACCTTCTTTTTTTGTACTGGTAACCAGATAGTTTTCTTTGACCGTCAGACATTTTGAAAGAGGCATGCACGTAACTCAAACAATGTACACTATAAATTAATATAAAAAGTAAATATTTATCCTTGCTCTAAATAAGCTAAAACCATAACAAAGATAAATTATTCTCAGTCGATTTAAAAAAATATTTATGCACAACACAAAATATTTTCCATACCCTGTGAACATAAAGAAAGTCTAGTGTTACTACACAGTCAAAGCCTATTCGTGGAGGATACTATCCGTAAATTTGCTGCAAATACAGAAACCGTGTATTCAGAATGGCAATTTCTATTGGCTTAATCGGGATACGTTCCGGTTCACAAAAAAAAAATGAAGTTGTGAAGTTATTGTCGCACAATGCACTTATTAAATCAACTGACAAAGTTATTCACATTCACTAAAATAGTTAATGAATTTCTTTTTGTTGAGACGATTTACAAATGCAGCAATTAGAGTATCTGTAAACCACATTCGTATATATAATAAGCATCATGGATTATTATATGTTAGCAGTTAGCATTCGAAATTAAATATACTAATGGTATGTGAAGTAACTAATCGGTAATCAGCAGCTGGTAATATTATTTATTTATTAATGATTGTAAGTACTGTCGCACACCCACTAAACTACAGTTTTTTCGTAAGCGATCAAAGCTAGCGTATGTAATTTAACCCAACCATAACACTTAAAATGCCTGTATCTAATTTGTACAACAAATCTGTGGGGCTCGGATAACGAGAAGAAATTATTATGCAAATTATTCCACTTCGATTTCCAATAACTAAGATCCATATTGATTTGGTTCATGAATTCAATAAAATAAATACTCAGCATCTCCCGCCAATCACTGTCGATTCCATGTATTAGAGCCTAGCTGCAATTGCGAAAAACACTCCTTTTCACCGCATTTAGTAACTTGTGGGCAGTATAACGTCGGAATCAGTGCAGGTAGCCGAGGGCAGGTGTAACAGCCCCCACCTACTGGGCTTCTGTTGTGTGCTTTTGTCGTTGTGCGCTTATTTCGTATATCCAACTAAATAACAGTTTAATCATAGATGTACTTATCTTTACAAATTATGAAAACCTGAAGTAAATTTTATGAACTTCCACTTATCACTAATAACGAAATAGTAAGACTAATGATGTGTAATGAAACCACTTTTGTAAATAGCAATAATAAGCAAATTGAGACAACAACGCGTTCTACTCGCGTGCTAAGGCCCTATTCACACAGAAGAGACGTGGCGCGGACTTCGGGCTGAGACATGGCGCAGACGCGGCGAATTTTGAAGTTGCTCCTATGGCGGAGTTCACACAGAGGCGGCGAGGCAACGACGCGCCCCTTTGAGGTCTGCGCCCCGTCTCTTCGAAGTCTCTAGGGGCGCACCCAAATAGCTAAGAACTGTAAGTTTTTAACGAACGAAAAAATCGGTATGTGGATTTTTTTTATTAATTGGGTATTTAACCCATTAATATTATTAATTCTTTTCTCACACAGCCGAAATGGCGCCCCTAAATTTTAGCGCCCCGGGCAAATGCCCGGTTTGCCCCCCCCCCCCCCCCTAGAGCGGGCTCTGGTGCCAACTTACTCTAAACTGTAAAAAGTGCAAGACAATGAGCATAACTAACAAAAAGAATCCGATTGTTCAGAAATACGAATTAAACAATACAGTCATTGATATGGTCGATTCTATTAAATATTTGGGAGTAACAGTACAAAGGAACATGAAATGGGACATACACATTAATTCTTTAGTAGGGAGAGCAAATTCTAGGCTGCGATTCATAGGTCGAATCTTGAAAAATTGTAATGAACAAACAAAGGAGATAGCGTACAAATCTCTTGTGCGTCCACATTTGGATTATTGTTGTGCCATTCGGGACCCGTTTCGTCAGGGATTGATCGAAAGTATAGAGAAAGTACAGAGAAGAGCCGCTAGATTCGTGACCGCTTGCTACAGTCCTTATGAAAGCGTCACAGAACTGATTAGTAGATTAGGTTGGGAGTCTCTGGTACATACACTACCATTTTCAAACAACGGTCTGAACCAGTTTCGTAAAACAATTCCCTCACTTTTCTCTACATCCTCTCATCAACCTTTCCAGTAAATGAACGATTTTGAAACATTTTCCTACCACCTGCTTAATTGTGCCTTGCCCAGTTGAGTTAATTATCAAATGTTATGCCAAGATATTTGAACTTCAAGCCGTCAGCAATTCTGTTCCCACCTTATAATCACAACCAACCCTTAGTTATTGTCTATGTGTCTGATAAGCTGGATCATGCTGTTATTGACCTTCATGTGGATCATATCCCGCGATGTATGACCACGTTTAAACTCAGCCCCCCATTTCGGTGCTGCTGAAAATGAAGTAGCTTACTTCACATAAACCCCTCAGTTTGGTCCAAAACCAAGAATTTTAATGACCGCACGATATTCCATTTTAACCCCCTTCGATGAAACACAAAATACTTTCGAAAGTCGCTTAAAGAAAACTACTTCACACATAAAAGCTGACAGTCATCATCGCGAGACGTATACCGACAACATACACACAGAATTCATCGAAAGGAAAGTGATACCGTGTAAGGTCGAGCACTTTTCATCCTAAAGGCGGGTTTACACGGTTCACTTTTCACAATCACTCCGAACGAATCACTCGCAGTGAGAGGAAAGTGAACTGTGTAAACAGAGAAGCATCCAAAGTGATCATCCAAGATGACGGATGAAAGAAGTTGGCTCGGGTTCAACTTTTGGTTCACTTTTGGTGTTTCACTCGGATGAATCATCTAGAGTGACGCGTGTAAACAGTCAGAATATCGAAGTGAAGCCTCATCCTGGATCGGTCATAATTGTTTGTTTCTGATTGTTCTTGTTTTGAACACATAAATGTTTTAATAGAAAGAAGAAACATTATTTATTTAAATCTTTCCATCACAACCAGTTGAAAGCGCTCCACAGGTTAGTGATTTCGATTAAAAGTCACTTACTGAACATAGACAATTACAAATTAAATAAAGGCTCTTTAAGCCGCGGTCGCCAGGTTTAGGTACTACTGTTCGTCGGGTTTATTAAATGATAAATTCACAAACTTTAGAATGAACATCTACACAAAAACTTTATTCAAGTTCATAAGCTCATGCATTCACACCGACGGAAAGTACCACCACCAAAATAATATTTAACCAAGGAATCAGACTCCTTTTCCGAAAATTGCAGACTCGTGGGATAAGAGAGATTGAACTACAAAAACTCCCACGCTCTCTATCGTCCTCTTAACACGTCCATAGTCACTTGCAATCACAGCACTCCATTCAAAGCATTGAATTCAACACATTACTAGATTACATTATCCAGTTCGCCGAGCTTTTTCTTTTTCTTTTCACAATTTCTACAATTAAAACCAAAACGTTCACTCCTCCGAACTTCACTTGACGGAGGTCAACGATCCACTCCCCCATACCAAGACAACATCACATTCACTCACGGCGCCGGTCACAGATATAACTGTATGGCTCAGACGTATGTTATGTTACACAGTGTTTATAGAAAACAGAATTTGAAAGTTATAAAAGTAAAAACATAAGTGATAGGGCTACGAAGGACATAATTAAAGAATTTAATCTCCCATTTTTGACAATAGAAGACAAGTACAAAATTAAAAATTTACGATCCAGATGTTCTAGCGAATTAACTAAAGTTTTAAAACCAGAAAAATATGTAAATTGTGCTTCTATACGAATGTGTTTCAAAGCAGTTACTGGTTCATTTGTGATGATACATGTAAAAGAAAAGTGAATTCACCTTCACTTTCACTGCGAGTGATTCGTCCTGAGTGATTGTGAAAAGTGAACCGTGTAAACCCGCCTTAATCTCATAGATGATAGTAGCAAAAACGTATTGATAGATAGTTTATACTGGCCTCAGCATAGACACTTGTACTGAAGACATTAAGGCCAGACAGGGGACCTCGAAGTTGGTAGTACTGATTCTGCCCTGTTTGGCTTGCCTCTCAGTGGCTGGTCAGTGGCCCTTAGAGACTTGGCCACTAGCCGCTTCCCCGCTTGCAAATCAGTTCCGGAGCTGGTGTCAAAGGGCTGCGGCGACCGCAGGAAGTGGAACCCGCTAACTAGCGTCTGAGGAGAGGAATAGTTAGGGGCGGTGAGGAGATATATCAATAGAGCCACTGCCAGGAGTAAGTTCAGGAAAAGTTCCAACACTGAAAAATTGATCAACCAACAAGTTTCTCAGTTACACTGTGCCTATTTATATATTTTACGCTATGTGTCATAAGCATGTTGGATTTCTGACAATTTATTTATTTAAGTATTAAATAAATGAGAGCATTGTATTAAGTATATCTCAAACTTTTACTGAAGAGAAATAAACTTTACACTTAATCATTATTATTATTATTTCAGCTATACCAATCCTCGCGAGTTATGTTACTATAATAAGGTATGCAAATAATTTTCTGCGACACAGTTACTTCAATAAATTATTATTTAATTTATTTTATTGATATGTGTGACGCGTTTCGAGAAATTATTTTCATTTTCGAACGCTATTTTATTACATTTTTTGCATACCTTATTATATTAAAACAGTTACAGACTTTCACAAAATCCATATATCATGGATGAAGTAAAAACTATGTTACAATGTTTTAGGGAAACTCAGCTTGCCGAAATAACGAATTTATAATATAGAATCTTGTCATAAAAACTATATATATGGAGTTAATTACAAAATAAAGAAATATTTTGTTTGTGTTTAGACTTGTGTAACAATTAATATAGTCATTAACGTTTTTTGTTATCAATGTACGCCGGTAAAGTCTGCGCTCTTGTATCACAAATGTTGCTCGTTTTAAAATAACTTAAGTGATACTATGAAAAGGAACTAAAAACTACTTTCTCAAAGAGCTAAGCGCTTAACGTTTTAGTACTTGCTTGTGACAATTTGCCAAAACATGAAAAATAAACTGTGGGAAATATTATTATAATTAATTTAATTGTGAAAGAGCTAACGCTCCTGTGTCAATTCCCATAGTCATCTAATTACACCTTTTTTATTTTTTAAAATTATCTATTATATTAAGTTTCTCCCCCATTTACTTTCAGATTTACAAATTTTAATTTTAAATTCCTTAAGCGTTTTTGGTAAATTATTCATCCCTTCACTTGGTATTTTGTTCCAATCCCTGACACCATTACCAACAAAAAAACTGTCCCACTCCCTTATGCATGAAATCGACTGCCAGCTTGTGGTCATGGTCGTCTTTCCCCTTCCATACACTATTCCTAATTCTGCGACCAATATCCCTCCAAGTTCTATCACCAATATATGCTCTGTACATTCCCAGCACTCTCTTCTCCCTCCTCCTTTCCTCCAATGACTCCCAATCCAGCTCCTTTATCATATCAGTATTGACTGGGTTCTGCGATAATATACACAAACAAATCTAGCTGCTCTTCTTTGCACACCCTCGACTTCTGTATTTGATAACCAAAACGTGAGTCCCAAACTACACCACCATATTCAACCAATGGATAGAGTTTAAGGAAACATATGAAAAAAAATTGTTCAACTCCTTCTACTCCATTGAGGAATATCTCAGTAGATACTTAAACTGAAATACGAGGGAAATTAAATAATTTTGCGTTGTAACAGTATTTTTCATAACTCCAAAAATAGAACACCTCAACGTTTTTGGGTGGGGTCGTTATATTCAAGTTCTTCCAGCGGTATCGTGTTCTTATAATCTTTTGGTCTGTTAAAACTGATTTTAGACAAAAATTATATTTTTTTATATAAAAAACGATTTCATGAGTCATATTCTTCAAAATTCTTCTACTACCCACTAATTTTTTTCAACGGAAACTTTTTGTACCGGTACTTGATTCATATACACCATTAGAATTACGCAAAACGAATAATGAACTCTTCTTAAAAATCACTTGATGTTAATTTTTTTTTAGAAAAATCAGTTAATTGAATTAAACACACAATGTGCGCAAGGCGATCCTTACCTTGCGAGAGTATTAGTTCATTATCATGCCACACAGAGACAAAGATATTTTTTTCGGACTCTGGGAATGCGATTCTCTACCAATACGGACCACACATGGAGCAAAGAAAAGAGAGGAGACCACGTAAGGGACCTTGTCCATACAATGACGTGACGCCGAGAGGAGAGCGGTGGGATGGGGAGGTCGCCATATTGGTTGGGTCAAGAAACAGAAGGAATGTATACGGAACGGAAGAATTTATTCATTCTTAATCATCGCATTAGTAAAAATGAAGTCTTATGGGTTCACATTTATAAATACGCTAATTGATATAACCTATAAACATTAGAATCCAAGGAAAAGAAGCTGCTAAATAATTTTTGATAAGAATTTTGTATGCCGAAACAGAACTTTTCTTCTCCCTACAGTCGCAAAATTAATACAACAAGACTTAAGCTTAATATTGCTATTTCAAATATATTGGATAGCTGTTCAAATAGATTATATTACCACATTCCATTTCAGTAATTTTAATCCTTTCAAAATCTTTGATGAGAAAGATTACAAAATCAAGAAAAATAGGTCCAGACCTATTTACAAGCAGAAGCAAGTCCTATATGAAATCATTAAAATAGCCTAGATGAATGGATAGGACTTTAAAATAACTGAAACCTTCAAAAGAATTCACGGCTTACTCAGAAATATTGCACTAGTATTCGATAGACCTATTTAAATTCGTCAGCAGTATCAGTGCAAGGGGAGTCTATCATTACCGTGGGTCCACAATCTGATGATTAATTCTTATATATATATACATATATATCGCTTAGTTCTCGAGATATACTGTCTCAAAAACGAGGTGGTTAGGTCGAAATGTGGCTTGCACCAAAAGAAAAGAGAACTAAGTGAGATATCAAAAAATTGTGTTCTTTACTTTCAATTAGTTTCGTTAAGTTACATAAGAATTCATCTCAGATTATGGCGCCATGGTAATGATAGAACTGACCAGTGCAATTATCTTGCTGCCATATATCAAAAGTCGCAAGCTTGTGTCACTAACAACGTGCTCAATAAATTACTAACAACAAATAAATAATTTGTTCCTTATGCTAGAAAAAGAATATTGTGCAACAGGCTGCATTTCAACCTAATCACAATTTGACTTAATGTTGCCGCTAAAGAGTTAAACGACGCAAATGTAACCAAACACATTAACCGTATTGCGAATTACATTTCAGATAACAACAAAATGGACTTCATTACGATTACTAGATCGCATATCACAAATTATCACAATTAGTTTCATTAAACACTTTCAACATAAATTAGGTACAACTGGACTAAAGCACATAGAATAATGTATTCGTTTCATCGCGATGTAAACTTGATCCACGCGTGAAAAATAGTAAGATAAAATGGTTCTCTGCATCAGCAAATATTTGATAACACCGTCGTCCTATTGAGAGCTGTGAATAAACTTCTTTATCAGGCACTGTAAATCTATAATGACATCTATTATGTCTTGCAGACGCCGCACTACAAATACTTCAAGAACAATAATTTCAACGTGACTTACCTATGGAATGTCATTCCAGGTTGTTTTTTACTTGTTCTGTTTGTGCAGCCATAGGCAACACAATTTGGAATTATAAAACGCCTTGAAATATCCGAACATGAAATGTTCACAGCAGGAAGCTAATGAAAACAGACCAATGTTTTGAACTCACGAAGATGGCGGCTCCGGAGACAGGCTGCTTCGCAGTTCAAGCGACACCTGGTCTCCCCTCTATTCCTACCTCCATGGGACCACAGACTGTCCATTCTTGATGATATATAATCTTTGACGTACCAAACAGCTGAAGTTTAAAGGGTTATGTAGTTGACAGTTCAGACAAAAAGTTTCAAATGTGATGGAAGTAATTTCTGATATGTCTCTGCATGACAGTACTACGAAGTTAAGAGATGGTGCTTTTTGTACTACACAAGAGGTGATGTCTGCTTCACTGAATGCACAAAAACAGTTTCCCTTTGATGCACCGTTACCATTATTTGACAGTATTTTCTAGTACTTCAAAATAAATATTTATGCCATTTATTAATTTAAAACTATTGTTCATACCCATTGGTAAAATCAGTGAAGTTGAGCTACCTATAGAAATGAGAGTTACCATATGGTTACATGTTTTCATCTCAAGAAGACATTTCGGTGTAATTGTAGATCACGATACCGCCACAATGCTTTTAACACTTTCCGCAGATACTATTGATGGTACAGTGACCGCATCAACCTAAACTGTTTAGTTCTCTTAATATCAATTGTCACCGAGTTGAAACGTTTAAATGTTGACTGGACCAGAATTTTTTTTCGAAAGACCCATACAAATGCGATATTTGCATCCCATCGATTCGGTAGATCGTATGAGGGAATGGGGTATAGCACAATATAAGTAGCAGCCAGTATGGCTAATAGTACCACATTTATATTAAAGATTGGTGTCATATCTTCTGCAGATATAGGGGATTCTGCGATTCCTGTGGCGCCACAATTTGATGATGGATTCTTATGTAACTCAACGAGACAAATTGAAAGTAAAGAATAAAAAAATTTGATATCTCGCTTAGTTCTCGAGATATTCTATCTCAAAATTAACGTGTTTAGGTTGAAATATGGCCTGGAGCAAATGAAATATTTCGCCATAGCCAAATTTGATGATGAATTTGTATGTATCTCGACGAGACAAATCAAAAATGAAGAATATAAATTTTTTTGATATATCGCTTAGTTCTCGAGATATTGTATCTCAAAAGAGGTTCGGGTGAGATCCGGCATGGACCAGAAAAAAAAAATTCAGCAGATCACTATATCTGCACGGTGGAATTGCACTACGGGTGTTTTATTTTATTCCTAGTGGTTGTTGTTAGGTTGAAATACGGCCTGGACCAGAAGAAATGTCACCAAAAGCACAAGAAACTATACCTATAACTGATGCTATGTTGTGGAAACCAACCGAGATATCAAAAAAAATATATATATATTCTTTATTTTTTATTTGTTTTGTCAAGTTCTACAAGAATTATCAACAGGTTTTGGTGCCACGGTAATGATAGAACTGTCCAGATGTATTACTTACATTGAAAGATTCTACACAATTGAAAAGGATTTACCATTCTGCAATTTCATAAGCAAGTAAACCTGTGTCCCGTTGGTTGACAAATAGTGTGTTTGATATTATGCTAAATTGGGGGAAAAGTTGTGTAGAATTGAGCTGAATGATACCATCAGTACTGTCTTCATTTAATTTAATTTAATTGCAATGGAGCACACGCTCCGGTGGCAATTTCCCAACACACCCAACTTCCCGCTATCCTTCACTCACCTACATTTGCCCTCTACAAATTTTAACTTTAAATTCTTTTAAATTCTTGCCTGTAATTTATAAACATCCGTAAGGCAACAGTTTTTTGTAACATCCAATGTACAAGTTGAAAATGCACTATACATGTAGAATTTTTAGTTTCAAAGCTGTTGCAATGTGACAGTTACTGGTCCAAGGATCATATCAACTCCACATTTGTTTACTTATATCAGTTTTTTGTATGATGTCACTTTTTTAAAATCAATTTGAAGAATAAATTGTGGTAAAGAGCACATCTTCCATAAATCAGAATAGGCCTATATGCTTAAAAAATAGTATCACCAATATAGTGAACTTCAACAGAATCGATCAATCATATTACCAAAACTTGTTAGTATTGCTAGAGCCTGCAGCCAGAAGGACTTGGACCCGAATCCAAATTTTGGTTTTCAATTGTTTCCTAAAATCACTCCATGTTAATGCTAGGATGGTTCCAATGAGAAGGCCATTGCTCAATCTCTCCAGCTTTAATGCCTTAACATTGATGAGACACAAAGCAAAGTACAGACGGAGTTTAAATCTGCAAGCTGGTTTTAGGTGCAGTTACTAACATTAATTGTAGTGGATACTGTGCAAAATCTTTCATATGAAATGTACAAGGGAGGGCAAATTGATAGTGTGGTTTCTGGGTATTTGACAGAGTAAACTAAAGAATGGTGAAAATTGTCATATGAAAATTAAGACAGTGAAATATTTCACTATCATAACTATGTCCCATCATGTTGGATCAATAAGAGAACAGATTGTTTTCATTGTATGCTAATGTGAGATTTCAAGATGCTAGAGAAAGAAGGAATTTTATATATGGCTTTCACCTTTCTTCTGGTGTAGGCCACATTTAATCACAACCACTGTATGAAAAAACAAAACATTTCAGGTTGCTATGGTCCCTATACCGACAAAATTGCAGGTATTTTTGCAATGTGACAGCATTTTGTTGTTGCATGGCTGCCTCGTGTTTTGACATTTTTAATTTAATTAATGGTGACTTCAAAAAAAAATAAAAAAATAAGTGTGGAATGTGAAAAAGACATTTTATGGAAGTACCATAATAATGTAGATTTTAAGAAGTTAGTACAATTCTTTCTAAGAAGGAGGAAGTCATGCATCCACCATGCTATGCTGCTTTATTTTTAAGTGTACAATAGGTGTATAACAAATAAAACTATACTTTAGCTGTAATGGAAAGTAGACATCATGGCAAGAAGCAGACTAATGTTTTCTGTGGGCCACCAATACACTGATGCAGGGGCACAAATTCTTGTTGGAAAAAAATGGAAAAAAATTGATGTACACTGATTGCATGCAGTGTTCTTTATTCCTAACCGTAATGTATTAATGACTATCCTGTAGTGACTACATACTTTTGATGTAGATTTGAAGCTATTCATGTCATATCTTTGCTGCGTTTAAATGTAACAACATTGCTTTAATGTACAGAACTGTTATTTTTATTGCTTTTCACACTACAGAACCAAAATCACAGCAAATGAAAATTCGATGCACATGAAGCAAGAAATGGCAAATTTAGAATTCTGGTCCAGAGTGCATTACAGCCTAACACTGATTCACTGCAACATTCAACAAATTTTTCACTGCTTTTCACATTATGTAGTTACAATTGGAACATACCAGAATTCACCTCATACAAAAATTAACATCATAGTTTAGGATACATTTAAATGTGAACACAGAATTCTGTAAGACCAATATTTTCTGCTTCTTTTGTAATAGCTATATGGTTTTACCAAGTCTGGTGGGTGAGCAACAGTGCTCAGATCTGAAATTCAGTAGGATGTAGTTTCAAATCACCGAACGTGGTGGGTGACCTCACATTTAGGAGGATGTGGCTCTATGGTAAATCCCCTTCTGGCCATTCCCATTCCTTATCCCCAGGTCTTTCCAACTTCTAATGAAGTCAATATCAAAAACGTGTAAACCCATTAGTGCAAAAGAAAACCTTGCAAATCCCCATTTGATCTCTCAAATTTCGATTTTTCATGGTTTCCCAAAATCACTCCAACTGAATGCAGGCATGGTTACTTCAAAAAGGCCATGGCCAAATTCCTTCCCATTCATTGTTCCCCAATCCTCTACCGGCTCCAATGCCCTTGAAGTCAATAAGCCATAAATTTTGAAGCAGTGAAAGAAAGACAATTGTATTGAAAGATGCTACACATCACAATCTCACACCAAACGACCAGTGAAAAGTAACATCAATAACTCAGAACATGTACTTTGAAGATAACGCTGTTTGTCTTTCATTAGTCTTTCAAATTAAGTCAAAGCAGTTACCCACCTTGTCTCAGAGGATATGTTGATATGATCCCTGGACTAATTGTATAAAAATACAAAAATGGTGAAATTATCACTATGTTTGTATCTTTTCTTCACCTAAATAATGAGTTGCTTTGTGAAATAAAATTTGTCCATTATAACTAGCATAGCAGAAAGGGTTCTGAACATTACCACAATTTCTAGTTTAATGAAAGAATTGAATTATGTGTTAATAACAATTTTTATTTTAATATGCTGTGCATGTGTTCATATTACACAAATTAATAACAAAATTTTTACTTTTACCAGGAAACTTCATCTGAGGAAGATACCGTGTGTGCGTCGGACCTGGTCGTAGTTCAGCTTGATAAGGTAGTTTATACAGAAAATGACAAGTTTTTTATTGTGTTAAATGTAGCATTCATAAATGGGTGAATTTGAAGAAGTTAATTTCTAAACAGACTGCCACTGCATGAAAAAGTGGTATCTGTAACTCCAGTTGGTCTTTGATCTATCTCAGGTATGGTCGTGGTCACTTCTTCCCTTCCCCAATTTTTGTACCAATATCCAACCAAGCCTCAGATGAAAACTCATTCATCGGCTTGCAATGTTCTTCGAGTAGTCTTTTTGTGTGCTGAATAGTTGGTACATAGATTTTCTGTTTGGACTACGAGCTTTCGAAGGTGGAAACTGAAGGTAAGATTAGATGGATGATAAAATTTCAATTGAAGAATTAAACGTAAAGAAATCTGGAAATGGGAAAAGATATTTCTATTAGGGCATATGCTCCATTGTTATTGAACTGATTGATTGGACAATATTGGAGACCTATCAATCCAAAAGATCCAAGACTCCAATCTGCAACATCCTGCATCTTATAGTAACACTTGATCCCATTCTGCTGCTGAACTGCAAGACCTATATTCTACAGCTTTGAAAAATCCTCCATTGTGTCCAGATTTGTGACCATGATTTGCTTGGATCCCTGAAAAGTACAAAACTTGTAGGTATTCACTATACAAATTTTTATGAAAGATGGTGGATAAAGGGCTCATTCAGGGACCTTTTATGTTTCTGCTTCTTAAGAACAAGTGCTCTGCTTCAAACTAAAATAAAATAGTTCCCTCAAATCTATTATTTGATATAGCATATACAACCAGATTACATTGGAATACAAGATATTTAGACATTTTTACCAAGTCCATGTACACAAGCTATTACCTGATTAGCTTATCCAGGAAGTCCACAAAACATCAAATAGCATTGGTGACTGGGAGATCCCGAAGGATTTTTTAGCCACCAGTTGAAGGGGTTTTTGATTTGCCATGCAGTGTGCTCCTTGACATGGCTAACTAACCTAACCCAGAAATCCTACCAATTATAGGGAATCTTCAACTTAACACGGAATCCGAACATTACGCTGCAAGCTGTGTCAGTTGGGGAGTTAAAGTTAAAGGTGTTTCAAAATGTCCACTGAGACTGGGGTTCGAATGGGGACCTTTCAATATCCAGTCTGACGATGCCTTAACCACTGAGCCACCAGACCTCAGGACGTTCACAAATTATCCACTGTTTTCGACACTAGCTCTCTATATGTCCAACAGCTTGCAGTTTGATAACAGCATCCTCCCCCACTTAATGGCACACTTCTGCCATCAGTTGATCATGACAATGAAACTCGATCCTGGTGGCTTCTTGGATGGGCACAGATTGTGTAAGGCAGTTTATTATTCTCTGCTGTATCCAAGCTCTCAGGATGTCTAATTCAGCTATCGTTAGCTAGTTTGCAGTGGAAATGGTTGAATATAGCAGTTTCTCTTTGTTGGTATGCACAAGTGATATTATTCAATAAAGGAACTGACTAAGATCTTCAGGTGAGTCTTTTGCCTCAAGTCCAAAAGTAATATACGATTCAAGACAGGCAGCCAGTAGATTGGAATAAATTATTACTAATGATATTTATGGTCTAATAGAGCTGTGTGTCTTTTTTTACTTCTTTACGCCTCTCAACAGCGAGGTCTTTAGAGACGGGAAAGGATGGGGGCAAGGAATGGGAAGGAATTCGGCCATGGCCTTTTTAAGACAGCATCCCGGCATTTGCCTGGAGTGATTTGGGAAACCATGGAAAACCCAAATCTGGATGCCCGGACGGGGATTCGAACCACCGTCCTGCCGAATGCGAGGCCAGAACGGTATCCATTACACCACCACGCTCAGTAGCTGTGTGTCAATTCTTCTGGTGTATGTGGTATTGAACCACACTAGAACACCTGAATCCTTCCCCCCCTCCCCTCCCCTCCCATTTTTGTATATCATTGTTCTACTATTGAGTTTACCTGCAATTTTTATTAGGTGATCTTTTATACGAAACTACCCTACCTAGCTCCTTGATATATGCATTTTGATTTTCCTGTTTTCTTAAAATAGATATTGAGATTTGGGTTTTCCACAAATCACTCCAGGTGAATGCCGGGATGCTTCCTTCAAAGGCCATGGCCGAATTCCTTCCCATTCCTTGCCCCCCATCTAGTGTTGCAAACTGAAAAAAAAACAAAATGTATATTTTTTTCAGATTTGTGAAAAAAAAACATGAAAAAAAACCTAGCACCCTTGTTTTTTTTCTAAATTTGTTTTTTTTTTCAGAAAACAATATATTTGATAAATTATAGTTTTATTTATGGAACTTACACTTTACATGTGTGTTTTAAACCTTACTAAATCATATAATATCTTACATAATGATTCACAAATGTATCTATATAGGTAACATAATTTTATTCATCCTCTGTGTCAGTACCACATTCACTAGTATCAGTAGTACCAACACTAGTTCGGTCGGAGTCGGAATTTTCTGTTTCTTCTTCTGTCCCCTCTAGATCCATAACTTCAGAAATAGTTACCTTTTCTTTTACTGGTTGTATTGCATGCAAAAGCTTTTGAGATTGCAATTTTAAATTGTGAGCAAAGTACACACTGTGAATGAAGACTGCGCCGATAGTTCTGTATTACGGTCTTTTAAGTTTGAATTTAAATCTATTATCATATAAAATATGAGCTTTATTTGTTTTCAATCGTTGGTTTACGCCAACAGTTGCAAGGAAATTATTCATAATTACTGACAATGACTCAGTATCACTATACGCTGCGAGTTTAACAAGTATACGAATATAAGGAAAGCACAACAAGTAATAAAAAGAGGTAAAAAACCGTGGTTAAATTTCCTAATTTTTTGAAAAGATTCATAAGGTTTACAGATAAATTTGTAGGGCCTGGCAGCAGTAATTCAAATAGCGAGTATCAATCCAAACAATGGGGAACGGGGATTCCTTCTCACTCAACCTAGCCTTTTCGGGAAGTCCCCATTTGTAAAAGAAAACTTCAGTCAATATTACCAATATTTTTGCAATTACTGAACCAGAAAAATATAGTAGATTTAAAAGTAAGATAAGTACTTAGTATAAGCTCTAAAACAGTCATATTAAACGATAAATGCCTTAAAAATTTGAAATTGAGTAGTTATGAAAAAACATATCCCAGAAAAAAAACATGTTTTTTTCACAATTTTTTTCAGGTTTTTTTTCAGGTCAGAAAAAAAACTGTTTTTTTACAACACTACCCCCATCCTTTCCCGTCTCTAAAGACCTCACTGTTAAGAGACGTTAAGCAGTTTAAAAAATAGATATTGAGTAGTCTATTGGCTGATATGTTACATAGATGGAAGCAGATAACATCTATCTCAGTTGGATTAAGCTGTAGTGTCCACTTATAAAAGTATCTGTCCAAAATATCATAAGAACATCTTCTGTTGTCTATGACTAAGTCATCTGAATAATGAAACTTCCTGGATAATGTCAGATGTGTGTAGATCTGAAAATACTAGCACAAGGACAGACCCTTGTAGTAAGCTGTTTAGTATTCTTGCTAAACTTTTTCTCCTCCAATGAGTACGAAGAAGAGATCATCTTATCATTGATGCAAACTGTTTTTTCTGCGTAGGATTGCTTGAATTAATATACAAATTACTCCTTGTCTTGAAACTGTGTCATATGCTGCTTTAAGGTCTATGACTGCAAGTGAAGTTTTTTTTTTTTAATTTGATACTATACATCTATTTTGGTGGTTACTGAGCCGTGCTCCGCTCATGTTGTGTCTTTGCCTTCTCTTCTCTTCCGCTTGAGATTGTTTCCTCTTTGGCGTTCCCCCGTTAGAGAGCGCTGGGGCTCCTGGCGATAGCGGGTATATATGTGGGGTCACGGAAGTGATGAGTTGTTGATCAGTTAGGGCCAGTTAGTGACCAGCTGGTGAGTCGGTCGATCAGTCGGGAAGAGTACTTCCCTGTGACGCCGAAAGCCCGGTGGGGCGGCGGGGTCCGGGTTGGACCGGGCGGCCAGGGAAGCTGTCAGTCGGTGTTGCGCTAGTACTTCCCGGAGTGATAGCGTTGCGGGACTAAGGAGGAAGCAGTCAGTGAGGCAGTCAACAGTTGATTGGTTATGCCTGGTATTTCTCGCAGTGGCCGTGACTCAGCTTGATGGTTTGACCGGGCCGCCCGTGGATGATACTTCTGGTGAATTGGTGGGTCCCTCGCGACCGTGCTTCGACCACCTGCAGAGAGGGAATTCTCCGATACACTCTTCGCCGAGAGTGCTGTGCCGAAGCTTCGGGAATGCCGTGGCGATCGACCCGGGTGGTACTTTTCGAGCTGAAACCTACCTTCTCGCCCTAGGAGGGTTTTGGAGGTAGTGGCCGTCAACTGCAACCACAAGTGTCGCCTTCCGCCTCGTCGTTAGCGGTCTGCCTCAGCCATAAATTGTGTTTGGTCCTACTGGCAGAGTGTTAGATGATCAGGGTTCTTACTCTTTTAGCAAAAGAAAAATTAAGGCCCTTTTAAGGCCTTTTTAAGGCAATTTTTCATATTTTTTAAGGCTATAATTAACGTATATTAAAACGTTATGAAAAAATAATATGCAACTTACAGCAAAGAAATTAAAATATTCATGTTAAAATTATGTTGAAATAAGCTTTAATTGAGTTTATAAATTAATAAACAATAAATTTCTAATAAATTTACTTTTGTTTTCACACAATACAGTGAATATTGAAACTTTTTCCCTTTTCATATATTAAACATAAAATAAAAAAAAACTACTATAGCCCGGAAAACTGACACAAGGGCAAAAAGAAATAGTACCACCTTAGTAATAAGAATTACTAACATATAAATACATAATTTAACTTAATTTGTTTTTATACATTATAGCACATTAGCAGTTACATCAGAGAAAGGACTGCCAAATTGTCAGCTCAATTACTTATTAGATTTCAGGTATAATGTTGAATGACGAAGACTCACCCCCCCCCCCTTTTTTGAAAGCTACATGTAAAAGAACCTTTAAAGATGAAAAATTTTCCATGGGTTTAAGAAACAGGTTAAATACAACTTTTTCAACATCTTTTGAGTTACAACAGTAGTTCCTATTGGGCATATTTGATCAAATATTTTCTTATATGAGTAAAGTTTACTTACCAGATGAGCTACAACATGTTATAAGGGTAAACATAAAACATACTGGTAAGAGTCATTAAAATGTATGCAGGTTAAATAAAAAAAATTATACACTTTTTTAAATGATTTTTTTTTTATTTTCACATTGTTTAAAAACAAAGGTCAATTCTCTTTTAAATCTTTCAATAGAGCCTTAATTTTACTTTCAACATCCTCAAATTCAGCTTTTTTAACTTTAGCGGTTCGTCGAAAACTATTGGACTGTGTGATGTACTTAACATCCCCTATAACCTCAGCTTTATCTGCTAGTTTATCAGCATTATCTTCAAGATCTTTAATTGCAGTTACTAGGTGTGCCGTTTTACACTTCAAATCTTCCAAATCATCTAAAATAGATTTGCGTTTCACTCCCTGAATCCCTGTATTCTTTGCATTTTTTTTCTCTTCCAGGTACGCAATATACTTTTGACGAGCCATAGCTGCATACATCCTTAACTCCTTAGTTATTAACAACTTATTTTTGCTGTTTTTGAAATGTCGACTGACTAATCTTTGAGCCACTAAAGATTCTTCTTTTAAATTTTAAATTTTCAACTTCCAACTGCTCGTTCACAGAGAAGCCTCGTTCAACATCAGCTTGTCCATGTGATAACACCAACAATATTTTTATTACTTTGTGTACTCTGTTATAATCTTCTTTGCCTAGATACTTCTCTAAAAATATATCCAATCGTGACTGCTCATCATGGGGATTAAATGAGCTGAAGTGGATTGAAGCATTTGAGGCACCTTGTGATAAAGAACTATGATATTGTATAAAAATTTCACCACAGTCTCCTCCTGCAATTAATTTTTTTTTTGACAAGTGAATCAGAAGATATTTCATATTTTCATAACAGTTGCTACTATTTAGCGCCATCTGTCTAGGATCAAGGCAAGTCATACTTCTTACAACTCTATAATTTATAGGAGATTTGTCCAGTATGTGCTTAATCATCGTAAAAATGAAGTCTTTGACCTCCATTTTCATCTCGAAAACTTCTTTTTCAGACATTTTTCCGAGTTCAAAATCTTTACAGCAAATACTGCAATATCCTTTGTATTTATTACAGGATGGAGCGAGCCAATGTTTGTAATCTTCGTTATTTAACCATAATACATTAAATGTACACTTCCCCATCGTAAATCATACAAAAAAAAAAATAGTTAACGTAAATTAAGCTGTAATATGCAATAAAACAATATATACATAAGAAACTTGTTAGAAATTGCCAATAAATGTAAGACGCAGGCATGTACGAAGTAGAACTACATAAGAGAGGATCTGTGCAAAGACTCTACTACTTGCTTGAAATATAAGCACTTTGACTCGCACTTGGTCAAGGTCGAGCCAGAGAGAAATCTGCCGATCGGCGCGTCGCCGGGATAGTGAAATTTACCACGGCGTATCTCAGCGTTAAAAAAAATCAGGCTTTTTCAAAGATTTTAAGGCTTTTCAGCAAATTTTAGGGCCTTTTAAGGGCCCTTAAAAATGAAAATGAAAATTAAGGCCTTCTTAAGGCTTTTTAAGGCCCGTAAGAACCCTGATGATGGTAGATGAGAACGAGCCGGTCTTGTTATTTCTGTTATTGATCTATGTGGAATTGTCGGTGATTACAGGATTATTCATACGTTAATCTACAAGATCGAGGCCGATGTTATTTGACATTATATTAGTCATTTTCTCTGTCAATTACTACTACCAGTGTGTCGCCTTCTACCTCGTCGTTAGCGGTCTGGCTCAAATATAAAATTGTATTTGGCTAGTAGATTATTAAGAGCCAGTCTGGTTATTTCTATAATTTGGTATAAGTAGGATTGTTTGTAATTATAAGGGTTATTCAAGGTATAAGTTGCAAGACCAAGGTTTGGTCCATAATATTATATCATTTTGTGATAACAAGATTATTCATATCTTCGTTTGCAAGACCAGGATTGGTGGTATTTGATATTATAGTTGTAACATTTTCTGTAAGTTTCAGCATTATCATTAATAATTGTAATATACCAATGTTTAAACAAGGCTTGAACTGCTAACCATGTTCCCACACACTTCCCACAGTATCCTTGTGGATAATTACTGTCTGTTAGTAGTAGTAGCAGCACCGCCTCAGTTACAAACATCACCTGATCCTACATTTTTCTAAGTGAAACAATGCTTGTTCTATGAGACTATCACTGAGCTGATTCTTTTACACAAGTTCCTATCAATATACTCACTTTAACAAACTTTGTTCCAGTCTTGAGGTAATTCTCATAAATGATACTGTTATTGTAGTTAAATTACCCAAAAATGCTGAACAATCAGTAACTCAAACTATGAGAATTTCAAGTGCAGATACTGTAGTGTAAAAAATACAGTTTAAAGTAATGATTTGCCAACATTTCATGTGCTTTAAGATTTAAAATCATATTTATTTAGTTTACAGTTTATGAGGCAATAATGTCCATTCTTAATAATTTAACTTTTTTTTTCTTTAGTATAATCAGTTCATTGTTTCACCCAAATTAATTGTCCGAAGACATTATTTAATTTCTATAGTAATAGATGAGTTTTCTGTAATTTAAAAAATAATTACTTGTTCCTTAAATTAAAATTAATGTTGTGATATTTTCTGTTAAGTATTTCAATCTTCTTACAACTTTTTGTTTGTTTGTTTTAAATGCGTTACAGGATCTTAAACTGGAAGATGCAGAACAGGAGGGTGAAACATTCAAATCAAATTCTGATGGGTAAGATTTCCTACATACTTTAGGAAACGTAAAGTTCTGAACACTCTTGTCCTTTTAACTGTGGCACATTTATTAATATTTTTAGGAAGATCCTATTTAGCTGATACTTAGATTTATTCTAAAAAGTATGGAAATGTGTAATGTGGTGAAATTTCCACTAAGCAGTAAATCAAGTTGATTAGAACAATTGAATATAAACCAAAGAAAAAAGTAAATATACCATTTACAAATATAGTAGGTATACACTTAAAAACTTAGAAATTTAATGGGTCCGTTGAAAGGATTTTCATAAAACAGTTTTAGTGCACTCAAAAGTGATTTATTTCCATTGATTAGGTCTCAACAGGAACCGAAACTTACAAATTTTGCTATTACAATTGGAAAGATCTGCATCACAATTAATTTACTATTAGTTAATTATACATTTTCATCTCTATTTGTTTTTTTATTTACAAGAATTGATAAAATATGAATAATATTTTTTAAAACATTGGATTAATATGTAGTAAAATAAATATTAATGGAATAGTATGAAATGCTGTGAGGCAATGTTAAAATGGAAAGAAAAAATATACCCACCACTCACAATATTGAAGGAAGGAGGGGGGTGGTGACAAAAAGTATTAGATGTATTTTATTTTTCATTTGCATGTTAAATAAGTACTAAACTGTTTTTCTACATTGCCTATATTAGTGTGTACACATTTATTACATTTCACTGCCAGTTTTTAAATTTCTTCTTTATAAAAATTTGTTAGTGTGCACAGATTGTAGTAAATCGCCATAGAAAAAATACTTCAAACCAAAGCCTTTGAAAGTCGCATATAAATGATAACAACATGGGCTGAAGGGGAGATGTCCAGTGTAATTCTTCCAATTCTGGTTATATAGAAGTGCATCAGCAGGATACTGTAGTTAGGAATCTGGCATCTTTTGGATGAAGAGGACTCTCAATCCTTGCCCTAGAGTTCACAGTAGTATATATTTTGACAGTTCAGAGAATTGACATACAAAACCTTCAGCATCCCAAAAGATTATCATGAGGATCTTTGAAGTAAACAAATGGTCTTTCACCTTCCCCGACATTCATGAAAGAACTAAACCCAACTGTGATCTTCAGTGCATTATTGCTGAACTGTGCTTGCAATTGCACAAAACATCTGCTGAATCTTCTTTTAACTCATTATGATAATAAACAACTGTCAAAACAAGCATGTACACTCATGTGCATAAGGTATATTCAAGACCAACAAGAAAAAATGTTACACAGTGATATTTGTGCACTAAATGTAACCAGGCAACAATTTGAGTTATTACACAGTGCTACTAATACAAGGTACAGTAGAACTCCAATTTACTGAACTCTGACTATCCGAATTGCTCAATATCCGAATCACTTTTTTAATTAAGATGGAAATGTACTGCGATTTGCAAAATAATGATTCTGACTAGGCGCTATTGTGACCACGTGCAACTTCTCACTGTCAAGCAGATGCGCAACTTGGCTGTCCCAAAACTGATGAATACAGTCAAACAGCTTACTTTGACCGAGATGTTCACCAAGCAATGACCTTTATTTACAGTACAGTACATACATACTGTACGAATGTACAGCACTTGTAAGTACACTTAACATGAAAAAGTGTTGCCTTTTCATTTAATGAATTAAAAGCTCATTTTCTTTAAAAATAATTTTTTTCTCTCATTTTCAACGTACATGCAGTAATTAATTAAAATTGACCTTTTTCAGAAAAAATCCAATTATCAGAATTTTTGATTATCCAAATGGGGTCCGGTCCCAATTGATTCGGATAATTGGAGTTCTACTGTATACAGGAAAATCAGACAAGTACCATGGGTGGCTCTGGCCAGGTGTGGTATCCCACCACTGGTGGCATATGTGATGCCATAATGTAACACAGCAATACAGGCTCCACAAAGGCTGTGAGTCAGGATGTCCAACATGGCTTGCAGTTAACACGTCCCATTGGACAAGCACCCATTGATCAACAATGGTCCACAGTGGCACTGTAATCCTACGACCCAGATATCTTGTACATATTTAGTCAGCTGTAAATCCAGATATCAAGCCGGCCAGTCTAGACGCTGGATGTCCTGATGTTGGAGGTACTCATCCACCAAGTCAGACCCATGAGGGCAGGCATTATCGTACATCTGACGGGACCAAAGGCATGTATGCTCCACAAAAAAGCCACATGTACTGTGCCAGGATGGTGCCATCTGATGAGAACACTGGCACTTTCATATCGTTCCTTTTCCATAATAGTGAAAAGTGTTATGTGTCCCAAGGGTGCCCAGATGAACAGTGAAACTTACTCCCCAGGCTCCAGTTTTATTAGGTGCTGGGGGGCAGCAGTACAAAGGTTAGTTTTCGAGCTACCTCCTATAACAGACTTTGTAGCATAACAGATTAATCAGAGAATGATAATTACTCTGAGGAAAAATCGGTAGCTATGGAGACCAGATGGTAACAAGGAAGCAGAAGATCTGGCGAGCGATAAAAAAGTTAGTTCGTGTTTTTGAGGTGTTGAAATAAAGTTACTGTTAACAACAGACCGCTGTAATTCTTCGAATATTTATGAATGAAGTAAGGCGAAAATAAATGTAAAGTGAAATGTATATTAAAGATTATTATTATTTGAATAGAAAGCTAAATGAATAATTGTGAAAGTTAAATCACCGAACGAGGTAAGAACGGGACATTTGTCCCTGGCGACCTGAATCAAGACTACAAAAAAGAAATAATACGAAGTCCGATACCAACAAAAGTAAGAAGAATCATTTTGACAACTTTCCTTTCTCAGCATGCGTTTTAAGGTAAATAATAATCTTCAAGCTAACTGAGATAAATCTGTGGTTCCTGAGTTCAATCACAGTAAGCGTTATATCATATTAGATGAGCCACGAGATTCCTATTTGTTAGGGAACTGCATCTGGTTGATCGCCAAGCATACAGAGCAACTATTCGAAGTTGACACTACACTGGGCGATGGGAAATGTGTGACCCAAAGGCTGCTGCAAGTTTCTAGCCAGAGCAGGTGAACTACTTGGATTTCTTTGGACGGTTAAGGCAAGTTGATGACATTGAGTTGCAGCTTTGTCCATACCGTCACTGAATGTTTTACTGTCCTCCTGAAATCTTCTCCACAGCCAAGACGATACTATGGTTGACTTGAAACTCCTGGCTCATCTGGTGAGACTGTGGCTGGCCCCCAATGTGCCAGTAGTTTTACCACATGTAATGTCATCCTGATGTGACCTCTTTGTCATCCTCCTTCTCAACAACCCACACACTGTGTGAACCAAATGGACACAACACACAGAACCCTGCATCCAAGACTTCTGCCCACATGGACTGTTTCTGGCGCACTAAGCAGTGTCGTACTGAGCTGCCAGGATTATCATATGTGTGTGTGCTGTGCAGCCAAAGTGTTGTCCACGTTATCCCCAAGATGAAATGATTTCTTGTGGGTCTTGAAGATCCCTTATCCTATGGACACAAGTGTAGTATTTAGTGTGCCAAAGTACATACCCTCTACACACTTTTAATTTTAAGGTATATCACAAACCGTTTTTAAGTCTCATTTCTCTTTTTTATGAATCATTGTATTTTTCAGAGCTCAGGCACTCCTTCAAATGCACAGTTTCCAGCACGATATCCAGCACCTTCATTCCACACATACCAAACACAATTTACAAACTGTATCATTAACTATGGATATAGAAATTGAGGCATTTGGGAGGACGCCGGTTCGAATCCCCGTCCAGACATCCAGATTTGGGTTTTCATTAGTTTCTTCAAATCACTCCAGCTGAATGCTTCCTTTAAAAGGTCATGCCCGAATTCCTTCACGTTCCTTGTCCCCAGTCCCATCCCGCCTCTAATGACGTCGACGAGGTGTAAAGCCATAAGTAAAAAATAAAAAAATTGAGGCACAAGGCTAAGTCGGCACATTTACCCGCAACAGACACAGAAACAATAATAAAATTCTATCTTAATGAGTATAGACATATCCCAAAATATTTTTTTCAAGTTTGTATAATATTTTTCTCTTTTCCTTGCTTCCTTCAGATTCGTTACGCGATGAATTTACTGCATCATTTCTTTAAATATTAGTATCACACCATAGCAGTTCTTCCTCCTCTGTATATTTTTGTGTATATAATTGGTACAATTTAAATTACTATTTATAAAAATTTTATTAGAAATATCAGAATTTCTACTTGTGTTGTTACAATTGGGCTCTTTTTTTCCAGGAATACCCACGAATCCATTAGGAACAACTATGATTCAAAACTTTCTTCAATAGACCATGTTAGAAACGACACAGAGGACACACAAGGAAGCAATTGTTCAGAAACATCAAACATTGCATGTGCTTCCAATTTAAGTCATTGTAATACAAGTCCTTTGGATGAACGAGGATTTCACTGTGATGTTTGTGGGAAGACATTTGGTGCCGCTAAGAACCTTAAGAGCCATAAAATAACTCACTCTATTTATCGGCCATTCTCCTGTGATATTTGCGGCAACGCATTTAAAGAAGCATATCGACTTAAACGACACCGGATGATCCACTTGGATACCCGCCCTTTTGGTTGTGATATGTGTGGTGAGGCTTTCGCAGAGTCTTATCGCCTTAAAAGACATCAGATGAGTCATTTAGGAATGCGCCCTTATACTTGTGATACCTGTGGGGAGGCTTTTGCAGAATCTGGTAACCTGAAAAAACATCTAAGGATTCATACTGGAGAGCGTCCATTTGCCTGTGATACCTGTGCAAAAACATTTACAGAGTCCAGTCACCTAAAAAGGCACCAAAGAGTTCACTCGGGTGAGCGACCATATGTTTGTAATATTTGTGAGAAGACTTTCACGGAGGCAGGTTCTCTTAAGGCCCATAAAAGAATTCATACTGGTGACAGGCCTTATGTCTGCTGTTTTTGTGGAATGACTTTTAACCAATCAGGCTCCTTGAAATGCCACCGGAGAATACATACGGGTGAACGGCCTTACACGTGTGACATTTGTGGAAAAACATTTATCGAGCCGACTCACCTTAAGACACATAAGAAATTCCATTCTAGCGAGCGTCCTTTTGTCTGTGACATCTGTGGGAAGAAATTTGCCGTGGCTGGAGAAATTCTAAGACACAAGAGGATCCATTCGGGCGAACGACCATTTGGTTGTGACGTGTGTGATAAGAGATTCAACGAGTCAGGGCATCTGAAGGCCCACAAAAGAATACATTCGGGAGAGCGACCCTACAAATGTGATAGCTGCGAAAAGGCGTATACTAGGTCTGGCAGTCTTAAAGCTCATCTGAAAGTACACTCGGATGAAAGGCCATTTAGTTGTAATGTTTGTGAGATGAAGTTCAAAAATTCTACCTACCTTAATACTCATCAAAGAATTCATTCGGGTGAACGAGCTTTTGGTTGTGATGATTGTGGAAAGAAATTTAGACGTTCTTGTGATCTCAAAGGACATCTGAGAACTCATACGTGATTTTCACGTTTCCAAAAACTTATTTATTACATTCCTGGAACAGCCTGCCTACATATAAGTAATGTGTAAATAATTTTTGTATGCATAATTTATTGTTTATATATATATTTGTTATTTATATTTGCCCATAATGGCTTTTATTTTCAATAAATCCAGTTGATTTTTCCTTTTATCTTATTCCAGATGTTAAATATAATTAAGATAGTCTCCTTTTCTCACTAAATAAAACTCAGTCCTTATACTTGTGACCTCTACAAAAACTGAGCATGGTGAGTAATCTGTAACATTTATGTCTGGCATACCAGAGGACATGAATTTGAGTCCCTATCAACCATCCAGGTTCCAGTTCCTGAAATCACTCTACAAGAATGCCAGGGGGGTTACTACAAAAAG
The DNA here is from genome assembly GCA_031002005.1 of Vandiemenella viatica. Classification (NCBI taxonomy): domain Eukaryota; kingdom Metazoa; phylum Arthropoda; class Insecta; order Orthoptera; family Morabidae; genus Vandiemenella; species Vandiemenella viatica. Next base: position 133,473,836 of record CM061918.1, read on the forward strand.
CCATGGCCAAATTCCTTATCACTTGTTGCATCCAGTTCTTAGTGCTTCTAATGACCTCTGTGTCAATACACAAAAAAAGACATGGACATGCTTGAAGCACTGTATTTATTTTATTTTTTTTCGAATCGCCCATCTTTGGGGTACGTCAGATCAATCACTTCTTGGATGCTTGCGTTTTCTTCTTCTCTCAGTATTTCTTCATTCTATCTGATCTCTTCCTTCTTTCCTCTTCTGATATTTGAATCGGTTTTCTGGTGTTTATCGCAACTTGGAACCTCTTACTTTTGTCTTCGGTCACGGTCTTGGCTGTACCATTCTTTAACATCACTTCGGTAATCTGGAGTTCTCTCAGATCCTTTTCCACTTCCTTAAACCAGTTGGGCTTAGTCTTTTTTTTATAAAAGAAGTCAAAGATTTTTTTTTGTTAGTCTGTTAGGATTCATTCGGAATATGTGTCCATAGAAATCAATCCTTTTTTTTCTCATGGTTTCCGAGAGTCTCTCGGACTTTGCGTAGAGGGCTACGTTTCTGTAGAAAACTTGTTTGTTATTCTGGAATTTGGGACCCATGATCTTCCTCAAAATTTTCCTCTCTTTGATTTCCAATTTCTCCATTTGTCCTTTCCTCCCCATGACTAGTGTCTCTGCTGCATAGAGCGCTTCCGGCTTAATTACTGTGTTGTAATGTCTTATCTTTGTGTCCAAGAGAGGCTTTTCTTATTGTAGGTGTTTTTGGTCTTCTGGAAGGCTAATTCCATTTTGGTCCTTCTCGCTTCCATTGTTTTACCTTCAAGGTTGTTCCATTCAATCCATTCCCCTAGGTACTTGAAACTCCTAACCACCTCTATTTTATGAGCTCCTACTGGTATATTTGTCATAATCTTTGTTTTTTTCGAAAGAAATCTTAAGCCCTAACTTCCCTGCCTGCTCTTGTAATTCAGCGATTTGTTCTGCGATATCGCCATATCGTCAGCGAATGCCAAACACTGTATTTATTTGGTATATAATACTTTCTCTGCAGTAGAATATGGTGGACACAAGGCACATGGAAAGGACCAATTTGGTCCTGTGCCTTGTAAGCTTCTTTTGTTTCCTTGTAATATAAATGTATACGAGATAATAATGAAAATGGCAATAATGATAGCAAAGGTTAGGTAAAACCTTCACTCACCATAGGTTCGGACAGGAGGAACACTGAGTAAATAAATGCAAACACACTTTACAGTATTTTAGTACAAATCTTAGACTAAGATTCTTAGTCATGCATTGGGTTGCTATCTCCGAGTCAGCTAGAAATAACTTCGGAGAAATGTGATCATCTTAGTTAAAACCTCTTTTATTGCAGGAATCTATAGTTGGTTTGCTGACAAAGGCTGAGGAGATTCTATAGACCATGGCATGATATACGCTGCGTCCGAAACATGTTCGGCTATGGGGTTTAACACACCCTTGTAACAAAATTCCTCACAGACTAGCTTCAGAATATCAACAGAGAGACGGTCGCCACCGGTTTTTGTTCCTTTTTTCATGCTGCTTGTAACATACCTACCATATGAGTTAAAATTTCTGATTAAATCTAATGTCTTTGTAACTCCACCTGTGACATAGTAGTAAATTAAAAGGTAAAATGATTTATATATAAAAGAAAAGAATACAAAGATTAATATTGTTTGCCCAGAGAGGCTTTAAAAGGATATGCTCTCTGAAAAAAAAAAAAAAAAAAAAAAGAAGTGAGGGGAGAATTGTTGAGTAGGGAAGACAACGAAGTAAAAGATTGATTTTGGCAGCAGCTTGTAGTTGATTTGAGAGAGATCTTGAGTAGAAAGGCGAACCTGCAAAACTTCGGAATATAGGGACAGGCGCGATCATTATTGGTATTAAGAGAACTGTTAAACAAAGAAATGAGATCAATAAACTGTAAAAGTATATAACAAAAAACTACAGTCTACAAATTATATTCATTTATTTATCACTTGCTCGCATAAAGTTATTTATATGTGACACACCATGTTTCCATCAAGTGCCAAAATCTACTTCTTACGAAGTAAGAGCTTTCGCTTCGCTCTATTTAAGGTTGTTTTCTTCAGTAATCTGTCCAAGATGTCATTACACTTCTTTATTTCAGCCTTCATTTTTTTCATCGGTTACAAAGCTTAGAATATTCTATCATATCATCAGACTTAAACTTCATTTCCTTCCTCTTTTTTAATAGATCTCATTTCATCGCTGAATTTGTTATCTTGGATGTTATGACAGAGTCAGACTGTGAATGATCCTGCTGCTAGGTCTTCTTCCAGTGGTGTAAAAACACTGTGGAAGAACGGGTTTCCAGCAAGGGAAGGAGAAAAAAGAGAGAGGGGTGGGGGTATGGGCCCGAGATGGCCTGCTGCCCCTTAAAAAGGTCACCCATCACACTGACGGAGGGCCCCATCCAATGAATTTGCCACGGACTACAGTTATGCCATTCTTCTTTGTTCGTTCCATGAAGCTTTGTCACAAGTAAATGTTGAAATTGTCTCTATTTTTGGGATCACCAATTTTAATCTTGTTCCTAATGAGTTTATTTCTCATTTAGTAGTGAGGCTTGCTCTCACTAGTAAGTGATTGTTGTTGGTGTTAAACTTGAGAACTAAAACATCTTTAACAATGAGAAGAGTATTTGAAAGTACATGGTGTACATCCTTTTTAATGCTAAAGAGGGAGCTCCTGTATGTCCAATTATGGGAAGGATTTAAAAAAAAAAAAAAAAAAAAAAAAAAGGTAAGTTTTAACAATAGGCATTTTGAGTAGTCACCAATTCTAATAAAGATATCTCTCAGATATTTCTATAGCTACGAAACGATACATATTTTCATGATCACCATTTTTCATTAAAAAAAATATGAAGCATATTATCATACCTCTAGCAGAATTGATTTTCACATAGTGTTTAAAGTTGATTCAGTGACACGTAAAATAAGGGATGAACACATCATCATCAATTTGCCAAACACATGAAATCCTTTGTATGATATATGTTTTAGAAAACTTTTTTATAATAAATAACTTTCCATGTGCAACTCATTTCATGTCATTGCTGGATATATCAGTACCAATGCTAAAATCACAAATGAGACTGGATTTTTTAAAAAATGCTTCATAATAGTAGTAGTTTTACAGTTTGCCTCAATGTTTCTGAATGAGACATTTCTTAATTTTACCATGGTTGGTCTATACCATGGAGGTAGATTCCTCTATGGTCTATACTGTACTAAATTCCAGATTTAATTTCGTTTAATACCACAGAGATGTTCCATCTGTTGAGTGGTGGAAAACCAATGCCTTTATATAATTTAAGAAAACATTGTCAAACGGTCTGATTTAATTTAATTGCAATTGACCATATGTCCCTGTTGCAATTTACTAATTCCTAATGTTAACAAAGATATTTCCACAGATATTACTGAGTACTATTGGTGACACTTTTTCTGGTCAATTCTACATTTCAACCAAACCACAACCAGATGGAAAACAAAACACGTATAGAGCAGGTCCAGTGTGTAGTTTTTGTAGCTTTGGAAAAAAATATTTCTGGTCCAAGACCTAATCACCTGAATTTTGAGATATACTATCTCAAGTACTAAGAAAAATTCTTTACTTTCGTTTTGCCTTGTCGAGTTACATATGAATCCATCATCAAATTACAGTGCCACGGTTATTGTAGAATCCCCACTAGATGCTTCTGGATGAAATGCCGTGCTCGGTGGGTAAGCGATAAGGCTCTGGCCCTGCATTTGGGAGACGTGAGTTCGAATACCCGTGAGGACATCCAGATTTGGGGTTTTCCATGGTTTCCTCAAATCGCTCCAGGCAAGTGCCGGAATGCTTCCTTTAAAATGTCATGCCTGAATTCCTTCCTATTCCTTGTCTCCAGTCCTTTCATGCCTCTAATGACCACAATGAGACTTAAAGCCATGAATCTCCCCCCCCCCCCCCCCTGCCGCCAAAAAAAGAAAGATTGATATTGAGAGAATTTACTCTCTGTTCTACACCAGAGGTGATGTCTGTCTGACTAGTTGCAAAACCAGTTTATGTTTCGTGTACAACAGCAACTATGTGACACTATTTTCAAATACTTTACGAATGAAGAACCAATGGATAAAAACTCTGGAAGAATTAAAATGCATAATTTTGGATGAACAAAGAATCAAAATAAATATAGATAGAATATCTGATCTCTGCCACTTCATTATTTTACAAGTAATCAATTTGAATTCATATTTATTTGTGAAGTTACCAACAGTCTGGTCAGTCAAGCCGGGGGAATGTTAACTCTGGAGCACAGCATTCAGGAGGGACACAAGTTTGAAAATCTATCCAGTCATCCAGATTTTGGTTTTCCACAATTTTCCAAAATGACCCCAGGTGAATACAGGGATGATTCCTTCACAAATTCCTTCCCGTTCTTATCCCTCCAGTCTTTTTCAACTTCTAGTAACCTAATTGTATGAACTAGTCTCTGTAAATTTCATTCAGCTATAGTAAAAACACATGGGATGATACACATTTGCAGCTGAATTGATTACACTTAAAGAGATTTTAAGTAACTAATAATCAAAAGTTGCTAATATTATTGATTTATGGCTGTTCTCTCATTTGATCAAAGCAAACTTCTAATTGAAACACGTTTATTTGAAAAACGTTTATTGATTTGACAAAATTATTTATTGTGGCGAGATTTTCAATATGAAGTGAAAAAATCAAGTCGAGTGCAGCAAAAGAATACAAATCAAGATCTAATACAGAAAAGCAAATACCTCTTTATAGACACATAGCAGGGATTAAAATTCATCTGAGCGATTGGTTAGAGTGACTTACTTAGTACTATGATGAAATTAAGGAAAATTGAAGCGGCTTCTAGGCGATATAAATAAGAAAAAAAAGGGAAATTAACCCACCACATTGTTTGTCAGCATAAGTGTTCCCTCTCATTGCAGCCGTCCACTTTGGTATGTGGTGGGTTAATTTCCCTTTCTTTTCTTATTTACTTAGTACTATAAACTTAAGTGTTCTGTCAAATGTGATGCCTTATATGTATGTTAAAAAAAATGTTTCTTTTATTATTACTACAGTTTTCCCAAAATCTGGACTGTTCCGTAGCTGCTCATTATATCAATAATTTGCATTCCTGCTCAACTTTACATCCAATTAGAAACAATTCCAGCAGCAGCAGCTCTTCAGATTTACAACTCCACAAGATTAAAATACTAAGTCTCAACCTGAGTAAATACTTACTAATAGTGGAAATGTTTTAAAATGTGTTCATGTTCATGCGTTCATCCTAGTCCTAGTCTTCATCTGTGGCGACTGACTGGTTTACTTTCTTTGAGTAAATACTTGGTGGTTCCACCCAGTTACCATCCCCTCCTAAATAACCCAATTTCTCCTCCTTTTCATGTAGTGTTCTTTCGTCACATCTATCACAGGAGAAACCACCACTTACCAGATTTGTTCAAAAATAGATGCATCACAATTTAATTAGTATTCTCTGTATATTTAGTTCATTATACCAATGTCCATTTATTAAATTTATTTATATGTATTAATAAAATATAAATCAGGCTTAAAAAATACAACAAAAATCCTTTGTTTGATATATAGCAAAACTATTTTTCTATTTAGTTTCCACTACTGTCTACAAATTTATTCCATTGCACTTGTAGTTTTGAAATTCCTTCTTCATAAAAATTTGTTGGTAATGTGTTTAGCTAAACATGCACAAAGTCTTGTAGGTAGTCACAGCTTTGCAACGCAGTTCTTCCAATTTCCACCAGCGTGGGGCTGGACACTAATGTGCGGGAGCAGGATGCTGCAGATCAGTGTGTTGCATCTCCCAAGTGTTTACAGTTTGTCATTTGAGTAGAAAATTTACTTACACAGCATATTTAGCACCTCAAAAAATTATCACAACTACCTTTCCAGTAGACAAATGGGATACCTACTCCACTAACCTTTGCGTTAGAATCCAAATCTTTGAACGTCTATCATTCCTGAAATAAGTTTAAAAACTGCATAAAATTTGTTCTGGTTTTACACCTTCATGTACTGGAATCTTATTATCTGTTGCTTAATGGACACACAATTCTCCTATTCACTAATCGTGATCATAAATTAATAAGCAACTCTACAAATGAATGTACAGAATTTAGAATACCAGCACACTTATGCCGGTTATGGATTTCTAAAGTGGACGGCTGTGATGAGAGGGAACACTTATGCTGACAAACAACTACACAATATTTCAGCATCTGCCTTGGTCACTAGTAGAAAAAACGGGCCATTAGGTTCGGTACATGTGTACACAACGAATGTGCAATGTACGGTATAAATGAGAAAAAAAAAGTGATGGGTTAAGTGGATTTTAACGGTGGTTAAGTCCAGGTGGGTGTCTCGTATCCAGGATATTCTGGTACGCTGGTTCCCATCTCCGGAGTTCTGCTGCAGTGGTGCTGTCAGGGAAAACTCTGACTGCTCTTACAGTAAAACAGTCTTTGAGGTTGTTGGAATCATGTCTGTTGGCATGTTCTGGTACTGGAAGGTACAGGTTGCGAATGTGGACTGTTTTTCTGTGGGCATTCATTCTAACAGAGAGTTGCTGTGTGGTGAGGCCTATGTAAGAACTAGGACCTTACATTTTTTATTTATTTATATTTGCCCTTTGAAATGGCTTCTGTTTGCAATAAATCGACATGAAATTTTCATGTTTTCATTCTCTTTTATTCTGAAGTTTGATAGTCGAGGGAATATTTTTTTTTACTAAATGAAATTCAATCCTTCACCAGCCACCCTTCCACAACAATACTACATTATTGGGTTGTACTCCATATTTTAACATTTATTTAGTCAAAGAGCTTAGTGTATCAAAAAATAGGAGTGTAAAAGCTTCCAGGTAAATATCATTCATTCATTTTGTAATACTTTTACGTAGTTATCTATCACAATTGTGCCAAATGACCAGTAGTTGTAGTCACTTAGATATTGCTAGCATGTCTCCGGTTATTTTTTTAACACTAATTTTGAGTTTGTCATAAACTACGAAACATCCCACTTGTTGGAACAACCAAACCAGCTGGATGAGTGGTAATATTTGTACCTGGTTTCCCAAAACCAGTAGGTGAATCCACCAATCACTTCCACACTGCTTGCTCACAACCTTACGCTGGTGCCAATGACCTTGACAAGCCTCAAAAAAACAAAAACTTGGTAGAGCAGTCAGTGTGAAATTAGATGTCAGCCAAATAATCCTGAGGTGACCTTCAGCCCAGTAGGAAACTATCTAGGATGGGGGAATCCCCACCAGGTTACAGTGCAGAACACCATAAAAATATTAAGAGATTGACAGAGATTATTTTTAAGAAACCCTTGTCATTCTGCTTGGGTGTTAAAGATTAAGATAATTTTCCATAAACATGGGTAGGTCTCAACTTCTACATCCAGTCTTTGTTATTGGCATTCCAAATATAATTTTTGTCATTACCCTTTGAAACCTGCGAGTTCAGTGATTTATAAAGCGTAATCATCACCACGAGTCTCATTTGACAATCTTACAAATGCCACACTGCATTTTAATTCATTTGAGCAATCTCTTGACTGTGGATAATAGAAACAGCAGATAACAGAGGATTCCTATATCAATGTCAAGAAAGTATCTACGACGACGTTCAGTCATAATTTGGAATAATAATATTTAGTTTCATTCTATGTTACAAAACTGTTACAGTCGTCACCATTGTAGTTAAAAAACATTGAACAATAGGTGAGTTGAATAAGATTCAAAACATTTTTAGTTTATTAAGAATTAAATATACAAAAGACATTTTGTTATAATCAGAATTAACATTTCCCATGTAAAAGCTTAAAGTTAAAATGATTTATTGCGAGTCAGGTTTGATTTCTCGTTTCTCCAACTCGGCCCTAGAAAAACAAAGTGTGACTGTTAATGCAGATAAACCATACATAGTAAATATGGATAAGTTTCTAATCTACTGCATAACTGAAAACGTGCCCACATTTTTTAAAAGTAAAAATAACTAGAAGTAGTAGTTTTGTTGGCAGCTGTTCCCAGTGGTTAACAGTATGCACTGCCCGAGGTGTCCCCCCCCCCCACCCCTTCTCTTTGTATACCATGAAAGGTCTCTGCCATTTACTAATTTTTCACTGAAAAAAATTTAACTGCTGATTATACATCTATGTCTAAGACAGCAATTCAATTAAGAGGAGAAAGTACAAAATGACCATATTCTGGAAATGATAGCTGTGGAATGGAGTTTGTGAAATAGTCACAGAAAGAAGACAATATGGTGGGTCATGTTTTTGAGATGTGAGATTGTTTAGTTTGCTGGTGAAGGAATATCTGAAGGCAAGAACTGCAGGGGAAAAGAATAGAATAAGTGAAGGCTAGGATGATTGAGAATTCGAAAAGATGGAAAGCTTCATCAAAATGGTCAACAAATTTACAAAGAGAGAAAGAACTTTGTGGCAGTGTATGAGAGAAGGCACAAAATGGAGATTTATGATAGATTTGTAATTGCATACAAAAAATTTTAAAATGTAAATTAAGTAAATTTTAATATTTCATTAGGGGGTGTACATTAATTACGTGAGGTGAAATTGGGTGGGGGGAGGGGGGGGGTTCGGCAAAATCTCACGTAACCTCACCAAGGGGGAGAGGGGGTCAATAGAAATCTCACATGAGGTTTTGAAATTCTTGTATCATGGTAGAGCTAAAACGTCTACAAATGATATGCAAAAGTCAACTTTAGGGGGGAGGGGGGGTATTTGGTCCAAAAACCCGACCTTAGGGGTGGGGGGGGGGGGTTATAAGTGCCTTTGGAAGCATGAGACCTAAAAAAAAAGTATCAAAAAGTTGTGAGGTAGATTATTAGGGGGAGATATCTTTCAAAATCTCACGTCTTTTTAAGGGGGGGGGGGTCCGACCAGATGTCACACAGTCTCACCAGAGGGGGGGGGGGGGTCCGGAATTCTGGAAAAACACCTCACGACATTAATGGACGCCCCCTTACAAAACATAAATGCCTCATACCAACACTGCAACTGTGCATATAATGAACATACAAAAGACACAAATGGTAAAAACTGTGTACTGCGCCTCAAACTTGTAATTAAACGAACATTGTGTAAAACATTTCAGTTCTGAGATGAAGTGAAAAGACACTAAGCTTACTGGACAGCATCAGATTTTGCAAGTTATTTCACAGAGTAAACCATTAAATGTTGTTAAATAAGGTAAAAACCACTGTAGTGGATGAAAAAGGTAGAAGAATTCATAAAAGGTAGAAAGCAAAGAGTTAGGGTCAGAAATGTAATATCAAAAGAGGTGGGAGTGAAAATGTGACCATCCAAAACAAAATATGTCATAAGCACTACCTATTGGCAGTCCAAATCGTGGTCCATTTTGGAAAGACATATAAGATACAGTAACACTGAAACACTGGCCTTTTCAATGAATGGGATGTGTTCAACGATTTATAAGTGGCCAATGTTACTTACGGCCAGAATTGACACCCAAAGTAGTAATATTTAATAAAAGTGTCATTATTATATTCCATACATATATGATATTAAAATAATATAATTTGGTCAAAAGGTATTACGTAGGTTTTTTTGCTTATTGTATAAACGGAGTGTAATTTATGGTTTACGCAAACCATAAGTAGGCATGCGGGACATATTATCACTGGGTATAATTGCTTCAAGCGTAAGTTACTGAACAACTGAATTGCTTGAACAAATTCAATGTCTGAAATCCAAGTGCCATTCTTTTCTAACAAACGTGAGTGACTGTTTTTGACATTTGTAGATAAAGTTTGAGGAGGAAGTAAATAAAAATGTTGTACCCAGCAATATAAGACGTTAGTAGGTATACCATTATACTCTTGATACAAACCTTAACTGCAGGCTGAAGTCATCCTCGATATTATCGTCATCCCAATTGTCTTCCCACACACTGATATCCTCCTCGTCCTCATCTTTCCCTGTCCAATCTGCAAGATGAGTTTGTATTTAAAGTATATAGTAACCACTTAGAATTATTTAATAAATCTTTTACTACTAGAAAAGATAACATGTTGAATACAAATAGTGCCATAAATACAGTAGGATTTGCTTCAGGCATTGTTGGAGAGATAAAGAGTGTGAACTACAAAAGTTATGAGGGAATGGAGAATAGGGCAGATGGGAACTGGAAACATTGCAGGGCAAGCTGGATACAGGATGCAGGTACTATGTGAGTGGAAGGCTCACACTCCAGCGGTCCACTTAAGACAAAAGTTTTGTCAGCCAAATGATGCAGTTGGTTATAAATGTGGTAACATACACTGAAAAATAAAAGCTTCATGAGATTTACTGGAGGAATTAAATGTAGGATGAATAAATTTGAAAGTTTCTTGGCTCATAACAGTGCAAACTTCACAAAAAAGGACAGTGAAGAACAACAATCTGTTGAAGTGAAAGATATCTTTTTTGTTTATGGCTCATTGACACAGAGGCAGGAGAGGACTGGAGACAAGGAATGGGAAGGATTCAGTCATGGCCCTAAGGAACTATCCCAGCATATGGCTGGAATTTCTGGAAATAATGGAAATCTGGATAGGGATTCGAACCCACATCCTCCTGAATGCAAGGCCAGAGCGTTACTGCTCACCCACCATGCTCGGAGCATGTGTGCTATTCAACAAAACGTGAATAATGTGTGGACACTTGTACGTTAGATTTCTTAACTCTCAAACTTCACATCAAGATGAATATATCCCATTTTATCCCTGGGACAAAGGGCAGTAAATTATTAAAAACCATATAAAAATTCGACCAGTAGTTTTTGCATTAATCCCACTCATCCAAACAGAGAGTGCTTTTCAAACCAGATGATTCCTTCCCTGCAGGTCATTAACAATGCAGCAAAGTTTTTTTTTTTTTTTTTCAAAACTTCCAGTTACCATCTTATTACGAGGGTCAGTCGAAAACTAATGCCTTCTATTTTTTAGCCTACTCTATAAATAAGTGAAAAATTTGAATTTGGTACAATTCCTCAAAAGTTCTTCTCCAGTTTACTAAAGTAGCAACTTCAACTGGTGGCAGCACTGTATCCACTTGCAAAATGGCTGACATCGATGTTTGTATCAGGAAGCATTCTGTGATTGATTTTTTTAATGTAGAAGGTGAAACACCCGTTCACATTCATGAAAGGCTGAAAAATGTGTATGGTGATGCAACAGTGGATGCCAACACTATTAGAAGGCGAGTTCGTTGTCGTAATGAAGCTGAAGGGCAAACACTGTTGGCTGATGAAAAGCGTAGCGGTAGGTCAGCGACTGCAGTGACTCCACGCAACATTCAGCAAGTCAGTGACATCATTCGTGGTGACCATTGGGTGGCAACAAATGAATTGTGTCAGATCCTCTTCTTCAATAAACGCAGTATGATGACAATTATTCAAAAACTGTGGTACTCAAACGTTTGTTCTCAGGGGGTACCAAACACCAAGTGCAATATGTTATTAATTAATGTGATTAAAGGACTTGTTTCTTGTTGCAAGTTGAGTAGATTTTAGGAGCAATTTCGCTTATTTTCAATCTCAATTCACCAAGTTGTATGTTGCACTGTCGAGAAACCCATTCAGCTGTCATAACGTAAATCTTTTCACAAACCTCCTACGTTCAATTGGCGAACTCCTATTGGTTCGCGTACCCTAATTTCAGTAACCTTGCTCCAGAACAATGAAGATAAAGATACAAGAGACATTTTAGACAGATCGTGGCAAGAGATACTCAGTATAATTCCTTTAATTCATACATAAAATTTACATGAAAAGAGTGAAATGAAGCAAAAAATATTTGCCAAAAGTTTGCCAATTTTTGTTTTGTTTTTTGTTACTCCCATGAAGTTGGTGCCTAAGTAGAATAACTACTGAACAACAATTGTTTTATGAACAGAGGTTATATGTATACAACTGACTAGCTGGTGACCACGACTTCGGTCATGTTTGTCATGTTTTGATGATTTCATTTTAACTGCTTAACGTCTCTGAAGTGAGGTCTTAAGAGACGGGAAAGGATGGGGGGGGGGGGTCAAGGAATGGGAAGGAATTCGGCCATGGTCTTTTAATGGAAGCATCCCGGCATTTGCCTGGAGTGATTTGGGAAACCATGGAAAACCCAAATCTGGATGCCCGGACGGGGATTCGAACCGCCGTCCTCCCGAATGCGAGGCCAGAACGCTAACCGTTACACCACCACACTCGGTTAAGATTTCATGTTTTGTATGGAACGTTAAATATTTCCAGGATAAAAAGTAGTCTATGTTACTCCCTGCCAAATCAGCAACCCGCCAGTGAAAGATCCATCAAAATTGGTTCAAACATTTGTCACACATAAATTATTTATATTTGTTAATACCTGATAAAGTGCCATATTCAAGAACATTTTAGTACATTCGAGAACACTCTAGATGATTCCAAAGATTTTTTTTAAAACACCTGTGTCGAAATATGAAAATTACCTATGTCTACCACTTTTACTGCCATATCTCCAACACCACCACAGCTACAACAAGCAAACACCATAGTGCATGATGGAAGACTTTAGGCTACTACCACACACAAACACTAGTGGTCTGAGCTAGGTAGTTTTGGCTGCTAAGTGAAATTTAAGGACAGATAATACACATTTAACTATATAATGTTACAAAACATAATATTTAAAGAGAATTTTTTTTTAACAAACCATTTCCTCAGCTCCTCCTCCTTGCAAGGATGGACTTTGTTTCGAGATAATTGAAGATCTAGATTCTGCTAGGAATTGGCATCATCATACTGCAGTAGTCAAACGCAAGACACCACTAGAACCGAAATATATTTAAGTGTGATCCTAGTCCAGGCTGTATTACGACCTAATTTCTGCTTAAAAATAGTGGCCCAGGCTGTGTTAATATGGAATTAGTGCTTGAAAACAATACATCTTGCATTTGACTACAACAGTATTACGACGTCATTAGTCAATGTTGTTGTAGCGGAATCACCATCTCCAATAGACCCTGTGTTTCTGTCCCAAAGAAATAGTAAAGAATTGTAGGCAAGCTATTTTGAATAAACTCAGTATCTTCACCAGATTTTTTTTTTTAAATTTTGATACTTTGATCATTCTGTGTAAAAATGTAATGCCAGACTTTGAATTGTTTTCTTAGCATCCTCCTGAAATGGGTACCCCTTTGCTGTACTCTCCTGGCATAATTTTTACACTCCATGCATTTATAAGTTCCACTCTTTGGATTATGAGGATATGGATATTCTCTACAATTCTAAGACTAAATTTAGACAATTCTCTGAATTCCACGCTTGCAACTACCTGTATTAACGTACAAGTCAACTCCCGACAATAAGTCCACATCAAAAAAATGTTGGCAAATGTTTCACAATGTTGTGGGCCGTCTATGATCTTTACCAAGAGGAATGGATTTACACAACATAAAGCAACTTTTGTTGTATTGCAACAGTATCGTAATGCAACACAGCATAACATAATTCAATTTGTGCAACAAGTGTCAACTTTTCCTGCTGCAACACATTAATTATTACCTGCACTGTGTTTCATAATGTTGCCACAAAATGGAAGCACCATAATGCTCTATAATGTTGGATGAGTTCTAGGTTTTTTCTGTATAGAGCCAATCTACTGTATTTCCTGAAACAGTGATATGCTGACTTATTTTGCATGTAGCCAATCGTCAAAAATAAATGGTGGTTGATGAAATAAATTTTTGGTACTGTGATTCCAAATGCGGTTGCTATGTAAAGTATGGCCAATAGAAAAAAACTTATTTTGGGATGAAAATATCATTAACACATTCCTCAGGCATTACTATTCAATAAAAAGTGTAAGCGAAGCTGCCAAAACAGGTGAGACAGGAGTAATACAATGTAAAATGTCGGGTTACGTGCGGTATTAGCCAATATGTAGCAGCCATCTTTACCGTGAATGTGCTCTTCTGCATGCAGTACAAATGTTAATTTTTAAGAAGCGGAAGGTGTGGTTAGGTTGAAATGCAGCCTGGACCTGAATGAAGTCTAATATTCCATAGTGTACAGTGGATTTTGAGTGAAGAAGGTTGCTGTCATGCCGAATTCTGACTATAATGACATTAGAGACAGCTTGAAAGGTCTATTGCTGCTAATTCAGTCATATGTGTAACCGTGGGTTGAATGGCAGCCTGGACCGACATGACTACTAATATTCCATGGTGCTTAGTGGATTTTTAATGAATTAGATAGCAGCCACGCCAAATTCCGACAATAATTACATCACAGGCAGCACAAGACGTCTGTTAATGCAAAGTCAGTAATGTGTGTAACCATGTGTTTCCTAGCGAATTACACCTTTGTTACATATTTTACAGCTCTTAAGTACACTTTTTCTTGAAGAGTAAGTGCCAAGGAAGCAGTTAACCATATTTTCAACCTGAATTAACTTTTTTTTCTACTGGTTGTACTTTACACAGTAACCCCAAATGCCTACTCAGGACGGCACAACAGGATGTGGTTAGATTAATTTAGAGCCTGGACCAGAATGAAAAATCATGCACTTTGATACAGGATATGACACAATGAATTAATATAATATTGTATCACAAAAGCTTGCAAGCCATTTTACATTCGCTGCTATCCATTCATATCAAAAATACCTGACAATGCTATCGTAAAAAGGCTACGGAATGTACTACCAACATTATCGCATAGTAGGTGGGTGGGAAAATTGGGGTTAAATGAAGACCGCGATTGCTCTGTAACTACTGTCTACCGAGCGGACCAACATTGTGGTAGTCAATCACAAGACATATTATTTTCATGCAGTAAATATATCATGAACCAATCTAGGATGTATTACAACCCATATACTGCTTGAAAAAAACACGGCTTACAATTCTCTAATGCAAAATTAGTACGAATGTATTTACAGAGGAATTGTAGGCATTTAGAAAATTTTAAAAAGATCGTGTATTGGTAATGTCAGTAAGGAAAATGTGCCCGGACAAATGTTCCATAAGGATTAATACATTAACTGTATCTCGATCAAAAAATGACCAAGCTCTTAGACTGCGTGTAACAAAATTTTATACCCATGAGCTCATTAAACATACACAGATTTAATTCCTAGCACGAATCATACATGCCAACGTATTATTCCCAAATCAGTGTACACAAGATTTTTTTTTTTTACACTAAGAATTTTTTAGAATACCATACCTTCCGCGGGGAATTCTTCGAACTCGTCATCTTCTTCCAATAGACCTAAATCAATTTTGCTTTTGTCTGACATCGTTCTTAAAGACGAACAAAAAATTTCACAATAACAAATACACAGCAAGCGTACACACTAAACAGAAATATCACGATCAGAGACAATTCGAATCACGGTCGCAACAAATGACTTATACTTCATGCCAGAGACAATACTTTGCGCATCGTTTCTTTTACCTGATATCAGAGACAATATATTACCTAGAACACTCATGGAGGATTCCTTCCTCCATGAGAACACTCAAGGAGGAAGGATATCTTCCTTGCTCCATGAGAACACTATGTGTGCTTTCAATGTTTAATCCGTTATTTAGTACATATTGACTCGGCAAATTTGTATCCGAAAAATATAAACAGCATAGGTTAACGAGCATCAAAAATTTTTCTTTTTTATTTATTTTTTTATTTAATGGTCTTTGGCTTAACCTCGACAGAATTTAAAGTTGAAATTTGTAGAGGGCAAATGTAAGTGTGTGCAGGAAAGAGGGAAGAAGGGTGTGTAAAGAAATTGTCAGCGGAGCGTACTCTCCATTGCAATTTAATTAAATTTGACCAGCTAAATCAAAATACATTTTTTTACATAAGATTTCAAACACTTATAATACATTATTTGGTCATTAGACAGTAAAAATATTCAAGCCATTCACCTACATTTATAAGTCCATCTTTAAAAATAAGCAAAACTACAAACATCATTTACTGTCAGAGGCAGCATAGGTTAATACACATACATACATCAGCTTCTATATTTTTGGATTTCAGGGTGTCTAGTTGTGCTATAGAATTGGTAGCACCTGCAGAGCTGGTTTCTATTTTAAGTCGGGCTCTTCTGATTGAAGCAATCTTAAGAACGTCCCTTTTGACAGCATTATTGTGTTGAGATATTAGTTTACCTATTGCCATGTAGTGAATTTTTCCAACGTTTCTATCCAAACTTTCTACAAAGATATAATATGAACCGTTATCTGCTCTGATGTATCTGTTATCCTTGCTACGATATGTTTGAGCTGTCGTGAGAGATTGCGTATGGTTAGAATTGGGGTGATCTGGAGGCGAAGCTGAGGGTAGGGTGGTCTCGAAAGGTCCTGATATGTTCAACATATCGACTTAATCCACTGCCTCTATTTGTTGTGACTTTCCCTTGGCCTTCCCTACTTCCGGTGTCTGCGTCGCTTAGCTGGCTGGTTCGACACACCTTTAATTATTAATATTTCTCATCCCCGATTCATATTCTGCGTGACGGTTCCGGGAGACACCTGCGTGTCGAGTAGTGGAGGTCCACCCAGCCCCACATCCATCTCCCCCTAAGAAGCGCGAGGTCCCCTAGAAGGCGCGAGGCCCGTAGCATTTGCTACCTCCTACTACGTGGTTAATCTGGTACTGA
Organism: Vandiemenella viatica; assembly: GCA_031002005.1. Classification (NCBI taxonomy): domain Eukaryota; kingdom Metazoa; phylum Arthropoda; class Insecta; order Orthoptera; family Morabidae; genus Vandiemenella; species Vandiemenella viatica. Next base: position 133,490,568 of record CM061918.1, read on the forward strand.
GGCGTGGCTGTTGTTGTTGTCATTGAAGTTGTTGCAGATGTTGTTGCTGGTGTTGTTGCTGTTGCTCTGCTTCAGAGATGACTGTTTTGTCTTTTGATGGTGAAACCAGTGGCGGCTATGGACGTAGTTACACTGTGACATGTCAACACCTCTAATCAAAAATAAAGAAATTAAAGAAATAAATGTAGTGAAAGAAAAATAAATATTTGTAAATGCGGCATTCTCTACTCTACGGTAACTTATGACAGGAAGCGAAAATATTGAACTCCATCTGTTGGACACATCAGTGAACTGTTTTGCGGTCGTGGTGACAGTTTTCAGATGTCAGAAATCGTGCATGCGCTCTAGCGTTTTCGTGAAAATATTCAAGGTGGGGGTTCACATTGTTAGTGGCGACTGGAGACAACTTCGTTCTGTCACACGCTACAGGTAGAGTGCAGCAGTTGCTGCCATTTTTGTAGCATTCAATTAAATATCCATTGGAATAGTGCTTTCCAACCTGTGGCTCGCTAATTATTGTTAGTCCGCGAACATAATTAAGGTAATACACAAGCAGAATATCATAAACTTTGATACCATATTCATACTGTATAAGGCTGTATGCCAAACTTTCTAAAAGCCTTCAATAACTCAATGACCAGGCAAAAATGAGGTATTTCCAGGATGAGTATGGAACAGCACTGTTTCTACAATAGTCTATTCATTTCCCTATGGCAGCAGAAAGAGCGCGGTGTGTCTAGAGATTAAGTAAATGATGGTTTACTAAGGGTTTTTAATGGGTATAAGAAACTGTGGTAGGTGCTATAATTGGTAACACGAAGTAGTGAAGTAAACAAAAATAAAAGGCGTGTGGACTAGCGTCTTTTATTTTAGTTTATGCATGTAGATCGGTGGTATAAAGTAGCGTCCAGCCTGTACTAACATTATTATTTATCTGGTTTGGTATGATTAACATGTAATTAACTTTAAATAGTTCACATCCAGTTTTATATCAGCTTTTTTCATAGGAATTAAAAACATGATCTTAGATTCATTATGTTATAATGGTACATGTCCGAGATGTTAATAACATATGGAAATAAAATTAGGCATATGGTGGAAGACATTAAAGACAGGGAACTATTCAGAGGAAAAATTGCGGAGGTAACTGGCGACGCAGGAAGGAAACTAAGAGGAGGAAATGAAGTTGCGTAATCGCCGTCCATAGTTGGCTGAAACGAAAAGGAGAAAAAATAAAAGTTAGGCCCCTGTGAGTTAGCGGCCCGCAGCATTATTTTTGAAAACTTACTGCTCCTCGGGTTGAAAAAGGTTTGGATACGCTGCCATAGAAAATTGGTCAATGCAAGCAGTCAATATTGTTTCTGTTTTTTAGATTCTCTGAAGAAGAATTATGTAAGTTTATGAACGCACGTACCAGGAAAAGATTTTCAAGCGAAATGATTCCACTGTCCTCGTGATCATCGAAGGCAGTGCAGGATAAGAATGTATGGGCCTTAAACACTCTAAAAAATTTTGATTCCCTCTGTTTTTGAAAATAATTATCTGTCCTTTATAGGTACAAAGAAAAAGGTTTTTTAATTGACTAATAGAATTTATCACATCCTTTTATTCAATTAACAAACGAGTTTTATAATTGATGTTATTATGAAATTATTTTTATTTATTGTACACTACAATAAACAAAAACTTAATTTATATGTTTTTCATATTACTTTGATTGTTTTATTTTGAATGATTTTTATTTTTTTATTTTCTTTATTTAGTGAAAAAGGAGCCTCCAAAATCAGGGGCTCCAGGCCTAGTCCCACCTATTGGAATAAAAGAGCTGGAATGGGAGTCTTTGGAAGACAGGAGGAGGGTGAAAAGGGTCATGGGAGTGTACAAGTAGTATATTGGTGAGGCATGGAAATATATTGGTGTAAGAATTAAAAAGTAATGAATGGAAGGGAAAAGATGACCATGACCACAGGCTGGCACTCGATTTCAGGCACAAAGGAGTAGTAAGATTCTCTTTTTTTGTGTAACGGTGTCGGGGTTTTGGAAAAAGCTACCAAGAGAAATGATGAATATCAAAAACGTTTAAAGAAGTTAAAGCTAAAGTTGGCAAAAGGCAAATGTGGGTGGGTGCAGGAAAGGGAGGAGATTGGCGTGTAAGGAAAGTGCCACCGGGGCGTGCACTACATCCCAATTTAATTAAATATTATTGGGTGATTCAGCACTGCTTGTAGATCAACTTGTCGGTGTTTGGATAATCACTAAATGTTTACCGTTTGCTCAATTTTAAAGCATTTTTCATTGATTAAGATCAAAATCATTTCTTTAATCCGGCTGTAATTGCAGATAATCAGTCATTCACGTGTTACAAATTTTATGTTTCGAGATTCTTTCTCTGAACTGTTTTTCCAGACACCTTTCACTTCAATAATGATCAATAAACCGTCGAAACATTTTATTGTTGTCACTACCTGAACAAATCACTTCGGCCGCAACTGGGTGAAACGAATCGCGATCTCGTTTTTTGGTTTTACCGGGACTGCTGTTGATCTGTCAGATCTCCGAACTGGTCTCATTGCATCTCTTCTAAGTTCCTATTTGAAAGTCTATCAGCATAAGCCGATTCTTGCCTGTTCTGCGCCTGGTGGATGCGAGTGTACTTTTCTATGTCTTGAAAATAAGGTGTGGACTGAAGGTCTTTGATGTCAAGAGCTTGGTCAATAGCTGCGTTTTAATAACACGTGCGGAACGTTACGTTTACTGTCTGGCTAACTGATGACATCGCTCTAGCGTTGTCTGCAATAATGTTCCGACACTAAAAACTAAAGGTTGATTATGATTATAAGGTGGTGAAATAATTTCTTGTTGAAGACTTGAAATGTAAATATCTTGACATTACATTTGATAACAAGCTTAATTGGACAGGACACATTGTACAGGTAGTAGGAAAAGGTTTCAAAATTCTGCAGGACTGCTAGATTTGTTTCTGGAAATTATTGCACAACGCAGTCAGTAAAAGATATGATAAAAGAGCTGGAATGGGATTCATTGAAAGACAGGAGAAGGGTGAATAGGGTAATTCAAGTGTACAAGGTGTATTGGTGATGAGGCATGGAAAGATATTGGTGTTAGAATGAAAAGTAATACATGGAAGGGAAAAGATGACCATGACCACAAGATGGTACTCGATTTCAGGCACAAGGGTGTACGAAGATTCTATTTTTTAGGTAAGGTGTCAGGGATTGAAATAAGTTACCTAGAGAAATGAATAATTTACCAAAATCGTTCATAGAATTTAAAACTGAAATTTGTAGAAGGCAAATGTGGGTGGGTGCAGGAAAGTGAGAAGATGGGTGTGTAGGGAAATTGCCACCGGACCGTGCGCTCCATGGAAATTTTAATTAAATATTATCATTATTATTTCTCTCGAACACTAGGGATGTAACTCCGTATATTAATTGTAATAATTATTTGGTAAAAAAAAAACTAGAGCACCATAGGGCGAATAGTAATACACTCTGATCCACTACCCCTGTTCAGACCATGGAGGAAATATTTCCTTCCTCCATGGTTCAGACTCACTTAAATCGCTTGAGAAAACTCGAGCAATCGCTCTCGACAGCAACTCGATGTGAGTTGTTATCTTTAAAGCTCTAATATCGATCAGAAAAAGTTTCAAATATATAAAAAATACTTATTTTGAATCACAAGCGCAATGAACACCAGTTGCTACTAAAGCTAACTATTGTGAGCCCGGTACCAACATGTACTTTTGCCTTTTTATGTCCAGTATGAACGATCTTGCAAGTAACATCTTTCAGAATAACGACCTTTGGTTCATCTCTGAAGTCGACAACCATGTCGACAACTAAACTGTGACATTATACGGCTGTGATCAGAGACAATGATACAACACGCTGTGGTGCAGTTTGTGTTTATGTTTGTGAATATGAACTTTCTGTTATTAATCGACAGGTAGCTGATTGTCATCCTATACCAACCGTGACGAGTAATAATATAAACAAGTAATTGATTAATGGTGTAAAATGGCAAAGATTAAAAAGAAACAAATAGTTAAAACAAACAGAAAACTCGCTACGGTTAAAAAAACGCAGAGGACTACGCTTGTTAACAATAACAAATGTTTTGAACGGACCTAAGCTTGAAATGATCAAGTGGCTACAGCGTGTGGGGGTACTGAAGGAATCGTTCAGTTGTGATCAGTGTGGGTCTGTTATGAAATTAGAGAGGTCTAGAAGCCGGATTGGTAGCCCTACCGATGAGTATCATTGGAGTTGCGACAATGGCCATGTGAAATTGAAGCCGGTGAGAGAACAGTCGGTTTTCCAATATACTGAACTTCCTATGGAGCAGATAATTATGTTGATGTATTTTTGGGCCTACAATTATCCATTTAAAAATGTGCTTGATGAAACTAGTCTTCCAAAAAAAACTGTCAAAAGGTGGTTGATGTTATGTGAAGAAGCTTGCATGGATATATTAATAGAGAATGATAACAAACTTGGAGGACCAGGAAGTATAATCGAAATTCAGGAGGGTAAACTTGGAGAGAGGGTGATTACACTGGACAAAACTACTGCAGGTCAAGCAGTTTTTGGTGTGATTGATGCAGGGAATGGGAACTGTTTCCTACATTTAGTGAATGGCGACAAGAAAATGGCATTTCTTACCCTTCTGAAAGAAAGAATAGCACCAAACACTAGAATTCGATCAGAGTGTTGGAAGTTATATAATTGTTTTGATGATGAAAATTTTAAGCAAGTTGTGAGTGAATGTGCACTCTTTGTGAACAATGAAAGCCCAAAAATGTTCAAAAGTTTTAAGCCACAAAAAGCACTTTGTTTTGATGCCGAATTGTGTGCCAACATCTATAAGACTGGAATGATCTCATCCGTCGATTTTTTTCAGGAGTTTCTTCGGGATATAGGTTGTCTCTATAGGGGTGAAAAATGGTAAGTTGAAATCTAAAATGATAAATAACCTTAACTCAGAAAATTTTGATTCTGATATCTTAAATATTAAAATTTTGTTTCAGTTTTGGAATGACAAACAGGATGTCTTTGGTACCATCGGTAAGTTCTTTTGTACTAATTAAAGGTTGATCACTTTCTTCAGTTACCAACGGAAAATTGTGCTATTAGTTTGAATTTTAATACGGGTGTTCCTACACACATTCAGTAAGTAAATGTGCAGTCAGAAGCCACCAATTATATATTGATGCAGATTGCCATTCTGCAACAACTTTCCTCCCTGTGAACTAATAATGTCACAGTATGACACAAGTGACTTATGCAATGTTCACACAGCTACACGTGTCACTGTTGAGACCAGTACATTGGATTACAGCTTGATTTTTTGGTTTAATTCTAGATGGGGATACCGCTGCCTCGCGACTGTTAACGTGACGTCACGTTCACATACAGTCATCTGCGTAAAATACGTGTTATTACTTGTCGAAGTTAACAGCAGATAATTTATTATTGAAATGCGAGCTTCACCTGAAACATTGAACACCCGGTTGTGTTATCGGACATCTGCGGCCGCTTACCAGCGGCCGCCTGCCTCTGATCTACCTTCAGGATATCAGTTTATGTTGATATTGTATAGCTTTAAATTATTGTGACCGAGCGTAGCGAGGGCACAATACAATAATAAATGATGACTGAACGTGACGTCACGTTAACAGTCGCGAGGCAGCGGTATCCCCATATAGAATTAAACCGATTTTTTTTTTTAGCAGTTGTGGTCGGGCTGAAATAAAAAAAAAATAGAAAAAGGTAAAATGTGGTAAGAGGGAATTGTGCTATTTGCTTGAAATTTAGCTCCACACGTTTCCTGAGGATACACCTTTCGAGAAAAAGTGCACATAAAAGCAAAAAGAAACTTATCTTAGATATGGTGCCACATCGAAGTTATGATACAGTACAGCGTTAACACTACAGACAGCCACCATTTCCGATCATATTGTTCACACCATATAATATAGTATCTGCTCTATACAACAACAATTCTAAAATCGCTGGCAGCTATTCGTGATGCAATCTGAATATACTGCTGTGATGTTATAACGAATGTAGTGCAATGGCCAAATTTTATGTTTACTACAAAACTTTCATAGCCAACAGCGCTCATTGAAACGAAATGTACTACTTCTCGCACATGTTTACCTGAACAATGTATGTGTTTTTTGATTGTGGTACGAGCTGCATTACAACCTAACAACCACAACAGTATATTATGGCTGAAAACCAATTAAGCTTAAGTTAGCAATTAAATCTAAATTTCTTGTGTCTTGTTATGTTACAAAGAGCGCGTTTTTTCATTTTGGTCCATGCTGCGTTACAACCTAACAACCACACCTGTGTATTACACCTGAAAATCAATTGAGCGTAAGTTATAAATGAAAACTAAATTATTTGCTTCTTGTTCTGTAATAAAGTTTGTGTTTTATTATTATTATTCGTACTTTCTCATCCTGGTTGATCCTGGATTACAGCCTAAAGCTTTGTTTACATCTGAAAAAAAAAAAAATCAGAACATGTATCTGAATTTTTATCAGGACTTGTTTGAAGCCTTATCTGGCTTGTATACATATGAGCCTGATGTTTACATTATTATACAGTAGCAGTGGCACAATTCCTTGTCGATATCCACTGGTCGAACACTAGTTAATTCTATAACCATTTATTTCAAAATAATTATGAACAATAGCTTCGTACACCAGTTTGACGATATGGTGTATGCAGACTGTTTCCATCATTCTATAATATAGCTTATTTTTACACTAATGTAGTTTTTTAAAATAAGGTTTCTTCTGTGACCATCCGCCTAGAATCCTGAGGGGTTTTTGTAAATCATTTTATCACCGTAGCAACATAAAGTCACTGGTGCGGCTGTATGGGCAACTATGAGAGATGGTCATAGAGTAATGTTTCCAAAGTGCTGAGCCTCATGGGGAGGTTTTACGCGAAATCCACCAACGATGCCGTGTGCCCTGGTTCCCCCAATCTCTATCCCATCCTGCCTGGCATTGTTATGCTGTGTAGTGTTGGTCCAGAAACTGGTTGTGGTGTAGGTGTCGATGCTACCCTCAAGTGTGAATTCGTGCAGTAATTCTCTTTTTTTTATGTGAACGAGACTCCATGTATTGACACATTCAGCAACAATTGACAGAAGTGTATAGTGAAAAGTGTATGCCCATTAAACATGTCCATAAATAATCTGTTGGAAACCATAGTGGTACAAGTGAGAAATATGGTAAATGTGATCTAAGTGAGGCAAAACAGGCACTGTGATTATCTTTAGCGCGCCAAACTGATACAAGCTATTTTATATACCATGCTATCTATCCTTCGGTTTGGGTAACTGCATTTCTTACAAATAAGTTCTGTCTTGTTCCAACTATAGATGTACAAGTGACAAAATGGCGAAGTGATGTGCTAAGAGAATATTAAAAATTATCAGGAAATAACTAGTAGCTTGGAAGATAGTGAGATTCTATGGAGGGTACATTTGGTCTGTAAATAATAGCATAGCATTTTTGTACAAAATTTGCTGAAAAGTTGTTGGTTTATGATAGATACGGAATCTTACTTTTCATACTATTTGAATTGAATTTTGGTGCTGACTTTTGTTTATGACAAAAATGATTTCCTGTAGACAGCATTTTTTTATTTTATCTTTATTATGATGTATTTTAAAATAAACTAATCATTACATCTGCACAATATTTTTTTAAATTGTGTTTGTTCCAGTTTTGATTATGTGTCGCTCGTATTTACAAAAACCTGTTTTACCCAAATAATTTATTCTGGTACTCACAACCTGTCAAATGTAGTAGGGAGTTATGCAAATGACACCATTCAACTTTGTCCAAGCTGAAAATGTTTAAAGACATGATAATTGTCTATCAGACAGCAGAGATGAATAACAGGTAATAGTGGTTGTAATAACAAAGCGATTATTGCACTTAACTGAAAAATTACTTCTTAAAGTTTTGTTTAAATACTTCATTTATATTTTGAAGGTGTTCAGATTTTAATATATACTTGACTGTGTTTCTGAACCTTCAGCTGTTGTGTCCACTCACTTCATAATATGTGTTTCTTAGAATGTATTTAATATTATTGCAATGGAGCGCACACCTAGTTGGCAATTTCCCTACAAACACACACACACACACTTTTCCCTATTTTTGCACTCTACAAATTTTGGCTTTAAATTCTTTCATCGTTTTTGGCAAATTATTCTTTCGCTTGATAACTTATTGCAATGCCTGTCCCCCTTACCCACAAAAGAAAATCTTCCCACACTCTTGTGCCTGAATTCTAGTGCCAGCTTGGGACCATGGTCATACATTAATCCTAATTCTCACACCAATATCTTTCTATGCCTCATCACCAATATATGCCTTGTACACTCCAATGACTCTCTTCCTCCTGTGTTCCAGTGTATTATGTTCTTAAATGTCTTTGATGTTCTTCTAATGGCAATCGATATTAAGACTGAACACACCAAATTTAAGTTTCTTCAAACAAGAAGTCCTCCACCATCTTCATAGGCCCAACTTCAGTTTTTATCCAAGAGAGATTTAGGAAGATATTGCTGGCCAGTCCTTAAAAAATATGCCTTGTACCTTACAGATGTTATACAAGTTCACTACAGCTTTCCTTTTGTGATAATCAGTATTATATACACTTCACCTACAAAATTAAAATGGTGTAGTACCATGATCTTGTTTTTGATTTTGCTATATAACATCATACATTCTCTAAAATATCTACAATCTGCTTTTGTTTCCAGCTCTATGACAATAGTTCTCAACCACAAGTAACAAGTGTTGGAGTAGGCACTTGTGAGGACAGAAGAGAATGTTCTGGTGATAAAGATTTTCCAAAACCATCAACTTCTACAACTTCTCCTTCCCCGAAACAAGTGGATGTGGAGAATGCAGACAGTGACGTAGAGGTGGTAAGTTGTGTAGTTGTGATTACTGTATTCACACACGAGTGATTTAACATTCCCTCACCTCTCACCGCTCATAATTCTGGTTAATTTATTTTCCGTCGAACCTCTTACCAAAGATTGTCTGCATTCAGTTTATGAAATCTCAGTAAAAGGGAGGTAGGAATAATTCCAAAAGAAATTATACTGACTTGATAGATGTACCACACTATTCAAAGTAAAGTCTGTTATATTTAAGCAAATTGGATAAAACCCTCAGTACTATAGACTTGAACACTTATGTGGCTAAGAATGTTCATGGAAATTGTCTAGCAACCAACAGTTTACATTACTTTCGCAGTCACAACAATATATCACACTGAGCAAAACTGAGCACCCTAATGTGTAATTCTCCTCAGCTAACTGTAGTTTAGATTGTTCTGCCTCATTATTAACCATGACTTCATGTGAATTTCTTTTACTGTTTTCTAACCCCTCTACTTTATGGACGAATCCACAGATAAAACCCTTCTCAAGAGATGACTTTTCACATTCGAAGTTTGACAACGGGGTGCGCTCTCCGCACTAGGGATGATAGCGAGAAGGGGTGTCTGACCTCTAAGCTTCACCTTCCTGCCATAACGGTTGTCATCGCAGCATTCTTAAATTCCGAAGAAAATATTTCCAATCTCTCACTCACGCTAAGGCAACTTAAAATTATATTAATTATATTTCTTGTTACTTATTTAGTACTACATTAGAGTTACTGATTATAATTATTTACCTTTGCATCACATCTATATGTCTCATTGCAACACAGTAAGCTAAGGAAATGATCAGCCCCTGAGTATTGTGTACTGGGATTCGTTGATCTAGAGCTCTTTGTTTCCATCCTTTACTTATAAATATGACCAAAATGGGAGGGTACTGTGAAATCTACTGGGTGACTTGGATAGAATAACTATATGGGTCAACATGGAATGAACATAAATGCTAAGAAGTCAGCTTATTATGTACACAGATATAAAAAAAAAATATGGGTAATTTATAATTATAGGGTTGGGATGGAATTTCTTGATGAAGATTCGTGGTATAGTATTTGATAATAAATTAGTTAGACAGGTAGTATTAAGAGTTTTCAGAATCCTTCATTTATTGGAATGGATGAGGAGGTGATTTAGCAGAGAAAACTGGGTTACAAAACTTCAGTCAGACCTTGCTTTAATTTTGTAGAGTAGGGTTTGGAGGGGGTGCAAAGGAAATCAGATAGATTTTCTAGAAATTACCACAGAACACAATCTGTAACTGATATGATGAATCTCGAATGGGACAGGATGAGGGTGAGGAGAGTGCTGGTAGTGTACAGTGTAAACATTTGTGATGAGGCATGGGAAGAATATTGATAGAAGGAACTGGCACTTCATTTCAGCTAAGGGTGCGTTTATGTTGGAGCTGCGATAAACGATGAGAGCGACGATACTAGCGAAGCGAAGAAAAGTGAAACATTGTCGACAATGGAGGTGTTTATACTGGAGCAGCGCGCAGAGCAACGAATTGTAGCAGAGCAGCGATGAGAGCGGCGCTAATGGCTGCGAGCATTTTCTTCGCTATTATCGAGGGTGGCTGCGACCGTTTGATCGGTGAAGTTTTTAGTAGGTCCCTTTTGTGGTACAGTAAATACAAAAATCACCATAACAGATTCGTTATAGGCAAATTGTAGGATGAAATGGACACTAAATATAATAAAACAAACAATTCTAACGTTTTTAATTAGTGCGATTTCCGTAATTTAAACTCATTTTAATGTGTGAACACTACAAACTGAAGATTAAAGTAAAAAAATAAAATATTAATACAGCGAAAGAGAAATTGTACATAACTTACTGAAAAAATATTTTTCTATTAAAAGTAATTTAAATTATAAATATCAAATTAAATGCATAATATGTAGAAATTCGTATTAATTTATTTCTAATTGTAACAAAAGTAGATTTTATATAAGATCCCGGTTTTTTTTTTGCAGATTGCTTTGGCCTTCCAATATTGGTGTCAAATTCTTAGGAATTTAAGTGTTAGTTTCTTCGAAATTCAATACCTTTTCAGTCAATAATATTATGGAGCAAAAAAATGGTCTTCTTAATATTGTCAGTTACGACTACAGAAGCATCTATTGTTGTGGCTAAAATTCTCCATTTAGAATAAATTATGCCAAAGGTACATTTGACGGTTCCTCATGTTCACGATAACCTAGCATTGAGGTATCATCTACCTGCATCTAAATATTGTCCATAAGGATCTAATAAATTATTTAAAAATGGATAAGCCTCGTCGCCTATAAAAAACACGAGGTTCAGTGATTTCAGAATTTGGCAGAACGATTTGGAATATTCTGTCTTCCATCTATTAAAGATACATACAGAACTGCAGATCTAACTGTTCCACCGTCACTCTGTTTACCATTACCTCCAGCTTCAATGTTTATAAATTTATAATTAGCATTGACAATAGGAAAAAATCTTGTAATTGTGGAACCTGAAGCCAGAGTGGGCAAGACAAGTAACTCTGAAGTATTTTCCGTCGACAGCGCCCACGCAATTCGGAAAATTAGAAATATTGTAACAATCTTCGGCTATTTTTTTACGAAATCCTGTTCCTCTGGAATCGTCATATGAAGTAGTTGAAGTATTTTTCATAATTATATCTCTTACAACTCCTATACGAAAGAAATAAGCTAGATTTCTTCTACATGTCTGGCCGGTTGACAATTGCGCGCAATATAAAACACGATTCTACGCTATTATCGAAGCTCCAATATAAACACTGCACGAAGAAAGAAATTGAGCGCCGCTCTTGTCACTGCGTTTATCGTCGCTCTCATCGTTTATCGCAGCTCCAACATAAACGCACCCTAATGCAGGATGCAGTAATTTTCTTTAGCAATTAATGGAATCAGGATTTGGAATAAACAGTTTTGCTTATCAATCTACCAAAAGCACTAAACAGACTTAAAACTGATAAAGGGGAAAATTATGGTGGATAACAAAATTATGCTCATACAAATTAAGATAAAAGTTAATAAGAAAAGCGTAAATACTGTGCAAGGATATTACAACCAGAACTTGTGCCCCATCATGATTAAATTGAAGTTAAACAAGAAAACACACTACTTGATAGAATGTGGCACTTAATTGTCTTTTTTCCTCAATAACCTCAGCTTGAAAATAATAAATAAAATGTATTGAATGTCAAATCATTTTTCTTTCAGATTGAGACAGTTAGTGGACGTACAGCTGTGAATCAAAATGCAGAACCGGTAAGTATGCACACAAATCTCAAGATTTAATTTAAACATAAAAGCTATTCTGGCAGTTTTTTTTATTAGCAGTAGTTTCATATAGTTCATAATTAAACTGGAGAATATGACAATATAGTAGTTTTTTAAGTTATATAAAATTCAAGTATCATTGAAATCATGATACTGGTGTATCTCAGCTAATAGACGCCTCTTATAAAGGTACAATCAGTGTCTTGTATTTTAAGTGACGCATTTACCAGCACAGCCCTAGGTATTTCATTATATTTTTAAGTATTTCAAATAGTTTACTGCAGTGATATTGCAACTAAAGGTTTTTAATAGTGGCTTAAATTAATTAAGTGTTAGTTCAATCCTGGGGCCTGATTGCAGTTGGTGTTTAGACACCGAGGATGGTGGGTGAGAGATGCCTCTCATTCAAGAGGATAAAACTTCAAATCTCTCTCCAGCCGTACGGAATTGGCTTTTCCACAATTTCCCCAAATCACTTCAGGTAAAAGAAGATGATGGGCTGGTTCCTTCAGAAATGGCCACGGTCGAATTCCTTGCCCCCGGTCTTTTCCTGCCTCTAATGACTTCGACACGACAATGTGTAAAGCCAAAAGAAAAGGCCTTTTTTCTGCAATCACCCAATCTTGCCTCTTAAACAACACATTTCATGAACAAAAATACATTTATCACACAGAACACAAGTTACACTTGCCAATATGCCCACTCCCCCATCAGAACAACGACAGGACAAAGAAGTCACTAGTAACGGAGCTTCACTTTCAAGAAGACGATGTGTCAGTTGACATACAAAAAGTGGAAATATTTTATGATGCTGAAGAGAAACTTATTGGACATCATCTGCATTGTTGCTGGCCTTCCCATTTTTGGTGAATAATATGTCCAAACAACTACATGTCTAACCATTGTTGAAACCTACGCCATGCCACCTCCATTATGCCCCACCCCATGTACCAGCTCACCTTCTTACATCAGCCTCACCATGAGCCGGTTATGAGTTTTCACAGACAAACTGTTTATTCTGTTGGTGTCCATGCCATATTTGACAATCAGGGTACTACCTAAACATCATGGTCTCAAGATTCCCCGGACTTCAATCTCGGATAATAATCACCTTCCTCTTTACAATCTCTCACCCTATTAAACCCCTCACTTGCATCTAATTTATTTCATTTATTATTATTAGAGACCAGATTATATGCAACACAAAAAACTAGAAATATTCATGCTATTATGCATGAAAAATGCTTAAAATATGCATGAAAAGTGTCAAAAAAGTCAAAATATCCAACATCTTATATATAAAAATTAGTGTACGTATGTAGGCACAGAAAGGCAGGGATATGAAGAAGTAATAGGAACAGAAGGATGGGGTGGCAGAAATGAAGAAGGGGAAAGGCTGTTGGATCTCTGCAAAAGAAATGGATTGAAAATAGGAAATTCTTGGTACAAAAAACAAGAGAGCCACAAGGTAACATGGTACAGTAGCGATTGGCAGAGGAAGTCAGTTGTGGACTACTTTATATTTAATGGTGAATTAAAGCAGAGTGTGTCAGATGTGAAGGTAATACCATCAGAGGCACTGGATAGTGATCACCGGCTATTAGTAATGGAGCTGAGGATTGCGACAGAGAGGAGAAAATCAGAAAGACAGGATAGGAGATTAAGAATATGGAAGTTGAAAGAGAAGAGCAATGAAGAGGAATACCAGAAAATAATAAGGAGTAAGATACCAATAGCGGAAATGGGGACAGTGGAAGAGGAGTGGGAATATTTTAAAACAACGTTAGTCCAAGCAGCAGAAACAGTGTGTGGAAGGACTGGTAACACAAAAAGGTGGAAAGAAACAGCATGGTGGAATGATAGAGTTAAACAAGCAGTGGAACTCAAGAACAGGGCCTTTAGGGAATGGTTCAAGCAGAGGACACAGGAGACAAGGGATGAATACGTGAAGAAAAAGAAGGAGGCCAAAAAAATAGTAACCGAGGAAAGGAGGAAGTGGCTGGAGAAGTGGACCAACATGATGGAAGAAGATAGCAAAGGAAATAAGAAAGTATTATATGGAATGGTAAAAAGGAAGAGGAAGGAGAGGATAGAAAATGTCAACATGCTGGACGAAGATGGAAACGAAATAAACAACTCAGAAAAACTAAAAAGGATGTGGAAGGAGTATTTTGAAGCTTTACTGAACCCAAATTGGTCACAGGATGATACAGTTGTTCAGGAGAAGAAGGAAAATAGCAACTGTGTAGGAGAGAAAGAGAAGGATCTAACTTGGGAAGAAGTGGAAACAGCTCTGGGTAAGATGAAGGGTGGAAAGGCACCAGGCATTGATGAAGTGAGCGTGGAAATGATAAGGGCAGCGGGAATAGTAGGAAAGCAGTGGCTATACCGTGTGATGAGAAAGGTATGGAATCAGGGCACAACTCCTGAAGACTGGAAAAAAGGAATAATTGTACCTATATTCAAAAAAGGGAGCAGGAAGGAGTTTAAATACTATAGAGGTATTACACTGATGTGCCACTGTGCCAAAGTGTATGAGAAGATAATTGAAAAAAGAATACGTGACAGGGTGGAAAAGGGGCTAAGGGAAGAGCAGTATGGCTTCAGATCAGGGAGATCGACGGTAGATTTGATATTTGCCTTGAGACAGCTGCAGGAAAAACATTATGAGTATGGAAAGGACCTACTGTTGGTATTCCTCGATATCGAGAAAGCATATGATTGTGTACACAGGAGCAAGGTATGGAAGGCCTTGGAGAAGAGAGGAGTTCCCAAAGAAACCATCAAGAGAGTGACGGAACTGTACCAAGGAAGTGTGAGCTATGTGAAAATAGGGGAAGGAAGATCAGATTGGCTGGAACAAAGGAATGGACTAAAACAAGGAAGTGCCCTATCACCACTACTCTTCATTGTAATCATGGATGAAATAATGCAGAAGGTGGCAGCGAGGATGGGAGAGGAAAACATGAAGGTGATGGCTTTTGCGGATGATCTGATGATCTGAGGAGGTGAAGAAGAGGAAGTGCAGCGGCAGTTGGATGTATGGACAGACAGTGTGGAGGAATATGGCCTGAAATTTAATGTAAAGAAATGTGAGTACATGGTAACAACCAGGAAAAAGAATAGAGTAGCCCAAGGAATTGTAATGGTAGGGGAACAACTAAAGAAGGTAAACAGGTTCAAGTACTTGGGGAGTGTATTAGAGGAATGTGGAGGAAATGATGGCGAGATAAGTGAAAGAGGAAGACAAGCAGAGGCGTTCCTAAGGAGCATTAGAAGCCTGATATGGAATAAAGAGGTGCCACAGAGAAGCAAGAGAGTAATCTATCATACGTACTATGTGCCTATCTTAACTTATGCTGCTGAAACGTGGACAATGAAAAAGCGGGACATCAGCAGAGTACAAGCAAGTGAAATGAAGTTTTTAAGAGGTAGAATGGGAGTCACTAAAATGGACAGAATAAAGAATGAAGTGATTAGACGCACCATGAAAGAGGAACCCCTACAGGAAAGGGTAGAGAGGACCAGACTGAGATGGTATGGGCATATCAAGAGAATGGGGGCTCAGAGAATCCCGAGAAAGATCCATGAAATTAAAATGGAAGGTAAACGACCCAGAGGAAGACCAAGAGATGGATGGCTGAAAGGAGTGGAGGAGGGTGTACGGAAGAGAGGAGAGGAATGGAACAAGGTGGTGACAGAGAGGTGGTGGGAAGAAAGAAGGAAATGGAGAGGCTTGTGCAAAATGCAGACCCAGCCAGAGGCCGGAAACTGTTGAGGATGATGATGATGATGTATGTTTGTCTGTCCTCTATGCGCTCCTAAACCGTACGTCCGATTATGGTGAAACCTTGGTGAGATGTTGAGTACGTGTCCGATATGGTTCCTAAGAAATAAAATTTCCAATAAACTACCCCCTCTTTCCCATAACACTCCATAATTTTTTTTAAAAAAACCTACAGATTAAGGCTTCTTGTAAGGTAGAATTGTGCTGTGATGTGTTCTGTGGGCTCTATTAATCACACTCCCCATCTAGAAGATTTGAGCGGTCTGGACGATCAGGACAGTGGCTTGTGCCGGGTTACCTGGCTGTGGTTTGTGGTGTAATCTTCATGAAGCTTTAGGTCTGCTCTTGTTGAACATGTATGTAGCTATCTGTATTGCCTCCTTTAACCACCTCGGACACCGCCATTTTTCTTGCACAAGAAGTCTAGTCTGTGGCAAGACTGGTCAGAGGTGAATTTCGAGTTATGACCGACTTACCTGTATTGTTCGACTTGTAGTGTTAGAAACGTTCTCGTAGTGTCACCAGGCGTAGTGGGTGAGCAGTTTTCCGTGGTTTCCTGAAATCACTCCAGGAGAATACCACACTGGTTGCTTCAAAAGGTCATGACTGAATTCCTTCACATCCCTTTCCCCCCAAAATTTATGAGCTCAGCAAAAATAAACCTAACATCTACTGCATGACCAATTTATCCAATACAGATTATCCTACTGTTAGAAAAATCTCATAAACCCACACAATTTGTATTGGGGAGGTGCTGATATTTCTGTGTTAACTGATTTCATTGTGGACCTCACTCAACAGGTTCTGAATGCAATCGATGATACCTGTGATCAACTAGCTACTTTGTACTGCAAACCAAGTGAGCATCCAGATTTGGGTTTTCCATGGTTCCCCCAAATCACTCCAGGCGAATGCGAGGTTGCTTCCTTCAAAAGGCCATGGCAGAATTCCTTCCTGTTCCTTGTCCCCAGTTCCATCCTGCCTCTAATGACATTGATGTCAACGAGGTGTAAAGCCATAAGTAAAAAAATGTTTTAGTTGTGTTGGGGGCTGTTTTATTTCTGAATTTCGTAGAAGTTTAAGAATACAGAACGTTAGTAGGCATCATTTCGATGATTATATTACATCTTTCCATCTCAGTAATAACAGTACGATTAAATTTTTTCCTTCTCTTTGACATCCAGATTGAAATAGTGGATCACTGTAACAGCCAGGGGGGGCAAGAAGATGAAGATATCATCGTGGATGACACTGACGAAAACAGCAACAGTTGCAGCATCTCTGTTACTGATGAACAAGTGGTGAGTTGTTTGTGTTTGTTTTTAATTTTACTACAAATTGTTGTTGAGGATTGAGAATGATGACAAAATTCACAATTGTAAACAGTGTAATTGAAGTACAGCAGAAGGTATACACCAACAGCAGTTGTGCAATTTTCAGTCAGTGCCGTTGTTCAGAAGGTCTGAAACTGATAATTTCAATAGTTATATGTAGCTATTAGTTATCTTGTGGCTCACCTGCAATTTTTTAAGGCCTTTTCTATGTTCATACAAGATACACAACTATGCTCCATAGTTTCAACTGCAAGCTAAGCAGTAGTTACCAAAGGATGGGAACTGACCGTTCTACCTCCGACATACTAAGTTAATGTGCTTCCTTCAAAAGGATCCAACCAACCTAAGGGTTTTTGACTAAACTAACTTCTCATTGTTGTATACTTTACACATACATGTCTTTCTGCTGACATGCCTCTACTAAATTGTATTACCAAGTGGTAACATTCAGGCCTTTGAAGAACATGGATTCAATCCCTGGTACAACTTTCTAGATTTAAGTTTCGTATGGTTTCCCAAAATTCTCTGTAGGTGTCTTGGGGGCATTCATTAATTAAGTGAGGTGTTTTTCATAAATCTGTACCCCTCTCCCCTCTGCTGAACTTCGTGAGATATCCCTCCTCTCCTAGCGTGAGATCACCTTCGTAATTTTGGAGACCTTTATTTTTAGCTCTACTGTTGTTTGAAGGGCGGCAAACTAAAACAAAAGTTGACATAAGATTTCCGTAGCCCCCTCCCCCCTGTCTTGGTGAGATTTCGCTGGACCCCCCCCCCTCCTCCCCCTGACCCCCCCCCCCTCCTCCCCCTGTTTGGATCCACATAATTAATGGACATCCCCCTACATACTGTCCATGTCCCTCCTTAGGGATGTATTTGGTGATCATCTTTATGAAATGTCAATTTATGATGAAGATTGTTGCAGATGGCTTGATTCCAGCAATGTTAAGGCAGATATTGAAATGGTCACAATGCCAAATACAATGATTTGCATAAAATCCTCTTTAATGACTAAAAGCACTGCTGTGCGATCTGATACGGGAAGTGTTTGTTTATTTCACTTCTTTTTGTGATGATTCTTGTCGTTGTTGTTAATAAGATGGTTGGAGTATAAATGAATAAACTATTAGTTCTAGGTATTACAGGATATTTTGTTCTTCTTTTGATGCAGACTTGGGCTTGCTCATTTGTTTCCAAGCAAAAACGGCCGCCGCAACTGTAATGCTTACAGATTGATGTAAAAATAAACTTTGTAGGTTTTGAAATTCAATTCTTTTTATATAAATCTCACAGTTCAATTAAATCAACTTCACACCCTTCTTTTCCTTCAATTTAAATTCCAATTATACCTTTATTCCCATAAAAAATTTCCATTTTTCTTTAAAACAGTTCATAATGCCAACTACACAAATCTATCTCAACAATGACTTTCCTCTTCAAAGATACTAACTTTCTGAATAATTTCTATGTTTTCTGTTACTTTTCCCCTGATAATTATAAATACATTCATTATCTTAATTATACTCACATAAACAGTCTTCCTATATCCGCTATGTCATTTATTTTTTTAATTTCACAAATGAACTTCTATTTTATTGTATTAGAACAAACGCTTTGTGACTCTCAAAAAACAAAATCACTATTGCCTTCACTATTCACTGTTTATGCACTTAATATTATGCCTATTCTTCATAAAATTGTATTTCTGTCCAAATGTGTGGAGCTCTTGCAACAATCTTTTGTTTATACAATTTCAGTGGTTTACTATGTTACATGCTGTTATCCCGATTACACTGTCAATCTTGCTTTACTTACTGTACTAATTTTTGTTGTTACATTTCATTCACTCTGAGCTTCAGTAAGAATATAGATGAAATGATCACGGGAAACTGGCCGAGTGAGAACGTTTGTAACACACGACTTTTCGGTGGTCATATTCTCTGCCGCCATTGTCAAGTGTCACTTGATTGTCAATTGTCGCTTGACAATGGCAGCAGAGAATATGTGTGCCAAAACATTGTGCGTTACAAACGTTGTCACTCGGCCAGTTTCCCGAGAACATTTCATCTATATACAACACCGAGAAAGTCTCCACTCTTATATAGTAAGAGTATTATTACAAGACACTCGTTTCTACTTTACAGGACCCAGAAGTTCACAGAAAGAGACTTTTTGTTGGGAATTTGTCAAAGAATATTGGCAAAACATTTCTTGGTGCGTACTTCAGCACTTGGGGCAAACCGCGCAGCATCAAGATATACCACAGGTTGTATTCCAGTCCTGCTTGTAGATTAACATGACATGCTTTTCTGTAAATGTGTGTTAAAGTGTTGCTTGTTTAACCTCTGAGAGAGCTTTTTTGGGGGGGAGGGGGAGGAGAGTCCTGAAGAACTCGTTTACTACGTCAACATTTTAACTGAAACTTTGGTCAAGGATTGCTTAAAAGATCTTACGCCTAATGAAGGCAGAGTTTTTGTTTTTCTTATTAATATAAAAAAAAATCTTTAGTAAAATATCCTTTAACATAACTCATTAAAGTGATGTTACAAAGTTAATTTGTATAGAATTATGAACTGGCAACAGAGTTCCTATTTGCCACACATTCCCCCTTGTAACGTGTACTCACGATATTCGTGTTTGTATAGTTTAAAGTTCGTTGAAGCAATTGAGCAGCTACACTTCCTAACACGAGTTTTCTTAAGCTTTCTTCCACCACTAATTACTCTTTTAATTAAAGGTTCGTTTTGCCGTGCGGTCGCCAGTCTTTCGGCTATGCTAATTGGTTAATTAAAGTCACAGAAGAAATAACACGTGTGTACTAGTTTTCGTAGATTTATTCCTCTGAGACTACACAGTCCACAAGCATGCCACCAGACAATAATACTAATGTTTCTTCGTCACCGAAGATAGCAGACTCAAGTACAGTCAAAAGGATAAATAAGCAGTGAGCACAATCCTCGAAACTAATTAACAAACAATCGCCATAGTCCGATTCTGCAGTAGTTTACTAAACACAGTTTATATTGAATCAGGTCACTCGGAAGAACCTTCATAGTCCAACATATACTTTAGCACACATCCCACAGTGTTCTTTAGTACGGAACACACGCCAAGCGGCCGTACGATGTATTCACGGGATAAACACACTGCCGTAAACCTTCCGCTCCCGCCGGCTGTTTCGTACTTACCACTGACAATCACTGACTCCCTACTCACCGCGCTCGGCGCTTGCCCACCGCCAAAGACCTTACATACCTCTCAGATTACACTATCCACTCCAAATATAACCGTAACGTTCATGGTTACGTTACACCCCCACCGTTACAATGTGGCAAAAGTCGGCATTGACAAAGCACCGGCTTTTGTCATCACAAACTACACTTGTTCACATATACATAGAAACCTGTTACAAAAAAAATACAAGATTAAATGTTTACCAAACATAAAGGGAAGTCTGGGTGGCTGCTTGCTTATCCTTAAACTAACATAATTACATACACATTAAGAATAACACACACACAGTCTGAAACTGCATGAAACAAATCATCAAACCTTTCAATGTCCATATGTCCTTGCTTAGATCCATGTCATATAACCAAGAAATTACAAATTGAGTTACAATATATTTTGACAACAATTTTTCCTATCTTTTTTTTTGTTTTTGATGTATGACACATGCACTGAATCGTGCCTTGTTTACTTCGACAGTGCACTGACAGTGTGCCCTGCTCAGGCAGGTGCCTCATTCACTGACTGTTGTACACCAACACTGATCACTCCACACGCGGAAAGACGCAAACTGACATTACGCTGCGCCACATTTAAATCGTCTTAACACTTTAATGTAAGGAAAAAGGTAAGTCACAATAACCAACTCCTTCGGCTGTGACAAAAACAGTGATACCCTAACCAAAACAAACAGTGTGCGGGTCGCTAATCTGCGCACAACCGCAACAGACATTTGATACAACAACTGTAAAATACCATAGTAAAATAATTGTGAAGACAAAAAAACCTAAAAGCCTAAACCTATCATAACGCTAAGGTATTTATGCATGGATATTTCCATCATGCGTAGTGAGGCAACTGAAGACTGTACCTCACCCCCTCTACCTAATGTACCTACTTCTTTTTCTTTACAATATTCCTTCCTTCACCAAACAGCATTAAACCCCTCTTCTTCTTACGCTTCTTCCAACTCTCTTCTCTTCCTCCTCCTTTCTTCTTATTTACATTCTTAGCTTCATCATATAACCGTAACTTCTTCCTGTGCCTCTTCCAACTTTCTTCTCTCGGCAAGTACCATTCTTCTGGCTTCACATAGTATCCTCTATTCTGCCTAGTCTCTTTCTTCCCATTAATTACCTTCTGTTTAGTGTCTTTACATAATGGATAGTTCTCATTTACCATCATACAATGTTTCACTTCAAGATTCCCTTCCGGCAAAGTTTCAGGCTTCACTGTTTCTCTCTCCTGAAGTGTTTCTTTCACCTCAAGGACTGCTTCTCGCTGTCTTCCATCTTCTTCTTCTGACCTTATTTCTTCTTTTACTACAGTATCTTTCTTAACAATTTTGTCGTCAGTCACACAAGCATTCTCCTGCTCATCTGGCTCACAAACATAATTTTATTCACAGTTTCTCTTCCATTTGATCTATAGACCGAGCGAGGTGGTGTAACGGATAGCGTTCTGGCCTCGCATTCGGGAGGACGGTGGTTCGAATCCCCGTCCGGGCATCCGGATTTGGGTTTTCCATGGTTTCCCCAAATCACTCCAGGTGAATGCCGGGATGCTTCCTTCAAAAGGCCATGGCCGAATTCCTTTCCATTCCTTGCCCCCATCCTTTCCCGTCTCTAAAGACCACGTTGTTAAAAAGGGACGTTAAACTGTTAAAAAAAAAAAAAAAAAAAAAAAAAAAAATTGATCTATAAGTTAGTTCTGAAATTATCTTTGCCTTTTCTTGTCCGAACCACCTTATCTCCTTCCAACTTGACCACTCTTCTGACGAGTCATCACTCTCCTCCTCATGAATGCGCACTTTAGCGATGAACAGTTTAGCACAATCTCCGACATTCGTCCAGATCACTCTTTCCTCTCCTTGATCGTTTGTAATTGGTTCATTAGAAATCTTATCTTCATCTCCCCCCTTCGTATTGTCTTCTGGTTCTTCTTTTGATAGCCTCGTATCGTCTCCTGTCCCCGCCGAGGCTGTAGCAGTGACAGACCCTAGTTTACCTGTGGCTCACTCTCCACAATGGCCACCTGCACCTGATTTACAGACTCTTCTCGGGACCGATCATCTCCAGTTGGTCCTTGACATCCACCTCTAAATCCTCCTCCCCCTGTTCCACGACCACGTCCAAACCCTCCTCTCTGCCCGCGGTTATTGTAGCCGCCTCGATTCCTGTTATCAAAATGATTGTAGCTCTCCTGCTGCTGATGTGAATTACCTCTGTCCCCCTCCGATTGCGATTTCTCCGCGTAATGTGTGGGTGTCCTCACCCCATATTCTTTTGCTCTTATACTTTTCTCTTGTTCGTCCAGCCGACCCAACATCTTTACCGCCTCGTCAATGGTACATATATTGTGACTGACAAATACAAGCTGTGTCGACTCGGGCAAACGCGCACTAATCATCCGCACATATTCCCCTTCACTAAATGGTGAACTTAAATGTTTACAAGAATTAACACACTTCAAGAAAAAATTTTGCTGAGTGCCCCCACCCGGCGAGTATGGTTTTCCCATCATTAAATTCCGCCGAACAGCAATTTGCCTGTCGATGGACCAGAAATGTTCCAAAAAAGCTGACTTAAACTCCTCAAACGTCTCGCAATTATCTGCAAACCGCTCTCCCCACATTCGGGCATTCCCCTTGATATGTTTACTGAACATTTCTATCTTCTTTCTTTCTACGGCCCTACAGAACGGCCCAAAATTTTCAAACTTCTTCACAAAATCAACTGGGTGTATCCCCCCATTATCACAAAAATCCTCCCAGTCCACTTTCTCTTCTACCATGCACGCAGTGAGCGCATTCACATTTGGCAACATTTGACATTTGACAACCTCTTCTCGCACAACTTGTGGAACTCGTAACTTTAGACTTTTTTCAATTTGCTTCTCTTGTAACTGTAACTTTTCATTCACCCACACTGCAGTGGAAGCCTTAACCTTTTCCACCTGACACGACAATTTCTCTACGCCAACTGTTAAATGGTCAACTTCTTCTTTTACTACCGTGTATTTTTCGGTAAGGGTTTCTCCTAAAGTCTCCACCTTCGACAATCTTTCATCATGGTTATCTTCTATAAGCTCGACTGTTTTCTTTAGGGATTCCATATTTTGGTGCAAAACACTAGTTACTTGTTCGCAGTCCGAACGATACTGAGTCAATTTACACGATATTTCAGCAGTTTGTTGTGTACAAAGTTCCCTATATTGGGTCAACTCTTCCCTAAACTGCCCTAGTCGCGATTCAAAAGCATCCCGAAGACATTCGATACTCTCCTTATTTTCATTTAATTTAGATTCAAGCAAAATACTATTTTCATTTAATTTGGATTCAAGTGAAATACTTAATTCAGATTTAAAGGAAATATTATCTTCCTTCAATTCTGATTTAAGTGAAGTTAATTTAGATTCAAGCGAATTCTTGTTTTCATTGAATTTAGCTTCAAGAAGGGACTGAATTGACCTGACAAATTGTCCCTGGAAGCACAAAACATTTCCGACATGGACGCCTCATTACTTTCCCTAACCACTTCTCTTGACTCGTCAACTTCTGATTCACTAGCAAAACTCGTCATCGACTGTAAATGATTAGACACAGTAAGGGAGGACTGATTAATGTCTACACTGGGTGCGTCACCAAGGGACTCACCTCCCCGCACCATCTCTCCATTCACACCACCCTCTACCTCAGATGCCATATTACGAAATTATTTCACACAATAAATTCAATCTTCCGTTGTAGAAAAGACAAGAAGTAACCAACGCCGTCAATCCAGCAAACAGAATACACCAGTATACATTAGCACAAAAAAAGGTAAAATTCTGTTTCCAAATCTCTTAACTACCAAACAAGATATACCCCATGTCATAAAATACACTTTCAATTGAATACATACACTACTATCAATGACCAAAAAAATTACGGAAACTCTACAGAAATCTCTATCTATGAAATCAAACTCTTGAAGCAAACCCGTTCAACTACAGCTGGCGTATATCTGGTTTGTTATTACTTCCACATTAAATATCCTTTTTTTTCCGATTCCAATTAACAGCAAAATAAAATAATTTTTTTTTTTTTTTTTCTCCTTGAAAAATAATTTGCTAAGCAAATCTACCACAGTTCTCCGGCATTTCAACTTTAATAAGTTAACGAAAGAAAAGGTAAAAAAAACCTCTGTTACTCAATATGCAAAAATAATAATTAATTTTTTCTTAAAAAAATCGCGAATTATTCGTGCCGGTTTGTGCTTTTACAAAGAAAGAAAAATAAATCTTGCACTTCTTTGGAAAATCAACAAAAAAATCTACAAATTAATTCGTTAACAGAAACTGACATAACTTGCCCCAAATCAGAATAACATTAAGCTTGCATGCATAAAATTTGCAATCCGCATAGTCAGTAGCTCATTTGAAGATTCATTAATGCAAAAGAAATAATTACTACCGCGGAAATGTGATTCCAATCGAAACGGTATATTTTTATTTTTTTATTTTAATGTCAGTTTGTGTCTTTCTTTAATTAAAAAAATTGTTCGCACTTCCCTTTCGAAGAATCTCAGTTGCTGACCGCGCTGCCGTCGACCGCTATGACGCCGCGCCGCTTCTGCGTGCCCGCGTTGTTCCGCTGTCGCGTCTCTCCGCTGTACCGCGTTGCCCCGGTGTCGAGTTGTTGCTCTGGTGAGGCTTCCCGTCAGACTGCGTTGTTCGGTTCCGATCGTGAAAGCTCGGGTCCTCTCGTTTATTACATTGTTGTGCACTCGCGGCCTCGAAGTAGCCGTACCATCGCCGATTGTTGTCTTCCCGCTCTACTCACTGCTTATTATTTCCAGCACTTTTTTTATATTAATCACTGTCCGTCCTTAACAATTTTAACTGCAACTTGTCCTGTCACGTTGGCCATGTAACGTGTACTCACGATATTCGTGTTTGTATAGTTTAAAGTTCGTTGAAGCAATTGAGCAGCTACACTTCCTAACACGAGTTTTCTTAAGCTTTCTTCCACCACTAATTACTCTTTTAATTAAAGGTTCGTTTTGCCGTGCGGTCGCCAGTCTTTCGGCTATGCTAATTGGTTAATTAAAGTCACAGAAGAAGAACACATATGAGTACTAGTTTTCGTAGATTTATTCCTCTGAGACTACACAGTCAACAAGCATGCCACCAGACAATAATACTAATGTTTCTTCGTCACCGAAGATAACAGATTCAAGTACAGTCAAAACATAAATAAGCAGTGAGCACAATTCTCGAAACTAATTAACCAACAATCGCCATAGTCCGATTCTGCAGTAGTTTACTAAACACAGTCTATATTGAATCAGGTCACTCGGAAGAACCTTCATAGTCCAACATATACTTTAGCACACATCCCACAGTGTTCTTTAGTACGGAACACACGCCAAGCGGCCGTACGATGTATTCACGGGATAAACACACTGCCGTAGACCTTCCGTTCCCGCCGGCTGTTCCGTACGTTACCACTGACAATCACTGACTCCCTACTCACCGCGCTCGGCGCTTGCCCACCGCCAAAGACCTTACATACCTCTCAGATTACACTATCCACTCCAAATATAACCGTAACGTTCATGGTTACGTTACACCCTGTTGTGGCTGGTTTTATAGTTTAATGCAGAATCTGAACTGCGAAATGTTATGAAGGGTTTGTCCAGTGATAACTTTATCTGATTCTGTATGTTGCTGTTGAGCAGTACATATAGCAGTACGGAATTGTTTAATAAAAATTTATTGAAAGTATGTACAGCATTTTTACCTTATTTTATTTCCAAATACTCTCCTCTCACGTGTGTGCACTTATTGCACCGTTCATACAATTGTTGAAAACACTTGTCAAAACCGTTTTTTCGAAAGTTCTTTCAGTTGCTTCGCCACATTTTCAATCCCTTCTGACGAATCAGCAAAATGTCATCCCTTTAATGCCATTTTCAGCCATGAAAACAGGTAAAAATCCAGTGGTGCAAGTTAGGGAGAATATGGAAGGTGTTCCAGACTGGTAACATTGCTTTTGGCAAGGTGTTTTTTCACCTTTCCAGATCAATGTGACGAGACATTATCATACAACAAAAACCAATCATTCCCTGCCCATTGTTCACGTCATTTTCGTCGAATTGCATCTCTTAACCGTTTTAAGATCTCTGCGACAATTCTTTGTTGACTGTTTTCCCTTCAAGAATAAATTCAAAATGAATCAAGCCCCGGTAATCAAAAAACACCTCCAATATTACTTCACCGGCTTCTGACCAAGTGTAATTTTTGTTTTCTTGGTTATGTTCACTTCATCTCTTCACCTCTTGTGCCACTCATAAACTGCCGTTTTCTTCATTGCATAGTTTCTGTATCTTTTCTTCAGCATCTCAAGTGCCTCTAAGATTGATTTCTCCAGCAACACTCAATTTGATATTGCCACGCTGCTCTAAAGACGACATTCACAATCCGATGAAAGAAAGAAACTACGTCTAAAATATTATGCACCACACGCATGAAACCAACTACAACTGCCTGCTGCACGGCACAGCACCTTCCTCAGTAGTGTAGCCAACCTCCCAACCAAAAATTTCACTTCTGGCAAACAACTGCTTGATTGTACACAACAATTCTGGGAACTTTTTGACCCTACCTCGTATATACTGCTCAACGGCAAATGTGGTGAGTGATGGGTCATTTCATTGCCTAACAGCAGTTTCACTGTCACAATTATCCGATTGTTCCATTACTAAGTATTAAGTTGAAGTAAAACTGGATGTGTGATTTATTATGAACGTCAATAATGAAACTAAAGAAAAAGGAAGCAGCTTCTAGGTGATATAAATAATAAATGAAAAGGAAATGTTATGGGGTAACGTTCTGTGCGCACACACATCCAGAACCAAATGGCTCGTTTCTCTACTGCATGAGGAAAATTAATACTGAAATATTGTATTTGTGTGTCTTCTCTCATCACAGCCGTCAACTTTGGTATGTGATGGGTAATTTCCCTTTCCTTTATTATTTGTTATCAGCTTGCACACTCTAATATTTGATTACTAATACTTGTTTGTAGGGAGAGAAGTCTGTTTGGCGTGTTGCAGTTTTCCAGTAAGAAAGCGGTTGACACAATACAGGAACGTCGCCCACACATGTTGGACCAAAATATTAGACTGATAACCTACCGAGGAAGCTCTGTAGATGTGAGTAATAAGTTAATAAATCTTTTAATTCCATCATTATCACTCTTTTCACATTTATTTTCTGTGATGATTAGTTGAGTTTCTTTCCGTTACAACTTTTAACATATGTGTTGATATTCAGCAGTGATTAAATTTGATTTGTTTACATTATATTTTATTGCATGTTAAATAGTTTTCCCTTGTCTATAAAAGATATGATTATCGTAACTTTTGTATGTTGCACAAGGGGGGACCCAAAAGTAACGGGAATTGAGCTGTGGTGGGGAGGGAGAGTGAGGGAACCCATTGTTGGGCCCGGTGTCCTTTAAGGTCACACCATCTGAGTCAGTGTGCAAAGTTGTGTCGCTGTGTGTGCATCAGTTCGCCCTTGATAGATTTTTTAGTAAAACAACTTTTTCCATTTCGGCGAAAACATGATGGCAAATTATTGAGGGCAACGCGTGGCCGTAAAATTTTGTTTCCTGTTGGAGAAATCGGCCGCAGAAACTATTGTAATGCTGAAGACTGCTTATGGGGATGCTGCCCTAAGTAAAATCAGAGTCTACAATTGGTTTTCACATTTTAAAAATGGAGAAATGTCAATTGACGTCCAACCCCGTACAGGATGCCCTTCAACGTCAAGAAGTGATGAAAACGTCGACAAAATTAATGCCCTCATTCGTGAAGATCATCATCGAACCATTGATCAACTCTGTGAGATGTCTGGAATATCATGGAGTTCAATTCAGAGGATTTTATCCGAAGATTTTCACATGAGAAGGGTTGCAGCCAAATTTGTCCTTCACCTTCTCACAGACAAGCAAAGAGAGCGTTGGCTTCAGGCATGTTTTGAGCTTCAAAATCAGCTCAAAGAGGATCCTGAATTTTTTTTGAAGGTGATTTCTGGTGATGAAACATGGTGCTATGGATGCGACCCCAAAACAAAGCAGCAATCAAGCCTGTGGAAGACATGTGCTCTCCTCGTCCCAAAAAAACTCGCCAAGTGAAGTCAAACATGAAGACAATGATCATTTGTTTTTTCAATTGCAGAGCTGTTGTGCACACGGAGTTCGTTCCCCCGGACTAAACTGTCAACCAGGAGTTCACTTGAAGGTTTTGAAAAGACTGAGGGAGAGTATCCGGAAGAAAAGGGCAGATCTTTGGCGCACAGGCGACTGGTACTTCCATCATGACAACACGCCGGCCCACACCACCCTCTCTGTAAAGCAGTTTCTGGCCAAAAATGGCATGACACAGATTGTCCACCCCCCTACTCACCGGATCTAGCCCCAGCTTTTTGTTCCCCAGACTTAAAAGGAACATGAAAGGAAAGCGTTTTGCCACTGTGGAGGAGGTCAAACAAATATAGCTGGAAGACAATAAGTGAATTTGAAAACTGTTTTGGACAATGGAAGGATCATTTGAAGAAGTGTGTTATGGTCAATGGAGAATACTTTGAAGGTGGTTAAAATTTGGTGTAAAAATATTAAGAAATAAAGACGGAATGATGATTTTTTTTTTAATTGGGTCCCCCCTCATATGTTGTGTGAACAGTAAACATTTGGGAGGGTTTGATTCATGGTCTTGCTATCTAAATACCAACAGTTTTTCAAAATCAGTCCAAGCAAATGTTGGGATAGTTCCTTCGTACAACCAATTTCCTTCCTCTCTCCTATCCTTTCACACCTCTGATGACCTTCCTTTTCTTCGATGAGCCCAAATTGAAAATAACAACACTCTAAATACATGTATCCAGGTTACATATAACATACAAACTTTGTAAATTTACTGCTAGATTACATATGTACAAATGTACAGCATTGACGCCCTCGTCATTAGTCACCAACTCAGATGGACTGGACATGTTTAACAAATGAATATCAACAGACTTCTTCATCAATGTTTATATAGTGAACTCAGCACTAGAAAAAGACCTAGCTTACAAAGACTAGCTTAAAAAATCATGAAGACCACAACTACATACCTGAACACCTGGGTGTACTTTGCAAAAAAATGTGTTCTCTGGCACAAAATCACTTCCATGGCTGTCTCACTATTTGAGGAGGGGCAACGAAGATGGACAGTAGGAGCTCTTAATATACAAAATTAAAATCGACAAACCCTACCATTTCTGCCACCCACAATTAAATGCAACATATGTGTAGGCCAATATTTTGTGCCAGGACCAGACTGATCAGACATAAACGACTCCTACATAACTTAGTTTCTGCAAGTGAGAAACGTTAACTTGGAAACGAGTACTGCCCGATGAAGACATATTGATTGTGTTCTGGTTTTCTTCTATTTCATTAGGGAGCATCCATAATTCATGTAGCTACATTTTTGCCTTTTGTGAACGCCCCCCCCCCCCCTAACCTCGTAGAACGACGTGGGTTTTGTCTCTACTCCCCCCCCTTTTTTTCCACGTAGCACGTAGCTTTTTTCCATGTTGATTTCAGAAGACATTTTGCACTGTTTTCTCCTGTCAGACTATTGTAAATTACATACTGAGATAATTAAATGACGGAAATAAATATTTCCTTGTTGTTGAGTATTCTGTACCTCATTTTAACTGTGATAAATAATATGACTGAAAAGCTACGTGGTCTGGCCTCGGAATCCCCCCCCCCTCCTATGTAGCCCAGGGTAGGTTTCCAGCCAATCCCTCCCCCCCTCCACCCCCCACCCCCCGAAACTAAGGCATGAAGTTTATGGAAGCTCCCTTATGTCAGCAGAAAAAATAGTCTGATCAGCCATCAACGACGCCCACATAACTTAGTGTCTGAAAGTGAGAAACATAAACTTGTAAACGAGTATTGGGCCGATGACGTGTTGGTTGTTTTCTAATTTTCTTCTAATTCGTTATATTAGCAGAAAAAATAGTGATGACTCTGTAAAACACAATTACACGTAACTTCTTTGCACATTTTTTAATTTACTATTTTGTTACTACCAATACCGAATGAGAGATCAATCGGAAGATCGACGGACAAGGTGTATTGGCCAAGTGAGATGAAATGGAAACTGTCGATGCACAAAATTTGTGCGAACACACAGGAAACACTGTAATTTTCAGGTGTGTATCTCTTCTCAACATGAAAGCTCGCTGTTGTGTTGAGAAAGGTTATACATCTGAAATTTTCAGTGTTTCCTAAGTGTTCATGTATTTTTTTGTGTCACTGCCACCCTGCCATTATCTGTAGCAAGTTGCAGTGTATTTCCCTATTTTTGTTTAGCACTCCAGCTTTTATTATTTCCTTGCAATATATTAATTATTTTGAAGGGTGAGCAACCATTTATTGTGTTACGCGCTATGCTTATGCCAAATGTGAATCATATTACCTCTAAACTTTTTCCCGTGATTTTTAATGACAATAATGTTGTTTATTATATTTGTTAAATGAAACTTTTCACTTTTTTTCCTTTTCAGATAAATGTGTGCCACAAAACTGCTCTGATGACTAAGGTAGTGGCAAAGGTGCCAGCAGAAAACTCTGAGCTGTCTATTAAGCAAGTGAAGGAGTACTTCAGTAAATATGGACTGGTTTCCAATTGCACTTGCTCGGCACAAGCGGAGAGTGGAGAAAATAGAACAACCGGCAACTTTTCAATTTGCTTCAAGGACTATGACAGTGCTGATAAGGCTTGCTGTAAGTTATATTTCACTTGGTTTCTCGTTTTCCGAGTCCTTTGAAAAGCCGTCAGTGTTTAAATAATATTTAAGACCACAGTCTGTATAAAATTTAGAACGATAAGGAGATACGGAAATTTACTGAGAGTATTTTCACAAATGTTGGTTGACAATTTTGATTATGCAATACAAAATATAGATTGTAGAAGGTGCAATGTGACACCAGGATGCTTCAGTTCATGGAATTATATATATTTTGGGATTAATTGAACTAGTATTTATGCAAATGTTAGTTGAAAGGCATCCAATCAATTCATAAAGTAGGGGACACATACCGATTTGTTTGACATTACTGATAGGTAAATTATTGGATAAAGGAAACAAAGAAACTGCCGCGAGGCACTGAAAATAAGATAGGATAGGGAAAATAAACAGTTACCCGTCACTTGCCACAGATGAAGGCAGGAAGGCAAGACACGTAAAAACACAAAAACAAAAGAATTACACAATATTTCGACTTTAGTCTTACTCATGTAGGAGGCGAGACATATGGCAGGGGGAAAGATGTGGTCACATCCCAACCCGCCACATGATATTGATAGGTAAATTACAGAGAGTTTGCTCTCTGACCACAGCAGGCATGACTGTGGAAAAGGAAAGTTGTTTACTAACATGCAAGTAAGTTTAGAAGAGGTTATTTAAGTAAATCTCGCTATATTAAATATTTCTAAATAAGAAAAGAAAGGGAAAACAACTACATTAGGTTACGTTCGTTGTGTACACACGTTCCGAGCCTAATTGCCCGTTTTTCTACTTGTGAACAAGGCAGATGCCGAAATATTGTGTAGTTGTTTGTCAGCATAAGTGTTCCCTCTCATCGCATCCGTCCACTTTGGTATGTGGTGGGTTAATTTCCCTTTCTTTTCTTATTTATATCGCCTAGAAGCCGCTTCCATTTTCCTTAGTTGTATCATTATATTAAATATTTCAGATGAAAAGAACATTATAGGCCAAGATCGTAGTGTACCATTGCATCTCTCCAAGGCATGCGATAATCAGTCAAAAAATGGTACCGTTATACATTGAAAGAATCTTAATGTAAAGACATTCACGACTTGTACAAAGATGCATTGTTTTATTTTTTCCCAGTTGGTTTTGATAATTCCTGTATTTGAGTTCCATTGTCCATCCTTACACCAAGAGTCATTCAGTTGGCAAGGAGAGGTTGACATTATGTGTATCCATAGACTGGTCAGATGACATTACTTAATGCATCTCTACAATTGCAATCACTGAAAATATTGCCCCTAATATACCATAAATTAATTTAAACTTTGTGAAGATATATATTTATTTTTGTGTTAGGTTATTACAATAGTTGAATCCAAGATCTATCACTAAGCAGGGAAAGTTAATCTTTAAGTATAATCTGTGGTTTTCGTTTGTATTTACAGTTATTCTTGATAGTAATGATATGTCAGTGAACTTAAACTGAAGTGTTGGATATGATAGTCCAAAACCATATTTCATATGATATCCGTGACATTTAACGGGATACTGTGTAACCAATTTACGAACAACACGCTCAAGGCTGACTTCAAGGCAGACTTCAAGACTTGCAACTGCACCTGAAGATGGCGACGGAGAATAAAGTCGCCGAAATATTGTGCATTAATAACAACATCACTCGGTTTGTTTCCCGAGAAACATTTATAAATAAACAATGCCGAGAAAGATTACATTCATTTACAATTTACGAATGTTTCTTCTTATTTTCCACAGTGGAGAGTCCTCACAAGATAGGAAATGTGGAGAACATCAGCTGCGAGAAGGAATTTTCTCAGGTTGTCGAGGTGCTTGACGTCGAAGCTGAAGACAACAGTGACGTGGAGGTGGTCGAGGATGAATCGGGGAGGTGCAGTAACGATATAGTCGTGGTCGCTGACGATCAGCCTTCAGATGAAAGGTAAATCTCACCTCTGACACAAGTTCTTATTTTTTGTTAAATTATTATTATTGTTACTAGCCAAAAAGCCCGTCAAAAATGACGGGTTTAACGGACTGTTCTGGCAATTGATTTCTTTTTGATTGTTTACCTAAATAGAAATTTTATAAAATAAAGCTCACTATGCTGTAATTTCTCGTCCCTTGTGATGTAGCAAAAAGTTTGGGTTGCGTTTCAGCCTAACTACAATCTTCGCCAATATAGCCGGTAGAAAATCAAAGCTTCATCCACATGCGAATTTATACATTCCCTGAATCACATGTCAATGTCATCATGCATCTATACCAATCATGCATCATGCGATACAAACTTGATCCAAAATCTTCACAGTTTCTTACAACTTTCTTATCGTCTATGATGAAGATCGATGTTTTAACGCCTGGCACAGCTTACATTCGGCTGATAATGACCCCAGTGAAAACGAAGGATGCTAAAAATAAATCTTAACTTCTTATGTCATGTAATATGAGTTTCAATTGTGGTTTAGGTTGCATAGATCGCGAACAATTTGGAACTTCTTTAATTCAAATCAAGTAATCATATCACTAAAAAAAAGTAACTAATAATCAATATGACAATTTAAACAAAATTCATACTTTTCTTTCAGTATTGTAGCAATTCCTTTCTTAACAATTTTTGAAATAAATTGAATTGTTATAAAATAAATGTAATTCCTATTGCCTGGCGCTATGACGAAAGGTTTCGGTTGCTATCCTGGTCCAGGTTGCATTTTAAAACTAACCACATACGGGAGTAGCTTACATCGTGATTCATGATATCAAAACGTGAAATAGTGCTTATGAAACCTGCTTAAATAACTGATAATAGCTAAATTCAACATGCTATTGCTGTGATAAGGTTCATTATTTTTTTCCAGGCTGGATTTCAACCTAACCACAATCTCGGGTAATACTGCCGCTACAAAATGAAAGCTTTAATCGCATGCACATTGATGGTGATGTCATGTATCGTGACATAAGTATAAAATAAGTTGTTGTAAGAAGTGAATTATACAACGCAGGAATATATTTATATCCTATCAAGAAACGTTGCCAGCGTTTTTACAATTGTTGCTGTACAGATGCTATCTTTGACGTGAATATTTGAATTGGCTGTTTTGTGTTGTGTTAATTCGTAATTTTCATGTTGCTTCATGTCTAACGTAAGCTGCCTTTTGCTTTCATGTACTGTACACTTTTTCTTAAAATGTATGACCATAGGAACATATGTGGTAAATTTCAAACGAATAGCACAATTCTTTGGGCTTCGTTTTTATTTTGCCATAGCCAATAATATCACAAAACGAACGTGTGCAACAGTTTTCCGACCAAAACGACAATTCATTGATGAGATACATTACGCAACAACATAAATTTCATCAAAAACATTCAGTAAAAAAGAATGGTAATAAACAAAAAATCTGCAACGTGATTCAAACCGATATTACAACGTTCGAATAGCTGTCATAGTTACACATTGTGGAAATACGTAATAGCCTCAGTAATATTACTCAGCGAATCCAAAGAAGATTAAAATAAATCTGATAAACTTAACATTATTAATTGTAACGTAGGCTGCACAATTCGAGATGAGTGGGCAACTATTTTGGTTCAAACGAATTAATAATTACAATAATAGGTACAGTTTAAATTATTTTGAAAAAAAGCAAAATTATTCATGCCCTCTGCCGTAACGTCAAATGCCAGTTGTAATTCTGATCCATTTTAAGTAACACTTTAACCAAACTTTTCTCAACATTGATGCTCGAAATACAAAGCTTTTATCTTACAATATCTATGGACAAAGAATTTAAGGAATACTTCAATATATCAAAAGAATATTACGTAAATATAAGCATCTAATGATTGATATATCGATTTTAATGCAATACATTCTTTTATTTCAGTGTTTTGTGAGTTAATTTATTCACTGTTGCTTGGAAATATTAAATAACGTGCACTCCCACAAATGATATCGTAAAGCGTGACGTCATAGCGCAACGTCATAGCTTGACGTCACCGCGTGACATGACATAGGTGTGACACGCTACATTAAGCCTATTATACTAATAGATATTATCAACTCTAGTGGTTATACTAACTGTCCATTGATACGTGGGATTTAAGGGGAAAGGAAAGATAAATTATACCCAACACTCACCAAAGTTGAAGAGAGGAGGGCAGTAACAATATGCCTCGCAGCAGTTCTTTCACTCCATTGTTACTGATCAATGGTTTTTAGTTGATAAATTGCTTTTATTACTGTTTAAACCTCTTCGACTAATATAAACACCAAGTACGTCAGTTTTACAAGACGCTTTCTCCAATCTGTTTAGCTCTTTATATGCCGACTACAAATAGCATCTTGCAGTAATTCAACTTTACAATCATCCATTCCTCTCCTTTGCATCTCCCTTTATTCCATTCCTCTCTGCCTTCGGCGCATCTCGACTGCACACTCCCTGCCTCACCTGAGTTCTCTGCACTGTGTTCATCCTGACACAAGTTCGACAGTCTTCTTTACACCATGTGCCAATTTCCTTTTGGACATTTAAGCAGTGGGCCAGGCCTAACTCTCACAAATGCATTACTTCAGCCCTACTAGCCACCTACCTACAGCAGACTCCCTCTGCCTTACGACCAGAGAAATATTTAAACAATACATTTATATTAAAAGTGGATTTCCTTACAAGTTATAATTTGCCAAATGTCATAGGTAATCATTATGCACAGTCAGTTTTTCATTCATAGTACATTAATGGTGAAATATAAAATAATTTAAAAGTATGATGCAGTCATCATCATCAAGGGTTTTCTGCTGTCCATTCACAGTGACAGCCTTCCAAGCCTCCCTCTGTTTCGCTAGTCTGTATACATTTCCCATTTATCATGATGTTGTTAATCATTTTCATTCTTCGCTGACCTCTTCTTTTCCCTCCGTTTGCAACCCCCTCAAGGGCAGTTTTAAGCAGACACTCATTACTCAGTTCCCTTTTCTGTTCCTTATTGTTTTTATGAGTGACCTTTCCTCTCCTACTCGTTCCCGCACTTCATCATTCCTTACTTTGTCTTTCCAACTTATTTTCTCCATCCTCCTCCATATACACATTTCGAAAGCTTCCAACCTCCTTAGATCTTCTTTGCATAGCGTCCATGTTTCTGCCCCATATATTCCTACATTCCATACAAAACATTTAGCTAGTTTTTTCCTCAATACCAAATGAAATGAGAATGGTGGTGATACACCAGCGCCAACTTCTCACATTATGCGCCTTCACTTTTTGCGTCAGTTGCCCTGGAGAAACATCTGAACCGACAGTGTCTTTATCTATTTCTCCCCTCCCCCTTTTTTTTTTATTAAAGTAAAAAGATCTGTTCAAACTGTTTGATGATTTTCAAAGGTACTCATCAGATGAAGAAATGGTAGTTTCAAACTTTGATCCCTATATAAAAAATTAGCAGTATATCTTAGGAGGCTTTGAGTCAGGCAAGGATTTACAAATAGTTTTCTTGTTTTAAATGTGGTCAAATGTCACTCAATGGTGAGCCAAAAATTGCATATCCCTCATATCTGATTGTTATAGAACAGGAACTGATTAGAATTTATTGAAGTCCTTGATCAATGAATTTTGCTGACGCTTTATTGATGAGATATGCATAGCAAAATTTTATCTGCATATACTTTTTGATGAACAGTTGAACATTTGATTGTGTTACAGAAATTAAGGGAATAGTCACTTGTAATAGATGGTGAATCATGCTGCTAAGGGTATAATCCAGGAACCAAGCAAAAATCCAGATAGTTGATGACTCCTTTATCAACAAAACCAAAGCAAAGGATGTAAATCCCTCTCTTACATGGCCTTTTGTTTTCTTTCAGGAGGATTGTATTCTGTGAATTTGTTCCAAAAACTATCACCATCAACATAACTACCATAAGTGAAAGAGTTGTTGGAAGCAGTGAGCAACAGTCTGTTGTGTGATGATAGGAAACTGTATTCTTCATGATGTCAGTGATCACAAGAACATAGCACTGAGCATTTTTAATTATACTCTCACAATTTGCAAGAACAAAACGACAACTGCAAATAAGTAAATAAATAAATAAATAACTTTCACTGTAGAAGAGGCAAACTTAATGTGATGGGTGGTAAAGCTCTGGTCTCGCATTCTGAAGGACACGGCTACACATATCCGGATTTTGATTTTCCATGATTTCCCAAAAGCACACCAGGCAAATGATGGGATGGTTCCTTCAAAAGGCCATGGCTCAATTCCTTCCTGTTTCTTGCCTCCTATTCTTTACCGCCTCAAATGACCTCAACATCAATGTGGGTAAAATCATGAACGAAAAAAGGGGATGAAACATACTTGGACATTGTGGATCATTTTACTGAATTGGTGATAATATTAATAAATAAGTACAGCCTAAGAAATTGAATACTCATTTGTTTATTTACTCTCCAAATGTTGTATTTCGCTTCTTAACTGAAGCATCTTCAGTGGTTTTCATTGTGGATGAAGTGAGCAATCTGTCAAAAATGAAAACTGCTGAAGACGCTTCAGTTAAGAAGCGAAACGCGTTCGGAAATTAAATAACAGATATTCACTTGCTTAGGCTGTATTTATGTATTTAATTAAAATGGTGAAACATTTTCTGGGGGCACTAAAGAACACTACTGTGTGTAAGATTAAAAACTGTTGCAGCCAATAAAAAGCATACATTCTAGTAGCTAAGTGTGTTAAAACTCCAGTGCAACCGAGAATTTTTAGATCACTGCTTCGTTCACATGCTTTGGATTTTGCAGTAAACTGTGGAGATAGCCATGGCAAGAGCCACAATGTACAGCAAATTGAAATTCTGTCAGTAGGTTGTAAAGCCACATGTTCTCACTTTATCAAGGAAGGGGGAAATGAGGAGAAATTAATTACATTTGATGGACACTATCTTCACGGGTTCACTGCCGCATGAAGTTGGAAGACAAGCTTTCGGCGATACTCTGCCACCATCTTCAGATCTTATGAACACGCCTTGACAACAGTAACTGCAACCCCCATTCTCCGGCAACGACACAGCAATGTGGCATTGTGTTCCTTCCATCCCGCTCTGTGTTCGTACTGGCTGTGGCTCCTTATTGTGTCAATCATATGGCTCAGCTTAGCACTCAATGCAGTTTGCTCTACGTAGCATCTGCGGGTTGACTTAATTGAATTGAATGATTAATTGCAATGGGCGCAGGTTCTGGTGGCAATTTCTCTAACCATCTGATTATCTAATTACCCCTTTCTATGTATTTTTTAAAAATATTGTCTTATTTACTTTGAGTGATAAATTCCTCCACCCATCTACTTTTGCGGTATTTATGAATTTTAATTTTAAATGGCTTCAGTGTTTTTGATAAATTATTCATCATTTTTGTTGATAATTTATTCCAATACCTGACACCCTTACCAAAAAAAGAAACTTTTCCCACTCCCTTGTTTATGAAATCAAGTGCTAACTTGTGTCCATGGTCCTTTTTTCTTTCCACGCTCTACTCTTAATTCTGCATCCAATATCCGTCCAATCCCCTTCACCAACATATGTCTTGTATACGCCCAGCACTCTCTTCACCCTTCTGTCTTTCAGTGATTACCAATTCAGCTCCTGTATCATATCAGTTATTGACTGGATTCTGCAATAATTTCCACAAACAAATCTAGCCACTGTCCTCCATTTTCCTGTATTTGATACCCAAAATCTAATAATCCAACTGTGAGCTGGTTTTATTTTCCATTGGCACCTTACTATCTTTTCATTAGCTATGTTGTTGTCTAAGAACAAACGGTAACAGTTTACAGCATCACTGAACCACAGTTACAGATTCCCTGAAGAACAAACACTTGGCCTGTTTTTTCATATTCCCAAGGTCAATTTTGTGTGAAGGATGATTTGGGGTTAAAGATGCCGGAATGCTACAGTATACCGTGCAAATGAGGTAAAATTTGTATTGGTCAGACTATCAGCACCGTCAAATCTCACGAGTGAAATATTTTGCTATTTCATTTGGAGAAGTCTTTCATCGTAACCAAAAATGGACATGAAATGTACTTCAGAAATAGGAAAATGGTGGTTAACTGTTCGTTCTTCTGGGAATTAGTCATCGCAGTGCATTTCTGATTGTTGAGGCACACACATAAGACCTGAAGAAGACATAGAATGCTGTCAAAAGATTGTCTTTCTACATCGTCCAGCAGTGAGCCTGTGTTAATTATATTTCAATAACATGCCTGGAAAGCGTTTGTTCACACTATTTTGAAAGTTATTAAGATTTTGAATTATAACAAGATTATTGTTTCTTTTGGATATCCCCATATATTGCTTAAAAAATGCATCTTATATACTCGATTTTCTGTTTGATATATCTAAAATAACCCAAGACTTAATTCCATGATGTTTACTACGTCTACAGTTAACATTTGTCACTATAATTAAGAGAATTTCAGGAGACTTATTAGATAGTTTTAGCTTGCACATATTGATTCTGAATGGCAAAATATTATTCATATTTCATAAGGTTTGCTGCCACTAAAGATATGCAACTCAAAGGTTTGTTTTATATTCAAATTTCAAATTTTGTCACAGGTGTTCTTTCTCTCTTCGTCTCGTTCCATGTATGTTTTTCATTAGAATTTTTTCTTCAATTCATTTTTTTTTCCCCTATTGGCAAATTAACAGTAATATCCCTGCAGGTTTTTCTCATCCAGCCATGTGTCTCACTGAAATTTTTGTCTATTATAAATATTTTGATTTGTTTCTGATCTCTTGTAGGGTCAGGCATGCCTTGCTGTCACGTATTGAGTTTCCTCTATCTTCAGTTTCTTCAAATATCTTTCAGGGACCAGCCACCTGAGCACGAGACAGCGCCAAAGAGGGAGTGGTACCCGTATAACAACTTCATAGCACGCGGCAGAGGGTTTCCGAGGAAGCGAGGGTGTCACAAGGAAGGAGTTGTGCTACACCAGAAGGCGTTGCCACAGCAACCCACTCTCCAGCAGCATTACAGTAACGCGTTCCACAACGACGTCACGATGGACGAGTTGAGGCCGCAGCAGAACCTGGCGAGCGCACCGTTCTGGGTTACGAGGCACGCGTCGTCGTACACCTACCACCCACGGGGACGCGCACGTTTCCCTGCAAATACTGGGCGCCCCCCTCTGTATCCACAAGGTCCCCCTGGCTTCAGCAGTAAGTTAACCTCCTCATAAGAGAACCATGCCACCGATTGAAATGCTTTTTTGTGCTTCTCTGGGGTCTTTAACCAAGTCTCCAAAGTAGTTCATTCTAAGGTGGTTTCATTTTTGAGAGAATTGAAGACCATTTCAGTGCTGTTATTTGTTTAGTAGTGGCATGGTTTCGCAATAGGATTCCCAATGGGTACACTACTAGTAGAGGATCATTGTGATCACTAGAATTTGTTTCCACTTTTTTAATATATATTTCGGACAAATTTGTACAATCTACACACACACATAAAATTACAAATTAGGGAGCGTTCATAAACCACATAGCTCCATTTTGGCCTCCTGTGAACCCCCTCCCCCCCCCCCCCCCACGTAGCCCTACGTGGCTTCTGCCTCAACCCCCCCCCCCCTCCGACATAGCATGTAGCTATTTTCTCTTTTGATTCTAGAAGATATTTTGTAATGTTTTTTTATCAGAC
Source organism: Vandiemenella viatica (assembly GCA_031002005.1). Lineage (NCBI taxonomy): Eukaryota > Metazoa > Arthropoda > Insecta > Orthoptera > Morabidae > Vandiemenella > Vandiemenella viatica. Next base: position 133,531,710 of record CM061918.1, read on the forward strand.
GATTGGAAATTACGTAAGGAGATAATTAACTGAGGGAAATAAATATTCACATGCTGTTGAGTGTTCTGTTCCTCATTTTAACTGTAAAAAATGTTATGAAATGATAGCTACGTGGCCTGGCTCGGAAACCCCCCTCCACCCACGTAGCCCAGCGTAGCCTTCCAGCCAACCCCTCCCCCCCCCCCTGGACCAAGCCACGTAGTTTGTGCACGCTCCCTTAGGATAGGAAAAAAAACCACCATTTACCGTAGACTAGGGGCCCCCAAACTTTTTATCCTGTCGACCTGTTCATAGGATAACCCCCAGATTAAGTACTTAATAAAAACATTTAATCATTTTTGGCATGTCAAGCAATAAGGACACCTGCATAACAACCCAACGAAATAATTTAGTTTCTCATACGTTACAAAATCTACCCAATAACATTATGGTATGTAATTTTCCACTGTTATTATAATCTCAAAAATAATAACAAAATTATAGATAGATGGAATAAATTTCAAATAAGGGTGTGCCGAATAGAACAGATGGTTCTTGCACTGTTTTAACTCGTCACATAGCGATGGATCCACCTTCCTAAGAAATTCTTCAGATGAGCTTCTGCAAACTATCACCTCTTGACAACCACCTTAGCTCAGTATGTAAAAGTAATTGGTTGAAAGTTTCATCATTTTCTTCACATAACTTCGTAAACAGACGGGAATTGAGAGCATGAGCTTTAATTTGATTTATCAACAAGATTCTTATTGGAACATTCCTATTGTTCGCTAGACAGTTTAGTTGATCCTCTTTAGTATTAATCGACGCCCGTGTATTAATTGACGCCTGGAGAACTGTTACCGATCCCTAGGGATCGATGGACCCCTGCCTTAGATGATGGTTGTGTGGTGCAAACACATGAAATAAAGCACAAATTACATAGAAATTTTCAGGTTTTAGTCCTTTGTCAACTAGAGAACATTAGTCAATTATATGATTATTTAAAAATAGATTTTCACAGTGAAAAATAACTAATGAAAAATAACGTGCTAAACCGTATTTATTTGTCAATGATAAAATTTCATTAAGATAGTGTATCAAAACGAGTTTTGTTCTAGTAGTAATTTTGTCTCTGAGTTCTTCAGAAGTTTAATTTCTGTTTTATAAGGTTGTTACAAGAAATGTCAGTTTTTAATGTTTTAAATTTACTGTCTTTGCATCTTTATGTTAGATTCGGCATCTATGTCTATGATTTGAAACACAGTTGTTTTACAGATTCACTTGTTACAAATTAACTTGTTGGTGTTAGACTTTTGCTCACTCTCATAAGGGTTTAAAGTTGATTTTAGTGCGGAGAAAAACATGGAAAACATCAGCACTGGTTGGGCTAAAAATACAGCAGCCAGTTTCAAATGTTTTTATTATGAAGACCCAAATCTTGATAATCAGTCACATGGTCATTCACTTTCAATTGTTGATGATTAAGCTCTGAAAGAGATAATTGCATGTGCTCCAAGTAAAACAGTTCTTAAAAAATTGCAGAAATACTCAGTGTACACATTTCAGCTGGTCCGTGACATTTAAATGCCACTGGAAAAGTGAATAGTTGTACACATAGAGTGAGCTGAAATACAGGAATAAGATAAGAAATTTGCAAATTAGCTATTCTTTGCTTTGTTGGCTTAAAAATGATGGGACCACTCATTGGATCATTATGCACATGGAAAAAAGGATCCACTATAACACTGGATTTGCATAACTCACGAAAACCTATGTTTAACCAAACTTTCTTGCAAAAAAATCCTATGTTATCTGTATGGTAGTCATAGTCTTCTCAAAAAAAAGAAGAATCATTTAATTTCAAATATTGATCTAGGACTGAGAAAAAGCTTTTTAAAATTCTAATTGTGGAACACTGCACTTTATGGTAGTGAAGCATAAGCTTAAGGAATACCAGAAAGTGGATAAATCGAATTGTTTGAAATGTGATGATATAGAAGGATGCTGAAAATTAAGTACACTTATAAAGTACAAAATAAATGTGTTTTGGAAATGATGAATGGGGAAAGAGGTTTGTGGAAGAGTCTCATAAAAAGAAGATACAGTATGGTAGGTCACATTTTAAGACACACAGGATTGGTTAATTTGTTAATAGAGGGAACAGTTGAAAGAAAGAACCATAGAAGAAGGGGAAAAAAATGGAATGTATGAACCAGATAATTGTGAATGTGGATTGTAAGGGGTATGTTAAAATAAAGAGGTTTTCTCAGATATTAACGGAAATTTGAAATTTTACAGATTGACAAAACGAACATTGGGCATGCATACCACAGGGCTCCATAGCTTTTATACGATGACTTCGGGAGTTAGTATCTTGCAAACACGAAATTAAATAAAAATATCTCAAAACATCACTTACTGCATTTTCAAAATGCCCATTCAGTGACACCATATTTGATAAGCTGCATGAAAACTATAATTTTTTTACAATGGAAATATAATTACCACTCCCTTTGTTTGTAGTAAAAAAACATGAAAATCTAACAAACAAACAATAAAGGTGTGAGTGTATCAAGTCCTACCGTCTTGAGTTTTTCAGATTGTTCAGTCAAATGGTTGGAAATTTTTTTCAGGTAAACCTAAAAAAAAATTTAGGGGTACCTAAAAAAATTTTTATTTGTTAACAGATCTATTTTGCAGCCAATAAAACTCATATTTCTTAGAAGTTTCATCACAGTTGTTGCAAAGACAGGAAAATGCTGTGACATAGTGGTGGATATATATAAGGGAGCTTCCAGAAACCATGTAGCCTCATTTTGGCTTTCTGTGAATCCTCCCCTCCCCCCACATAGCCTGACATGGCTTTTGCCTCTACCCCTCTCCCCCACATGGCACGTAGCTTTATTCCCTGCTGATTCCAGAAGATATTTTGTACTGTTTTCCCTTTTCAGACTATCGTAAATTACAGGAATAATTAAATGATGGAAATAAATATTCACATGTATTTGAGTGTTCTGTACCTTTTTTTAACGTTGCCTTCTAGTGAATCTCTCCCCCTCCCCCCCCACCCCCTAGACCGAGCCACTTAGCCATTAGCTCCCTAATGTAATTGTAAGCGTTCCTGTTTTGCTATTTTGGCTAAGCCATTTCATTCGCAACAATCTTTCACTGTGGACTAACATGGAATTTTCCCCCAAAACCATATCTTTGTATTTACCGTCAAGTGTCATTTATTCTTGTTATAACAGGACCCAGTAATGACAGTTTTGGTGCCGGACCATCGCAGAGATTTAATTCGTTCGGCCCCAGAATGTACTCGAACGGAACGTCGCACTGGTCAGCGCAGTGAGGAGATACCAGCACGTCTAGTGACGCCACAGATCCATCACAGAAAGTAGTAGTAGTACAACAGTATATTCCCAACTTGTATGTAATGATGCTACAGTAAAATGGTCGATTCTGAAAGTAATAGCACTATTATGTATAATTTCCATTGGTACTTGTATATATCTTGCAAATTTTCTTGTTAAAAGTATTTTTCCTTGCTTCCAACATTGCAGCCACTGGAGGAAGCACTCAAGAATGTGTAGCCTTGTTTCAGACTTTCTGATACCTTTCTGTAAAGATTTTATTTTTAAAAGTAGCTACAAGCATTCCTAAAGCATGTCAGAATAGTTTGTCAAAAGGTAATCATAGTTGTTTTTCTCTAAAACAAAAAGTGGGCAATAGTTAAGCTGAACGACTATTATGATGAACACTTTGGATTTCCCCCTCCCTTGCCTTGTGCAAAATTCAGCACTTCTCGTAGGTAATGATTCACTTTGTGAAACATCATTGATGAAAAAAGTGAGCGGGGAATTGTTCCACAACTCTGTCATTTTTATGTACACTGTGCTCCTTTTTGCTTTCAACTCTTTCAAGAAAGTTTCTTCCAGGTTATTTCACTGATTTATTGTCACAATCTGTGAAATAATCTTGGAGCCATCCAACATGTTTCTAATTTTTACTTTTATCATTATTTGACGCATTGGCTTTATCATATCAGTATACAGTTTGAAATCTATGGAATGAGTATTGGAAGAGACCATTTTAGAATCTTGAATCCCACAATATCGAGTGCCACGAGGGGTGTCAAACAGTTTATTGGATTGAGACTGTTACTGCCTTAACTGATTCTGTTACGTGTAAGTCTGGGGCAGTGAGTGTAACAAACTGACACCATATCTTGTTTTTATACAAATATTTTACACAGATTGACATATCATAATATTACTCATGCTGCATTCTTCAGACTGCTCTCTGCATGCAATGAATGGAAAGAAAGAAACATTTAACAAAGCCCTGCAGCATAACAGATCATTAATCATGAAATTCATCTGTAGAAAATGCCAATTACATTTCATTGTCAAAATGGCACAGTTTTAAAAGCTCTTGAACTTTTCAAATGGAACCTCTATAAACAAAAATGAGGTTTTCAATTTTTGTGATGATTACTTCCTTGATATAACAGAGATTAAGTTTTGTTCTAGAACTTTCGCAACTCATTACACACATTTACAAATATGACTCATATGTGGGTGATATTAATTACACCCATATTATAATACAAATAGGTTATTGATATACTTCAGCATATTGATATAGAGAAATTATTTTATAATATCAGCAGTGAAAATGATTTAAGGCAATATTAATACCAAAAAAAACCATATAAAATAATCCCATCACTTACCAATTCCTGCTGGAATCACTTGAAAAAATGAACATAGTTCATAATATTCAGAGAGAACTCTTAGTCACGTCAAAGAGTAACAAAATGCATAAAAACATGTATGGCACACCCATTGACTTGCTACATGTTTTAACACACATGGAGTAATGGTTCTCAAGAAATGTTATGATCTATGTTTGTGTTTCTTTCTGTCATTGTATCACTCCTGGTAAGTGATGGCTTTGATTTCCCCGTTCTTTTGTCCCATATAAATTACTTGTGTCAATAGTTTCCTTGAAAAAATCATATGTTTGCCACTTTTTTGAAAACCTGTCAAGGTTTTTTTTTACTACATAAATTACAACAAATTGGATGCAGTGGCTCTTTGTGACATAAAACACTTTGGATCTAAATTAGTACAACATTAAGAGATTATCTTAAAAGACTTTGCTTGTTATGTCGAGTGTGTTTGCTACACATTTTTTCATAACATTTCATTAACTTCATTCGTATAAAATTTTGTTTACATCATCAACCAACTCATTTGCTTTTTTTTCTTTGCAAGTATAGGGAAAGTAAAACCATAATTTGCTAAGGTAGGTTGGAGGAGTATGAAATAAATCAAGAAAACTAAAAGAAACACAAACACAATATTCTAGATGACCTGTTCATTATATGAGCTTCATGTGATAAGGTTTCACACATGCGCACTCTTTAACCTTACCCTGTGCTTAATGTCTCACATGACTATGGGATTGAAAAAAATAAATGTTTGCAGTTGTGTTAGCCGTGTGTTGTCACAAACATTCCTGCTTCCTACAGCAGTAGCCAATGGTTTATTTTTCCTACGTGTTTTTGGTTTTATATTGCTTTAAAGCATATTGACATAATAAAAAGGAGGGGAAAATGTAGTTTTTGTGGAAGATTTTTTTTGTTTAATTGGTTTATAAAAATGGCAAGATTTTCAATCATTTCCACATTATAATGTAGCCAAAATAAATCCTTTAAAATATCATTCTAGCTTTAAGCCACTTTGTAAAGTTTGTATTTTTTTGAAATCATTCATTTAATCAGACATGGAAATTTATCAGATACAAGTAAAGTATTTAAAATATTGTGTAATAATAATAGGAATATCTATCTTTTTGCCTTTCATCCATGAGCTTTCTATAAAATGATGCTTACTTGATGAAACAAGATGATGGTTAGCAATTTTTAAAATAAGGACAAAGGAAGGAACCACCATGCACCAAAGATTATGGCAGGACAGCATCAACACACAAAACATGGATATTTAAGGCTGTAAACCGTTTATGAGGAGAAGAATGTGTTGTGCATAGGTTGGCAGTCTATCCTCTGCTCCTATGCTGTGCACTTGATGTTCTCCTGCGGATAAAGGGTTTACATATAAAAATCTAAGTTTCAATGCCATCTTGAAACTATAAATGATAGCCCTTCTGCTATAATTATTTCCTTTTAAAATATTGCTTCCTTTATTCGCCTCCACTAACCATTACTTGACTGTTCCAAATTTCAAGGGTGTTTCTAGGGTGATATCACTTTCCTAATTCAGCAATGTGTATTTTCTGTATAGAAATGGGCTACTTTTCAAATCATGTTTTATTCAGTAGTATAAACATAATGTCATAAAAATAAAAAGGTACATATTTTGGGCAATACTGTCAGTGTAATGTTTTTGGTTTCTTTTTTATACACTTGTGAGATTATTATTATTTCTGGTGCTAGAAAATTGTAAACTTGGTTCAGTACTGCATTTATTATAACAACTGCATCTATAATATACTTCATTTCCCATTTTTAACTAATGCATTCCATTCTTCTTCCTTCACTGATAAAACACTGAAGTTACTGACAGATGGGTAAGATAATCAATACTACTGACAGGTGATGTGTATTGGCCTTATTTCACTAGTGCTTGTTGATCAGATGATAGTCTGTCAGTTGATTGTGATTTAATTATTATAGACTATGAATCTATTTTTGCTTAAATAGGAAAGAATGGATTATTGATAGAGCAATCATACCAAGGATAGAGAAAGTTGTCATCATTTAATCATAGCAAATGGTGATGATGAAGTATTCATCTCAAAATTACACAGCAAAGTAAGTTTTGGGTAAGCACATTCATAAAAAAAATGGCTATGGTGCTGAAGTAATGTATTAAACTGTCTGCTTTCATATGTGACGGTTTTTTTTTTTTTTATCAATGACATGAATCTATTTTTATGTAATAAGCGAGTAGATACTGTAAGAAATGAAATGTGTCTTAATTGTTTGTTGTACACAGTTAAATGTGGTTACACATTTTTGTATAGAATTTTCATGTATTTGTGATTCACATTATGTTTTTATTGTATTCTATTTTGCCTGAAATGTTGCCTTTATTTCTGATTTTTTTGTATTTGTGCATTGTCAATGACCCACCAATTTCTGTCATTTATATTTATCTTGAAAATAAACTGATCATGTATTAGTTAATATTTGTCTTCTACTGTTGATGTATTTGTAATGTTTATTTTCTCCATATATGATTTGAAGACAGCTTGAAAAATACCCCATCTGAAAATGAAAACAAAATGTATTCAAGCCATCATCAGCTGCATACAAGTAGATCAATGATATTTTCATTAATTTATACCAACAAAACATGATTTCATTCTCCCAAATAAGCATTTGTTTCGGCAACAATCTCTGTACTTGAAGTGAATCTTTTTCCACTGAATGTAAACATGAAAAATTTGCTGGCAAATCAGTTTAATTCAATGCATGTGTTTGCATAACATACTCCAATAATGGCTTAGCTTTTGTATAGTTTAGAATACTTTCGTCCTATTTGTTTTAACAGCTGTTTCCTAACTGGAATGTAGTAGATAAACCATTTTCGTTAATTATGTTGAAAACATTCCAGAAACTCAATTGAAATGTTTCTAAATATGTCCAAATACTTTTGAGCTATTCAGATGTGTTTCTGGCTGAACAGTGAATACATTAATTGTAATGCTATGGATGATGTGTAGGAATATATTGGTATGTTTTGGCTTTGCCAGAAACCACTAACAGCTATCAGAAGGGAGGCTTGCTTTTAGTGTTAATCTGAAAATACACTGTAAATCACTTGGAGATATGAGCTCTTAACAGAGGTTTGTGGGCAGAATTGTGCTTCTTTTTAAGGTGATTTGGAGTCGTGTTCAGCTGTCTGTGTCACTCCAGGGAGGTTTTCAGCATTCAGTAATACGAGGTTGGGATAAGGTAAATCAAGTTACAAGTACTGCTTGCTGGTTTTCTTCAGAAGTTAAATTCAGGTAATGGTGTACTGGTATCTTGTCACTTTACTGGTCATAGTTCGCTTATGCTCATAATGTTTAAGTGGAGACAAAAAAGTGTTGTTTTTTCCATCAGTGGGAATATGATTCTTCGTTTTCATGTGGCAGTAGCTATCTTAGAGGCGATATTAGTTCATGAAAGAGACAATACATGATCGTGGGAAAGACTATTCTATTCTCTATGGCGGACCTGCTGTGTATAACAAATTATGAGCTCTGTGATAATAGGGGCCGTGTCAATAAAAGAAATTAAGAAGTTGAACCAAGTCATTTATTTAGTTAAGATCTATCTCACTGAGATAATAACTAAGGCAACCAGTGATGTGAGGAGCAGCCTGTGTCTGACATGACAGAACAGTGAACATTTCACCTGGTGTTCCTTCTTGTCATGTTTATGTCGTCACTAACTTACGACAAAATGATTGCATCAATGTGTGTGTGACAAGCTTTGATTTTGTAGTAGCAATATTAGCGGAGATTGAAATTCAGCCTGGACTTGAATAAAAACCGAGTCTTCATGCCACAGCAAAAGGCACGAGGAGTTAAGTTATAACCAGTTTTCATAAGCACTATGTCACGTTGTGATGTCATAATTGATAAAATTGTGATGGAGCACACAGGGCCGGCGCTACAATTCTCGGGCCCCGGGTAAGCGATCTTAGGCCCCCTCCCCCCCGAAAATATTTTTACTTTACACTTTGGTTTTTTGTATAAGTCAGAAAATTTTAATACAAAAATGTTTAAAATTATTGGTGTAGATTTTAAAATTTGTGTTTTATTTCTATTTATTTAGGCACCCAGGCCGGCGGGCCCCCCTTTGGTGGCCCGGGCCCCGGGTTCTTTTGCCCCGCTTAACCCCCCCTAATGCCAGCCCTGGGAGCACATGCAATCACCCTGCACACTCATCTCTCCTTCAACTCTTTCAACCTACCTTTGCCCTGATCTAATTTTTACTTTAAATTCTTTCAGAGTTATTAATAAATTATTCATCACCCCTCTTGGCAATTTATTCCAACACCTTACACCCTTTCCCATGAATGAAAATTTTCCCACACCATTGAAATCAAGTGCCAGCTTGTGGTCATGGTCATCTTTACCCTTCCAAGCACCTTTCTTAATTTTCCCAACAATATCTATGCGCACATTTGTGACGATTTCCTGTAATTGAAATTTTAAGGTGTCTTAACATTCATAATAAAAAAAAATCATCACATTTAATCCTGGGAGCATATTTATCGTTTAGGTAAACTGCCGCCAGAGCACTATAATATTACTTCATTGGCTGTAATAATAACCGCTAACCTGTAGTATTTTTTTTGTTACAAGATTATTTACCTTATGGAGTTATAACCTTTGCTTGAATCAATTACCGCGGAAGAAAATAGTTCTAATGGTATAATACACCTCTATTTAACTGAGAACAGATAAAAAGTAAGGTCGAAGTGTCTTTCCGTTTGGTGCTGTTTTGAATTACGGGATTACATTTGTGAAATGTAGTATTAACAAAGGTTTGTTCAACATGTAGTTTTGGCTGCAGTATGGTATTACAATATTATCTTTGACTGATGAGATGTTTAGCGCGGAAGATCCTAGTTGTATTCTTATAGCTCCATACTACGCAGATTATCACGGTAGTGGGAGAAATGGAGGATTTTAATTTAATTGCAATGGAGCATAGGCTCCGATGGAAATTTCCCTACACCCCCATCTTCCCCCTATCCTGCACCCACCTAAATTTGCCCTCTACAAATTTTATCTTTAAATTCTTTCAACGTTTTCGGAAAATTAATCATTTCTATTGGTAACTCATTCCAATCCCTGACACCCTTACCCAAAAAAGAGAATCTTCCCACACCCTGGATTGCCTGAAATCATCAGGCAAATTTACAACAACAGAATTAACTGTGAAGATGCAACCGTGGATTACGATGGTCGCTGTTGACAAACCAGGAAGAGAGAGAGAGTGCCGAAATCTCGTGTTGCAAGCGGGGAAAGGAAAGTGCACAGAATTAAATGACGCCGCAAGCTTGTCTTAATTGACGTATTAGCGGGAGCGTTAATTCGAACGAATCGGGTATGCGGGGATCATTGAATGCGTATTGTATCTGGCTGAATGGAAGTTGTCTTATTTGTTAGTACAGTATGGAAATAGGTTTAACAATAGCCAGAAAAGTACCTACAACATATTTCGGTTTCGTTGCAGCTGTTGTCTCTTAGCATAAGTGTGGATGGCAAAAAAATTGCTTTTCTGTTAAGGTCTTTGAGCTAATACCATAAAAAATAATTCAAAATGTTAGTAAAGAAACTTTTAATTAGGGCAAAAAAAAATTGTAATAGTTGACTAAAGTTGGAATTCGTTTTCGATCAGGATGACATTGTCAGATTTTGAAGGTTATCGTGTTTTATATTTAAGCCCATTGCCTGAAAGTAAATTTGAATAATAATTCAAATAACTGGGCAAGGGGCAGTCGGATCTAGGGTTACCAACTCGTTTAGAAAAAAATAAAGTAGACACTCTTTCTCTTTTGAAGAAGAAAATATAAAGTAAATGAAAGAGGAAAAAAAAGTAGTTTTAAATTCTGGTATTTATTGTCTTAAATATACATTTTTCTCGGGCTTACGAGACTTATCAATTTTTTGTTTCGTTTGGAAGTGTTATAGCTGGTATCACATTCTAAATCTGGAGTTATAAATAGATGAACAACTCATATTTAAGGAGGCTCTTTTCTCCTTTCCCATCATGTTGCACTGATTTTGTTTCCTCACTAATAGGCCTATGTCGTTTGGAAATTAATACTGTCCCTTGAATTGTATAGTTTACCAGATATAAATTATTAACGAATACTTAAAGGTTAGGATAAAGTATACCGACCAAAAAGATGTATGATACTCTATATTAAAGTAAGATTAGCAACTCTACGCCTCTGGCCAGTGTGGCACAATTTCACATTAAATTAGGCCTACAATTGATTCAACAAAAAATTATGCTCACAGTATGCTGAAAATTATTGACACAATGGTAAAACTCACAGCGCATAGAATTCGCAAAGAATTTACTTTTAACTTCCCTTATTATCCAATTAGCCTATGTTTGATGACATTGTCTTGTTAGCAGAGAGGGCTGAGGATATTGAGAAGTTATTGAATGGCATGAACAAAATACTGAAGGAAGATTTTGGACTGAATATAAATCAAGGTAAGACAAAAGTGATGAAATGTAGCAGAAATGATACCAATAGTAGCAGATTAAATATAAAAATAGGATCGGATGCTATAGGAGAAGTGAGTGAGTTCTGTTACTTGGGAAGCAAAATTACAACCGATGGTCGAAGCAGGAATGATGTTAAAAGCAGAATAGCACTAGCAAAAAGAGCCTTCATGAAAAAGAGAAACCTTTTAGTTTCAAATATTGATCTAGGAATTAGAAAGAACTTTTTAAAACTCTATGTGTGGAGCACAGCACTTTACGGTAGCGAAACATGGACTTTAGGAATACCGGAAAGAAAGAAACTTGAAGCATTTGAAATGTGGTGTTACAGAAGAATGCTAAAAATTAGGTGGACAGACAAAGTAAGAAATGAACGAGTTTTGGAAATGATGGGTGAGAAAAGAAGTTTATGGAAGAAGCTTACAAGAAGAAGAGACAGGCTTTTAGGTCATATTTTGAGACATGCTGGATTGGTTAATTTGTTATTGGAGGGAACAGTCGAAGGTAAGAACTGTAGAGGTAGACAGAGATTAGAATATATGAAGCAGATAATTGAGGACGTGGGTTGTAAGGGGTATGTAGAAACGAAAAGGTTAGCACAGGATAGGAAGGGATGGAGGATTGCATCAAACCAGTCTAAAGACTGACGACAGAAAAAAAAAGCCTATGTTTCTCCCACAAATCTTTATATTTTTGTAATTGATTAGTTTTCTTCAATTTTATTTTCTTTGGAGTTACTGGTGTGTCTCTATCACAAACTGAAAGTGAATTATTTGTCGTTTTTTTTTTTTTTTTTTTTTTTTTAAATGTAAACGAAAAATAATGCATAAACTCAAAACACAAAAACCGCTAATTCTCCGCTTGTCAGTCACGACTGACATACACCACTGCGTTCAGAAATAACGGCGAGTGGACACGAATCAACACGAATGCAACAAATTGGATGATCCGGTCTTGTCTCAGCTCCGAAGTGGTTAAGGGGGCATCCATAAATTACGTGAGGTGAAATAGGGGGGGGGGGGCCGTCGAAATCGGCGAAATCTCACCAGATCTCACCAAGGGGGAGGGGGGGGGTCTACGGAAATCTCAAGTGAGATTTTGGGACAATAGGGCAAAAAAAAAAGGTCTACAATTTGCGTCAAAGTCGATTTTAGGAGGGTATTTCGGTTAGGGTGTGACCTAAAAAAAAAAAAAAAATGGTCTACAAAAGTTTCTAGGGCGATTTCTAGGGGGGGTTCTCACGGACCAGATCTCACCAGAGGGGGGGGGGTCCAACCAGATCTCACGAAATCTCACCAGGGGGAGGGGGGGGGTCCAGAAAACCGGAAAAACACCTCACGTAATTTGTGGATGCCCCCTAAGTACTCAGATCCAATGGCGGGTCTAGGAATTTTTCGAGCCGGGGCAAAACTGTGAGATTGCCGCCCCTTCTAATATGAATTTGCTAACCGGGACAGTATAGAACTATTCCTTGACTTTGCCGCCCCCCTTAGGTTGCCTCTCGGGGCAGTAAAAACCAAAAAGAAGGTCGCGGCCACAGGAATTTGTCTTTTATCGCCCACCTTCAAATTTGATTTTGTCAACCCCTGAACTTGCCGCCCAGTTTAAGCGCTCTGGTTTGACCCCCCCCCCCCCCCCAATTAGACCCGGCTCTGCACAGATCAAGCGGACAAAAAGTTCCTGACCGATAGGCACATTTTCTTGCATGAAATTGTGGAACTAGCATAAGAACGTTTCATTCCATATATTGCATACTTACTCAGAATAAAATATTTTCGCATACTTTATTGGTAGGAAAAAGTATAAAGTAATACGACCAAAAATAAAGTACAGTCAAACCTCGTTAGTACGAACCTCGGTAAAACGAATTCCTCGATAAGACGAATTTTTTAAAATCCCCTTGAAACTTCCATAAAGGTCAATGCTAAAAACACCTCTATACAAAGCAGTAATTAGGTTAAAAACCTCGATAAGACGAATTTGTTTGTGACATGGGCTAGGACTGATTAACCTCTATACAACGAATATTCTTAGCACAAGACCTCTACAAGACGAATGTTACCTCTTTAAGACGAATTTCTTATGATCTTAACCTCCATAGTGCGTAGTTTTCAAAACAAACAGAAGCGTGTCTTAACATGAAACTCCCCACCCTACCCTCTTCCTTCATCAGTCATTGTTTGGCACGTGCCTTTGCAGTGTTGAGTAACCCTTCCGGCTGTGTTTTTAAGTGTCCCTTCCGGCTGTGTTTTAAGACTGACCGTTGTGCGTATCTTTATTGTATGAACAGTAATGGCAGGGAAAAAGTCAAAAACGGCGCTAACAGTAGAGTTCAAGCGTAAAGTTTTGAAGCATGTGGAAGAAAACCCGTTGAAGAAGAAAATCACCATTGCTAAGGAGTTTAACATCCCTTCAACAACGTTAGCAACGATTATAAAGAATAGAGACAAGTACGATGAAGCAAGTGGACTTTCTAAGTTTTGCAAACGCGCAAAGACCGGTGAATTTCAGGAAGTAGACAAAGCCACTTAAAAGTGGTTAAAGCAGTGCCGCGATAAAAATTAGTCAATCGGAGGCCCTATTCTCCAAGAAAAGGCACAGCAGTTTGCTGTACAATTGGGACACCCTGATTTTCGTGCCAGTAATGGCTGGCTGGAAAAATTTAAAAAAAGGAATGATATTGTTTTTAAAAATGTGTGTGGTGAATGTGCGTCTGTGGACAGTACAGTATGCGATGATTGGAAAGAAAAACTTGCTGACATTACTCAGGGTTACCACCCAGATGATATATATAATGCAGACGAGACCGGACTTTTTTTCAAGTGCCTACCAGATAAAACAATGACGTTTAAAGGAGACCCTTGCAATGGAGGCAAACACAGCAAAGACCGATTAACTGTGTTGCTTGGAGTCAACGCTTCGGGAAAAATAAGCTCAAGCCTTTGGTTATTGGCAAGTCACAAAAACCTACATGTTTTAAAAATGTGAACAGTTTACCAACACTGTATAAGGCCAACTCAAAAGCGTGGATGAATGGTGATGAGTTCAGTGCATGGCTGAAAACTGTAAACACAGAAATGAAGAAGAAAAAGATCCTGCTGTTTATTGACAATTGTAGTGCACACGGAACTGTTCCAAACTTGTCAAACATCTCAGTCCAATTTCTTCCCCCAAACACCACATCAAAGCTCCAACCACTTGACCAGGGAATTATTAAAAATTTCAAAGTGAACTACAGAAAGGAGGTTGTTCGGCAGTTTTTGACAGATATGGATCAAGACGTACCGACTAAAATCAACGTTTTAAATGCAATGTGGATGATTAACAAGGCCTGGTCAAACGTAACCGACAAAACTGTTTTTAACTGTTTTGCAAAATGTGGATTTCGTGTGACGGACCTCGAAGATGAGGACGATGACCAACCTCGAACTCCAGCACCCCAAAATGCAGAAGTAGGCCCAGATCAAAACTGGAACAAAGTTACCGAAAGACTAGGCGTCCAAGAAATGGAGTTTGAAGAATTTGTTGATTTCGATGATAATGTAGCAGTATGTGGAGAGCTGACGGATGAGGATATCCTGGATTCTGTTCAACCCTCAAATCATAAAGAAGATGACGCAGCTGAAGATGATGAGGAGGATGCAGCCGCGGAGAGTGATCGACCGGAACTGTCAACGAAAGACGCAAGAGAAGCTATTGATGTGCTCAAGTGTTTTTTCTTAAAGAAAAATGCTTTAAGTGATAGTGTAGTGAAAGCCATCATCGATTTGGATTCCACATTGGATATGGTAACCCTTCATGCAAGTAAGCAATCTAAAATTGATGACTTTTTTAAGATTAGTTAGTCCTTATTTATTATATGTACATACTACATATGTATAAGTTTGGTTTCCATTTATATTTACCGTATTTTGGCTTCAGATTTGTTTTCATTTTACTATACAGTACATGGTTTTCAAACAGTTTATTGTTTGTTTTGATACTTGAGTGATTTAAATATAAACGAGTATGTATTTTTAAAATTGCTACATACATTTTTTTTTTTTTTTTTTCTTTTTCCTACATTGAAAAAATAACTTTAGTGTAACGGTAACAATGATTCGTATTATAGAGGTTGGCCATAAAAATCTTCGTTTTATAGAGGTTATCTCAGAGCGAGGAGAATAACGGCAGTATTAAACCTCGATAAAACGAACCTCTTTATTAAGAATACCTCGGTAGTACGAATTTTTCCCTTACCCCTTGAAATTCGTCTTATAGGGGTTCGACTGTATGATACTTTATTGTAAAGAATGCTTGACAACCCTAGTCGGACCTCAAGCAATTAAGTGTTCTGTACAGTAATTTATCTCGCAAGTGGCAGGTCAGAAGATGGTCGCTTGGTACGAAAATCAGTGCTTGACGCGTTTTCATGTAAGGCAGCGGATTCTCATCCACGGTTCACAACGCCGCTAAACATTGCCGCTCGCTAGTGCGATAGTTCGGTTCCTATTACATTTTTATGATATGTAGGCCTATATGCGATTCATTCTGAATTAAAATCACTTTCAATAGAATAATATTAATATTTTATGCCAAAGAAACCTCAAAAATTTTGCCTGTTTCTCTCGCAACTTATATATTTTCAGTATTTGACATTCAATTACAGGTTGTGTTCGATATTGGGGTCGAATTTGTAGTTCCTAGGTTTGGGATAGAAGTCGTAACATTTACTTCCTCTTTATTTCTAGGAAAGTTCCACAGCAAATATTTTTGTCCCATTGGATCCGGCCAAAACCCTATAAAACTAGAGAATCGTAACTTAGACAAAAATTTAGAGTGAAAAATTGGAAGAATACAAAATTTCGCCTATAACTTTGTAATTACTTGTCCATCCCTTGAAAAGGCCATGACCTACTTCCTTACCGTTCCTTGCCCCCAGTCTTTTCCCGCCTTTTATGATCTCGACGTCGATGAGGAGTAAAGCCAAAAAAGACTGAAAAAAAGACATTAAACTAGCTTTGAGAGAAAAAAATCAACAAGCTGGATTCAAAAGGTAAAGAAAGATTTTGAAAGAAATGATATAAGAGAAGAAGAAACTATGGAAGTAGATGCTTCCCTATGACATATCACCTGATGAAGGCAGCGGAGGTTGCTGTCGAAACGTTTTGGACAGAAGAACTTATCCGACAGAATACCCGAGAAGAATTATTGTATAGAAAAAGATTTTTAAGTAGGTATTAAGGATGCAGGGGCGTAGCTACTATGGGGCTAGGCGGTGCAGTGCACCGGGGCCCCTACGCTCAGGGGGGCCCCAAGCATACCTCAAGAGGCCCCAAAGCGCATCTCTGGGGCCCCCAAGCGCAGGTTATAGGGCTCACGAGCCCTCTCGGCAAACTGGCGACCTTTTATTTATTTATTTTTATATTTTTTTTTTTTTTTTAGCTCTACCGTCGTCTAAAGAGGCCCCTGAGACACAGGAAGACCCCCACTAAGGGCCCTCGCTGCTCAGGGGAGCCCCTAAGGACAACTCAAGGGCCCTCATTCTCAGCTCACGGGGCCTATATCACCACACGAAGCCTGAGGGCCCAAAATAAATTTTTTGCACCGGGGCCCTTGTTGACCTGGCTACGCCACTGTAAGGATGGAAGGATTCCAAGGAAGAAAGAAGAAAAAAAATATCCGATCCGAAGTGGACTGAGGAGAGAAGGGAGAAACACAGTGAAATGATGGGGGAATATTGGACTGAACAGAAGAAAAAACAACGAAAGATGAAGAACTGAAATTGTCACGTGGTCCTACCAGGCCTCATCGGAAAGAAGAAGAAAGTAGAGCATCTGAGATAGAAGTTTTTAATTAAAGTAGAGAATTGTTGTAAATAGAATGAGTGTGAATTAGGATTGCTAATCTCGCCTGCGTTGTCAACAGAGCCGGCGTTAATGGCTCTGGTAATCTCGTTAGCTCAGACGACAGGCCGGGAGCGGTTACGAAACGGAAGCCGCAGAGTCTAAATGCTGCGCGGAGATGGGATGAGTAACTCATTACCCTGCCACCGTCGCTAACCAGGTTTACGGTCAATCGCTTCCGCCAATCATGTCGGGAGCAACAGCGTATTCCACTACGCAGGACCCAAACGAATATTCCAGTGCGTCTCTCGTTAAATATCAGGCTCTACCAAATTCAGGTCACAATCAGAATTTAGCAGCTAACGAGAAAGAAAATTCTGCAGTTGTTAGCATTGACTGATACGCATGAATAATTACTAACCCAAGCGCTCCTGTAATTCAGCCCTCCCCCCCTGCCCCTCCACAAAAACCCCCAGCAATGTTAATTGCGAGATAATATTCGTATAATTACTGTGTATTAACTCTATCTAAAGTTTCAAAAAATCAATAGCACAATATTTATAAATACAGCTCATTATATGTGTTGCTTAGTTGCCTTTCAAATGGTATTCATAAATCGAACACAAAAAGAAATTTATGAAAAAATAATGTTGATTTTCAATTCATTCTAGATAAAAATTTGTCTGACTGTACTGAACCAGTTGCGCGAGTTATATCCAGAGGCAATTTATGCCTAGCATATGGAAGAAACAGAAATTAACTGACCATAATTAATTTATTGACAATTCAAGTGGCAGCAAACGAACACTTATTTGATTTCGTAACACATTTGATTTCGATCTGTAACATTTTCTAGTGTACAGTGTCTGAAGATTTTATAGATAATCCCACTATCAACCATCTGTGAAATAATTCCATGAAATGACGTCATCCGTTCCTTTGCAGAGAAGAAAGTTCCGGCTCATGAGAATATAACTTGAAATTTTAATATTGAGCCTGGGGGGTGAGAGGTAACGCTCTGGCCTCGCATTCTGGAGGACACAGATTCGAATCGCCATCCGGCTATACAGATTTCGGTTTTCTATCGTTTCCCGAAGTCACTCCAGAGGATCCCGGGATTGTTCCTTCATAAGGTCAAGGCTGAATTCCTTCCGATCGGTAGACCTAATCTTCTCCCAGCTCTAACGATCACGATGTTGACAAATCGTAAATCCCAAACAAAATAAAAACATAAAAACCTATAAATTAAAAAATGTAATATTTTAAATGTGTAGTTGGTACTTGCCTATTTCATTTCTAAGTTTGCTTTTCTATTTCTTATGTCAAAGAACATTAAACGTTCGAAACTTTTGTACGGATTTACTGGTAAATTATTTACTACCCTTAATTATTTGCGATGGAGTATATTCCCAGCGGCAATTTCAGTATATTTTACATAACATTAATCATAGACTTAATACTTTCTCTTTGTCTTATTAAGCATATATATTGATTATTAATTACAGTGTTTGATTCCCTTTTCTGAAAGTGGAAACTTTCCCACCTCTTATATGTGAAATAATCTTCTGTTTATAGCTGTGGCAAGTTCTCACAGTCCTAAAAATAATCCGAATTCTGGTCTCTGTAGAAATCTAGTGTAAATCTATTGTGTATAGTTGGACTTGCGACTATGCCAGCTCTGAACATTTTTATATTGAGTCGTGGTAATCATTTCCACAGAACAAATGACTTAATTTCCTTCCGGATTTACGCCTCGTCGACGTCGAGGTCATTAGAGGCAGGACAAGGAACGGGAAGGAATTCGGCCACGGCCTTCTGAAGGAACCATTCCGACATTCGCGTGGAGTGATTTGGGGAAACCATGGAAAACCCAAATCTAGATGCTCGGACGGGGATTCAACCGACGTCCTCCCGAATGCGAGGCCAGAGCGTTAACCGCTCACCCTCCACGCTTGGTATTTGCCAGAATGCTGAGAAGGTTTGCACCAGACAAAATTAAATTGACAGAATCTATTACGAAATAATTAAATAAACGGGTTCATTTTAACGATATTCCACGTAGTGATAGTTTAGCTGCGTTAGTGATAGCTTATGTTCCGATGTGACTTCGGCACAGCGATAAATAAATAAAAATCATCCGACAATTTCATTTTTTCATAATATATTCCGTCAATTTAATATTGTTTGGCGCAAGGCTTCTCTCAGTCTAAATGTTTACTTCCATTTAATATAAACAAGTCCAATACATTACGCGGACAGTGAGATATAGGCGCGGACACTGCCTTATGTAGGTACCTTTGTAAATTATTGTACAGCGATTTACGCTCTGGCCTCGCATTCGGGAGGACGCCGGTTCGAATCCCCGTGCGGGTATCCAGATTTGGGTTTTCCATAATTTCCTCATATCACTCCAGGCGAATGCTGGGATGCTTCCTTCAAAAGGTCATGGCTGAATTCCTTCCTGTTCCTTGTCCCCATTCCCATCCCGCCTCTAATGACCTCGATGTCGACGAGGCGCTAAATCATAAGTAAAAAAAAAAAAATATTGTTCTCTATGTATAATCGTCTGTACTAATAAAAGGCAAGGCTCGGCCATTGTAGTGGGCATCTTTGGTGTACCACAGCGACCAGAGATGTTACGAGGAACTCGAGGTTATGCGCGTTATTTAATAACAGTTGTATTTAGTTAAGGATCCGCGAACAAATGAATTGCTAAAACACTAAATTAACGTATTAGTTATACATCGCTTATTGTTTATTTCATTATATTCTTTTGATGTAGAAGTTTTCCTTAAATTCTTTGCCCATAAATATGTAAGATAAAAGCTTTAATTTACGAGCTGCAATTTTAGCAGAAGTTTTGATTAGATTGAATTTTGGCCCCAGTCAGTATGTCTTTACAGCAGAGGCAGCAATTTAAGTTTTTAAAACAATAATATTTTGTTTTCCTGAGCGCCATGTTATTCAAAATGTTACTTCATGCTGATAAAAGTAGTCCCGCATCGACAACGATGAATGCAGGATTGAAACTAACATACGCACACAACATGAGTTGAACAGATTTATTTTGCTTTGATTTCTCTGAGATTATTTCAGACGCACATAAATAGTTCCAACTGCACCGCGATGTAAAATACAATTTCAATATGGACAAGTTTACAAAGTCAAGGTTATGAGCTTTACTGAATAACATTTGCATTTAATTAAGAAAATAGGGGGAAAATATAATTTGTCGGAACACTCCGTTCAAACCTTCATTTTTGACGGACTTTAAAATTAGTTTGATATTAAGGATGAAAAATAAATATAATATAAATATGTTAATTACTTTTTTTCTGTTCTGAAGAGCCACTTTATTTATAATTAATTATCTTTGATGTTCTTTCATCATAAAATCCGTGCCAAATTCTGGTAAATTAATGGTGTTAATTTCAAGGCGAAGAAAAAGTGACCAAGAGATTTTCTGGTCTACTTGGAAGAAGCTAGGGACACTGCAAGCTTTTCTCAAAATAGAAACAACGCAAAATAACGGTTGAATAAAAGCTCGTTTTGATCTAAACTTACAAACTATTCGCGAGAATGCCGCTTTTTTATTTACATTGCTGAGCTTACGTCTGAGATACTACAACCTTCGTCAGAGATAATACATTTGTTTTTAACAACGAGCGCAAGCATCATAGAGTACTGGGACGCTGTCGTCCTTGAAGTTATGTTATTTTTTTTGTCCTCGATCCGCCCAGCTAATGACCACGTGTCACCGGCCCCTGCTTGCGCATAATAGTTCGCAGCCCCTTCGCGAACTAGGACGCTCTTTTAGTTCGTTGTTCCCAACTCTAATTCCGGAGTAACAGATCGTTCGCTCGCTTTGCTACCGCTACTGCACGCGGTCTTTTGTTTGTTATGGTTATTTAATGATCAGTGTTGCCAATGCCTGGGTTATTAAGCACAATGGGTCACGAATAATTTTTATATTAATTGGTCGGTTGTGACGGTTCAAATATTGTGTAAAAATATTTTCATCTAAAACGACGCTTTTGTATAATTTTTAGGCTCTTAGCACGTTTTTCCTTAAAAATAGTCGATTATTTAATTATCTGGCTAATTGTTTTTCCTATAATATTGATGGATTAACTGAAATATGTATCTTCATAATTATTAAAACATATCTTCTCGTCTGCCAAACCATTTCTAATGACCTCGACGTAGACGAGGCGTAAAGCTCGAATAAAAAAAAAATCGTATGTCGAACAATAAAATTGATGTTAAAAAACGTATATCTGTAGATTAACCGGATCCTGATTGGTCACGTGACCCGCGTGGTCTGTGTCGCATTTCACGTTTTACCATGCACAGCAAAAATCACTCGATAGCCTTGACTAGTGCATAATAGTTCGCGACTGGGAGCGTTGTGATGTCACAAGACATTTGATCCATAATTAGGAACTTTAAGAAGTAGTATTTAAGTAGAATAAGTTTAGGATTAAGTAATTTCAATTAGGTAGCGAGAGTGAAGCGGAAAGATTTTAATTTTATAATTCTAAGATTTTCAAGTGGCTATAGATACTGTCATGGCGGCTAAGCCATGCGGGAGAACTTCGGACACCTTGCTTCCGCCCAGAGTTTGGCGGGGATAGGATACTATTGTAGCCACCCTACAAACACAAAAGTTACCTGTCGGGTGGGGTAGTATCGGTGGAACTCTGTGTTCCCTCCCATTTGGCAGAGATGGTTCTCTCGCCAAATGGGAAAGTAAGGATCCAATGTTGGCAGTACTCCCCTCCCATAGAGGATCAGCACCGGAATCCCGTTAGGTGGGTGTTATATAAGCCCTCACAATGGGACCATACTCCCTCAGTCTTGACCAGTTTTTTCCAGTGCTACGCGGTGGTAGCTCGTGATGTCGCTCCACGAGGAATCATGATGTAAGCCCATATTATGTTCTGTTTCTCTCTCTCTGTGTTTCTGCCATACATCACTCTCGCTCACAGTTTTATAAAGTAAATTAAGTATATGAAGTTGTAATTATCTTATCAAGACGTTGATTAGTGGAGTCAATATTTGTGTTTGAACAGAAACCTAAAGTGTGTACAATTTATCAGAATATAACTCAGTGTGGTGCATCTAACTAAATTTTATTTGTTTCTTTGTAATTGTTCCACCTCATTTACCTGGATTAAATGATGGAGTGAATGCAGTCAATCTTCGGCTAAGAGGTCCGATACTTAAAACATTAATAAATTAGCCGGAAATTAATTAGCAGGAGGGGTGGGAACGTTACAATATGGCGACCGTGTCAGCGACCGATGCATTCAATTGAATTTTTTTTACACTCTGTGGCAGCAACGATTGGCAGAGAACTATTAATAATTTTACCATAGTGAAATACTGAAGCCACCACAGAGCACAGAGAGAGAGGGACATGATGGCATTCACGGCAGGAGAGAGGGCAACGCGAAGATATTTAACATCTGTTGAGGCGCAAGACGTTTCGAGATTTCCAGACTGTGAAGCTGGACATGGAATGCTGACCAACACCCCTTCTACCGCCTTGGAACTTGATGACCACCCTGTACGGAGCGGACAGCCAGCTTCGCCAAGGTCAGCTGCGTCACCCTTGCTGGGAACGAGGGAAGCAGCCTGCCGAGGACGGGCGGTCTCTGAAGGAGAAGTGGCGGCGGAGAATGGAATTTCCGGCGGCTCCATGGGTCCCGATCTCGACGGCGCGGGCCATCGGACGCTGCGCCACCCAGGACAACAGCATTGTGAAAAGGCCAGTACAATTGATTCTTATGATCAGCAGTTGAGCAATTTTGGCACAGCTATGATGCATAAATTTTCAAATATGTTAGAGACTAGTTTTGACAGGTTTAATGATCGGATGGCCGATCAAGTATTTGAAATTTTAGATGCCAAATTTTGTTTGTTTGAAGATAAAATCAAAAGATACTTGTTAGAAAATTTGGATAGTAGATGCATTGTAACCGAGGATAATGTAAGGGATTTACAGACTGAGGTAACTTTATTAAAGAATGAGTTAAAAGAGAAAGACAGATTAATTAATGAACTTTCTGAAAAATTACGGGGGGTAGAAGTGGGAAATAATTCCACTTTTAAAAATTATGAATGTCGCATTGTAAATCTGGAAAATAATAGGAGGTCACTCAGTCAGCCAGGGGAGGTGAGTCCGGCGGCTGCCCGAGAAACCAATTTAATTAATACATCAGTAGGCCAACCCATGAGCTGTCCCACGGCTTTTCCTGAGACGGGGGATAATCGGTTAGTTAATAGTGATTCAAGGGGGATGATCCCTTGGCAAATTCTGGCAGACAATCAGATCCAGTGGGAGAAATTTAGTGGGAAAAGAGTCTGGGATCCATCCCATGGAATTCTGTGAGAATTTCAACCATTATTTCGAGTCACATCCCATGACAGAGGATCGAAAAATATACATGTTCGGTAAACATCTTGCCGGAGAATCTAAATGGTGGTTTGATTCAGTAAGGAAAACCTTCAGCTCCTATGACGAGGCTAGGAGGGATTTCCTGGCCCAGTACTGGTCACAATCGACCCAGAGAAGATGCAAGAGGTTGTTACTAACGGGTCCCCGATTTCAAGCCAAAGACCGAACCCTAAGAGAATTTTTTTTGAAGGAAATTACCCTAGTTCAGTACCTTGACCCACCCATTGATCCTGTGGAAATTATAGAGGCGGTTTTTCGCCGATTGCCCGAATGGGCCAGGCGTCAGCTTATTATCGCCCAGATAAAGACAATCCCCGAGGCCCTGAGCATATTGACCGACATGGACGAATTTTATGAGGAAGAGAGGCCGAATGTGCGATATGCCAGTGGGGGAGGAGAGCGTCAAGGCCCTCCCACACCTCAAAATGATAAGCGGGTGGTAAGAAAGGTAAATATGCAGCGGTTCACTGCCAAACGTGACCATCCAAACCTTTGCCAAACAGAGCCAGGGGAAGGGGGCGGCCGGCTGCCGGACTCGCAGGTGGCCGCAGATAATGGTGACCCAACGGTACCGCTCCACCCTCCACGTCCCCCACAGTAAGCTATGCAAACACTAAGCAAACTCCAAACAGGTGATTAACAGGCTATGTCTTCTAGGTTCTGGAGCATATTGTGAAAATAATACATGAATTATTATAGTTAATATACAGTATGTATGTATTAGAAGCTAAGAGAGTTTAGGTAATTATTCATTGATTTCAAGGTGTGGTAGACTTAAGTTTAAGATGTCATAAAATAAATGGAAGATTGTCAGATTATTTCGAAGTTATGTAATGGAAATTAGTATTCGAAAGCTCTTCAAGAGATAAAATAAATGGGAAAAAAAAATAGTGGTTGCTCGGGACGTAATTCACATGTAAGGAAAGAAGCAAGATTATAAGTTTTTCTGGGAAGGTCTGCAAGAAAGTAAGTTAAAATTCATATTCGAACGGGGACCGAACCTAGTCAGATGGCATTAATTAAAGATATAAGTCCATAAACACTGAGGATTCGAGTCGGCCCGAATTAAGCTTATAGGGATGGTGTTAACTGCAGACTGAGTAATTTAAAAAATGGTCACGGAAAGATAAGTGAGTTAAAGTAACAAGTAAAATCAAATGAGCATTCCATTCCCCTTTTGGAAAAAAAAAACCCTTCTTGGGAAAAGCAGGACAGCTTTCATACTAAAGGTAAAATAACCCTTGGGAAAACATTCCATGATTTGAAGTAATGAAGAGAAAACGTCAATACAAGTGGTAATTCATACCAAACAGATCTAAGCTGGAAACTGAAAATTTTAACGACTCAATAGTGGTAGTTATACAAATGTATAAAATTAAGACATATAATAAGTAATGAGTTGACTTTGATGTTATATTTCCATGTTCTAAATGATTTTGTAAATACTTTAATTTTTTTATTAGATTGTGTTTGTGTGATTTTCATAATATTTTTGCAATAGTAGCTGTTGCTTTTGTTTTATGTAATGAATAAGGTCATATACATTAGTATCAGTAATTTACATTCTTTAAAAGGTTTTTTTTATTAATATGTAATAGTTGATTATTCTATAAATGTTTGGATAGTTAAGAAAAACCTGTTTATAAGGTATGTATGTAATGTTGTAATTATCTGAGCTGTCGCAACAAATTGTTCTCAGCTGATCATAAGAGGCTGAAAGGAGACTACATACAGAAGTGTGTTGTGTTCACAGAGAAACAGTTACGCGGGTGATTAGCTGTGAAGACGGGCGCAGGTAGAAATGACGTCACCACCAGACTTCCCGGAACCCCTCAACGCTGACCAGCGGCCGGTCTGTTTACAAACACGACGGCCCATCCCCACCTCAGCTGGACCCAGCAACATAGTGTGTTCCACGCCTGTGTGTGTTGTGCGGTAGTGGGCAGTGTCGACAAATGGTGCCTGAATTCTGATCGAAGTAAGGCACCATTAATCGGGGGGGTATTTGTGATGTCACAAGACATTTGATCCATAATTAGGAACTTTAAGAAGTAGTATTTAATTAGAATAAGTTTAGGATTAAGTAATTTCAATTAGGTAGCGAGAGTGAAGCGGAAAGATTTTTTTTATAATTCTAAGATTTTCAAGTGGCTATAGATACTGTCATGGCGGCTAAGCCATGTGGGGGATGTTCGGACACCCTGCTTCCGCCCAGAGTTTGGCGGGGATAGGATACTATTGTAGCCACCCTACAAACACAAAAGCTACCTCTCGGGTGGGGTAGTATCGGTGGAACTCTGTGTTCCCTCCCATTTGGCAGAGATGGTCCTCCCGCCAAATGGGAAAGTAAGAATCCAATGTTGGTAGTACTCCCCTCCCATAGAGGATCAGCACCGGAATCCCGTTAGGTGGGTGTTATATAAGCCCTCACAATGGGACCATACTCTCTCAGTCTTGACCAGTTTTTTTCCAGTGCTACGCGGTGGTAGCTCGTGATGTCGCTCCACGAGGGATCATGATGTAAGCCCATATTATGTTCTGTTTCTCTCTCTCTGTGTTTCTGCCATACATCACTCTCGCTCACAGTTTTATAAAGTAAATTAAGTATATGAAGTTGTAATTATCTTATCAAGACGTTGATTAGTGGATTCAATTTGTGTTTGAACAGAAAACCTAAAGTGTGTACAATTTATCAGAATATAACTCAAATCAGTGTGGTGCATCTAACTAAATTTTATTTGTTTCTTTGTAATTGTTCCACCTCATTTACCTGGATTAAATGATGGAGTGAATGCAGTCAATCTTCGGCTAAGAGGTCCGATACTTAAAACATTAATAAATTAGCCGGAAATTAATTAGCAGGAGGGGTGGGAACGTTACACTTTGCAACTATCTCATTGAGGTTTTATATTTACTTTTTGATTATAACTAAACTCTGTTACTTATAGCTTTGTTTTATTTAAATATCAGTTGTTACTATAGTAGGGTTACCAGAATTTTTTCTCCAAATCCGGGGACGCTTCACAAAGATGGTCTTAGCCAGAGTTGGAAATGTGTGCTGGATAAATAATTAACTCTGGACCCACAGATATTACATCGTAAACAACATCACTGGATAGTCAGACAATCGACAGTACAAAACCGAGCGGGGCGGTGTAACGGTTAGCGTTCTCGCCTCGCATTCGGGAGGAAGGTGGTTCGAATCCCCGTCCGGGCATCCAGATTTGGGTTTTCCATGGTTTCCCCAAATCACTCCAGGCAAATGAGGGGATGCTTCCTTCAAAAGGGCCATGGCCGAATTCCTTCCCATTCCATGCCCCCATCCTTGCCCCCCATCCTTTCCCGCCTCTAAAGACCTCAATGTTAAAAAGAGACGTAAAGCAGTTACAAAAAAAAAAGACAGTACAAATAAACAACTAAGAGCACAATATTTAGCAGATTCGGCACAAGACCCCTGAAGAAGACCGAAGACTAGGACGAAACGTCGGGAAAAGAAGAATCTATACTATTATAAATCTGTAAGCAAGCTGCGTTTGTAGTGAGGCTTGATCTCTAATAACGCAAAAACTACCGCATCAATTTGCATGGTGTTTCCAAATTTTTAAAGCTAATGTTGCTGATCAACATCTGCAGAAGTAGCTAACGACTAATATGTACCATGGGAAGAAGCAAGTCAGTAAAAAACTTCAGAAATGTGAAACTGTAGACCACAGATAATTATACACATTCAGACGGTCACTCCTTTCATAAAGAGACCTGACAAAATTTAGGATTTCCCTTTTTTTTTTTTACTTCTGCGATTCATTTTTCTGGACCGCAGTACTTCAAAATAAAAAGAATACGTGAATCAAGTATAATCAGCATTTACTTGAATCGTAACAGGTCTGTTGAATTACGAAAAAGTTGAAAGTTGAAAAAGTTGAAGACATGTATTGTCTCTGGTATACTGTTATACAGTTTGTCTCTGGAACCAAATTGCTGTACAATACAGCCACAATAAGCCTATACTTAATACGAAATTCAGTTTTTTCTCGAAGAGCGATGTCTGAAAAACAGCTATTATAAATATCAGCAAGTAATAAAACATACTTCTTTCATAATGACTTGTGCGGAATTGCACATATTTGGAAGTACTTTATTCGATTAATATGTCTCGTGGCTATAACGTGCAAATATAACTAGGCATCCCAAAATTCAGGTACATGCGACTCAAATAATTACATAGAAAATACGGATATATTGAAAGAAACTCAAATAAAAAAATTTTCATATCCTAATGCTACACCGCGTAAATTATAAAGCTAAAAGCATCGTCCCTTTGGCCTATAACAAAGCATATCAGCTGTCATCACTGTCCAGGTTGCATTTCAATCGATTTACAACTTGCGATAATTTTGCCACTCAGAAATAATTGCTTGAGTTACATGCACATTAGTACATATACTGTACCGTGATCCATTTTGACATTTTTGAATTAATTATATCTGACTGATATAATGACAATAATGATACGACGATTTGAAACCAAGATTAACTCCAATTCACGTAAATTTCTATTTTAAAGCAGGAATAATTGATGGTGTATCAACATAAAATAAAAACCAATATCCAAACAGCAAAAAATAAATAAATCAGAAAAATTGAGATGCTGTGATTATTCGTAACGAATTTTTATTTCAAATATAACTAGGCATCCTAAAATTCTATTCTACACCGCGTAAATTTTAAAACTAAACCCGTTATGCCTGATGCTAAACAAAACGAGTCAATTGTCATCTGGTTCAGGCTGTTGTTTCGCCAGGTACTTACATGCGACTGAAATAATTACATAGAAAATACGGCTATATTGAAAGAAACTTAAATTAAAAATGTTTCATATCCTAATGCTACACCGCGTAGATTATAAAGCTGCAGGCATCGTCTCTTAGGCCTATAACAAAGCATCATATCAGCTGTCAGGTTGCATTTCAAGCGATTCACAACTTGCGATAATGTTGCCACTCAAAAATAATTGTTTCAGTTACATGCACGTTACTACATAAACTGTACCATGATCACATCTCGACATTTTTTGATTAATTATATCTGACTGAAATAATGACAGTAATGATACGACGATTTGAAATGAAGAGTAGCTCCAATTCACGTAAATTTCTATTTTAAAGCAGGAATAATTGATGGTGTATCAACATAAAATAAAACCAATAACCAAACAACAAAAAATAAATAAATCAGAAAAAATGGAGATGCTGTGATTATTCGTAACGAATTTTTATATTTCAGCACACTTCCAAGAGGACTAAGTCGTAGATTACTGCTATATTTACATAAATTTATGGCACCGCGGTTATGTTACAATCCTCGGTATCCACATTTAAAAATAAACTTTTTTTAGTTAAGTATCATTGAAACAATATTTTACATTATATCCACACATAAGTCCTTAACAAAGCTTATTTAATTTAATTTAATTTAATTGCAATGGAGCACAGGCTCCAGTGGCAATTTCCCTACACAGCTATCTTCCCCCTATCCTGCACCCACCTACATTTGCCCTCTACAAATTTTATCTTTAAATTCCTTCAAAGTTTTCGGTAAATTATTCATCGTTTCTCTTGGTAACTCATTCCAATCCCTGACACCCTTACCTAAAAAAGAGAATCTTCCTACACCCTTATGCCTGAAATCGAGTGCCAGCTTGTGGTCATGGTCATCTTTTCCCTTCCATGCACTACTTTTCATACCTATTGCAATATCTTTCCATGCCTCATCACCAGTATATGCCCTGTACACTCCCATGACCCTCCTCATCCTCCTCCTGTCTTGCAATGAATCCCATTCCAGCTCCTTTATCATATCCGTCACTGATTGCATTCTGCGATAATTTCCAGAAACAAATCTAGCAGCCCTTCTTTGCACCCTCTCCAACTCCTGTATTTGATACGTAAAATGAGGGTCCCATACTACACTACCATATTCGAGCAATGGTCTGACCAAAGTTTTGTAACCCAATTCCTTGACTTCTCTCGTACATCCCCTCATCACTCTCTCCAACAAGTGCAGAACTTTGAAACCTTTTCCTACCACCTGTCCTATGT
This sequence comes from Vandiemenella viatica, assembly GCA_031002005.1. NCBI lineage: Eukaryota > Metazoa > Arthropoda > Insecta > Orthoptera > Morabidae > Vandiemenella > Vandiemenella viatica. Next base: position 133,561,335 of record CM061918.1, read on the forward strand.
TTCCTGCCCAGTTAAGTTTGTTATCAAAAGTAATTCCAAGATATTTGCATTTCAAGTCTTCAGCAAGCAATTCTTTCCCCACCTTATATTCATAATTAACCTTTTGTTTTTTATTTGTGTATCTAATAAGCTGACTCTTCTTTGCATTTATCTTCATTCCATGTTTACCAACCCAATTAGATATCCTGTCCAGATCACCCTGCAACTGTTTACAATCCTCTATCGTTTTGATTCTTTTATACAGCATTATGTCATCTGCAAACAATCTAATTTCAGATAGTAAACAGTCAACACAATTATTCATTAGAATAATGAATAGCAATGGTCCCAATACGCTACCCTGTGGCACACCCATTTTTACTTCCACTTCTTTTGATACTACATTTCCAACCCTAACTTTCTGTTTTCTACCTTTTAAAAATTCTTCTACCCAGCAAATGACTTTCTTATCCACTCCAATGGTTTTT
>CM061918.1:133562801-133594043 GCA_031002005.1 Vandiemenella viatica
TCCAGGTGTATATTCTTCTTGCATGGCTCTTAAACAGTGTGTTCGCCACTACTAGCTTATATCTTTCACAAAATTCTAGCAACCTGCTTCCTCGCTCATTTCTTTCTCCTAGACCAAAACTTCCTACAGTATTCCCCTCTTTTCCTTCTCCCACTATTGCATTCCAATCACCCATGATTATTAGATTTTCCTCCCCTTTCACATATTGGATTAATTCTTCAATTTCAGCGTATATTTTTTTCTATTTCTTCGTCATCTTCCTGTGACGTTGGCATATATACTTGTACTAATGTGGTTGGGACGGGCTTAGTTTCTAACCTCATCAAAATAATCCTGTCACTAAATTGTTCATAATAACTCACCCATTTCCCTACTTTCTTGTTCATTACAAATCCTACACCAGTGACTCCATTGACAGCTTGTGTGCTAATTATCCTGTGTTCCCCAGACCAGAAATCCTGTGCGTCCTTCCATTAAATCTCACTAATCCCAACAACATCTAACTTAAGTTGTTCCATCTACCTTTTTAAGTTTTCTAACCTACCTGCCCTATTCAGACTTCTAACATTCCACGCTCCGACTCGTAGAATGTTTCTATCCATTCTGATGACTCCTCCCTGAGCAGTCCCCACCCGGAGATCCGATTGGGGGACTATTTTACCCAGGAAGAAGCCATCATGATATATGTAATTTGAGAGGATTACATGTCCTCGGGATACCCTTTGGGTCTTTAATGCAGTGGTTTCCCGTTGCCTTTTGCATCCCCATGCCGTTGATCATTTCTGATTCATCCGCCTTTAGGGGCCATTTCCAACCCCAAGGGCAAGAGGGTGCCCTGAACCGCTCCCCGCTCTTCCGCCCTCCTTTCGGAGGCAGTTGGCAAGCAGTGGGTGACTCCTTATACCGGGAATCTTTCAGTCGCCAGAGCCTCGTCCGTGCAAACAGGGTGCACCACGTGAAGGAGAGGTTGACATTTGGTTGGAAAAGACTAGTATAGTCTCTCCCAAACCGTTATTTAAAAATAGATTTTCACAGTGAAAAATAACTAATGAAAAATAATGTGCTAAACCGTATTTATTTGTCAGTGATAAAATTTCATTAAGATAGTGTATCAAAACGAGTTTTGTTCTAGTTGTAATATTGTCTCCGAGTTCTTCAGAAGTTTAATTTCTGTTTTATAAGGTTGTTGCAAGAAATGTCAGTTTTTAATGTTTTAAATGTACTGTCTTTGCATCTTTATGTTAGATTCGGCATCTATGTCTATGATTTGAAACACAGTTGTTTTACAGATTCACTTCTATACTTCTCTTAAATAATCAAATTAACTTGTTGGTGTTAGACTTTTGCTCACTCTCATAAGGGTTTAAAGTTGATTTTAGTGCAGAGAAAAACATGGAAAACATCAGCACTGGTTGGGCTAAAAATACAGCAGCCAGTTTCAAATGTTTTTATTATGAAGACCCAAATCTTGATAATCAGTCACATGGTCATTCACTTTCAATTGTTGATGATTAAGCTCTGAAAGATATAATTGCATGTGCTCCAAGTAAAACAGTTCTTAAAAAATTGCAGAAATACTCGGTGTACACATTTCAGCTCGTCCGTGACATTTAAATGCCACCGGAAAAGTGAATAGTTGTACACATAGAGTGAGCTGAAATACAGGAATAAGATAAGAAATTTGCAAATTAGCTGTTCTTTGCTTTGTTGGCTTAAAAATGATGGGACCACTCATTGGATCATTATGCACATGGAAAAAAGGATCCACTATAACACTGGATTTGCATAACTCACGAAAACCTATGTTCAACCAAACTTTCTTGCAAAAAAAGCCTATGTTATCTGTATGGTAGTCATAGTCTTCTAAAAAAAAAAGAAGAATCATTTAATTTCAAATATTGATCTAGGACTGAGAAAAAGCTTTTTAAAATTCTAATTGTGGAACACTGCACTTTATGGTAGTGAAGCATGAGTTTAAGGAATACCAGAAAGTGGATAAATCGAACTGTTTGAAATGTGGTGATATAGAAGGATTCTGAAAATTAAGTACACTTATAAAGTACAAAATAAATGTGTTTTGGAAATGATGAATGGGGAAAGAGATTTGTGGAAGAGCCCCACAAGAAGAAGATACAGTATGGTAGGTCACATTTTAAGACACACAGGATTGGTTAATTTGTTAATAGAGGGAACAGTTGAAAGAAAGAACCATAGAAGAAGAAGAAAAAATGGAATATATGAACCAGATAATTGTGAATGTGGATTGTAAGTGGTATGTTAAAATAAAGAGGTTTTCTCAGATATTAACGGAAATTTGAAATTTTACAGATTGACAAAACGAACATTGGGCATGCATACCACAGGGCTCCATAGCTTTTATACGATGACTTTGGGAGTTAGTATCTTGCAAATACGAAACTAAATAAAAATATCCCAAAACATCACTTACTGCATTTTCAAATGCCCATTCAGTGACACCATATTTGATAAGCTTCATGACAACCATAATTTTTTTACAATGGAAATACAATTACCACTCCCTTTGTTTGTAGTAAAAAAACATGAAAATCTAACAAAAAAGGTGTGAGTGTATCAAGTCCTATCATCTTGAGTTTTTCAGATTGTTCAGTCAAACGGTTGGAATTTTTTTTCAGGTAAACCTAAAAAAAATTTAGGGGTACCTAAAAAAACAAATTTTATTTGTTAACAGATCTATTTTGCAGCCAATAAAACTCATCTTTCTTAGAAGTTTCATCACAGTTGTTGCAAAGACAGCAAAATTCTATAGCTGTGACATACTGGTGGATATACATAAGGGCGCCTCCATAAACCACGTAGCCTCATTTTGGCTTTCTGTGAATCCTCCCCTCCCCCCCACATAGCCTGACATGGCTTTTGCCTCTACCCCTCTCCCCCACATGGCACGTAGCTTTATTCCCTGCTGATTCCAGAAGATATTTTGTACTGTTTTCTCTTTTCAGACTATCGTAAATTACAGGAATAATTAAATGATGGAAATAAATATTCACATGCATTTGAGTGTTCTGTACCTTTTTTTAACTGTGACAAATAACATGAATGAGAAGCTACGTGGCTTGGCTCGGAACATGCCCCCCCCCTTGTTCCCACATTGCTCAGCGTAGCCTTCCAGTGAATCTCTCCCCCCCCCCCCCCCCCCTAGACCGAGCCACTTAGCCATTAGCTCCCTAATGTAATTGTAAGCATTCCTGTTTTGCTATTTTGGCTAAGCCATTTCATTCACAACAATCTTTCACTGTGGACTAACATAGAATTTTCCCCCAAAACCATATCTTTGTATTTACTGTCAAGTATCATTTATTCTTGTTATAACAGGACCCAGTAATGACAGTTTTGGTGCCGGACCATCGCAGAGATTTAATTCGTTCGGCCCCAGAATGTACTCGAACGGAACGTCGCACTGGTCAGCGCAGTGAGGAGATATCAGCACGTCTAGTGACGCCACAGATCCATCACAGAAAGTAGTAGTAGTGCAACGGTATATTCCCAACTTGTATGTAATGATGCTACAGTAAAATGGTCGATTCTGAAAGTAATAGCACTATTATGTATAATTTCCATTGGTACTTGTATATATCTTGCAAATTTTCTTGTTAAAAGTATTTTTCCTTGTTTTAGACTTTCTGATACCTTTCTGTAGAGATTTTATTTTTAAAAGTAACTACAAGCATTCCTAAAGCATGTCAGAATAGTTTGTCAAAAGGTAATGATAGTTGTTTTTCTCTAAAACAAAAAGTGGGCAATAGTTAAGCTGAACCACTATTATGATGAACATTTTGGATTTCCCCCTCCCCTGCCTTGTGCACAATTCAGCACTTCTCGTAGGTAATGATTCACTTTGCGAAACAGCATTGATGAAAAAAGTGAGCGGGGAATTGTTCCACAACTCTGTCATTTTTATGTGCACTGTGCTCCTTTTTGCTTTCAACTCTTTCAAGAAAGTTTCTTCCAGGTTATTTCACTGATTTATTATCACAAGCTGTGAAATAATCTTGGAGCCATCCAACATGTTTCTAATTTTACTTTTATCATTATTTGACGCATTGGTATTATCATATCAGTACACAGCTTGAAGTCTATGGAATGAGGATTGGAAGAGACCATTTTAGAATCTTGAATCCCAAAATATCGAGTGCCACGAGGGGCATCAAACAGTTTATTGGATTGAGACTGTTACTGCCTTAACTGATTCAGTTACGTGTAAGTCTGGGGCAGTGAGTGTAACGAACTGACACCATATCTTGTTTTTCTACAAATATTTTACACAGATTGACATATCATAATATTACTCATGCTGCATTCTTCAGACTGCTGTCTGCATGCAATGAATGGAAAGAAAGAAACATTTAACAAAGCCCTGCAGCATAACAGATCATTAACCATGAAATTCATCTGTAGAAAATGCCAATTATATTTCATTGTTAAAATGGCACAGTTTTAAAAGCTCCTGAACTTTTCGAATGGAACCCCTATAAACAAAAATGAGGTTTTCAATTTTTATGATGATTACTTCCTTGATATAACAGAGATTAAGTTTTGTTCTAGAACTTTCGCAACTCATTACACACATTTACAAATATGACTCAGATGTGGGTGATATTAATTACACCCATATTATAATAAAAATAGGTTATTGCTATACTTCAACATATTGATATAGAGAAATTATTTTATAATGTCAGCAGTGAAAATGATTTAAGGCAATATTAATACAAAAAAAAACATATAAAATAATCCCATCACTTACCAATTCCTGCTGGAATCACTTGAAAAAATGAACACAGTTCATAATATTCAGAGAGAACTCTTAGTCACGTCAAAGGGTAACAAAATGCATAGAAATATGTATGGCACACCCATTGACTTGCTACATGTTTTAACACACATGGAGTAATGGTTCTCAAGAAATGTTATGATCTATGTTTATGTTTCTTTCTGTCATTGTATCACTCCTGGTTGAACTCTGGTAAGTGATGGCTTTGATTTCCCCATTCTTTTGTCCCATATAAATTACTTGTATAAATAGTTTTCCTTGAAAAAATCATATGTTTGCCACTTTTTTGAAAACCTGTCAAGGGTTTTTTTTTACTACATAAATTACAACAAATTGGATGCAGTGGCTCTTTGTGACATAAAACACTTTGGATCTAAATTAGTACAACATTAAGAGATTATCTTAAAAGACTTTGCTTGTTATGTCGAGTGTGTTTGCTACACATTTTTTCATAACATTTCACTAACTTCATTCGTATAAAATTTTGTTTACATGATCAACCAACTCATTTGCTTTTTTTTCTTTACAAGTATAGGGAAAGTAAAACCATAATTTGCTAAGGTAGGTTGGAGGAGTATGAAATAAATCAAGAAAACTAAAAGAAACACAAACACAATATTCTAGATGACCTGTTCATTATATGAGCTGAAAAATTGAGTTTATGGCTTCATGTGATAAGGTTTCACACATGCGCACTCTTTAACCTTACCCTGTGCTTAATGTCTCACATGACTATGGGATTGAAAAACATAAATGTTTGCAGTTGTGTTAGCCTTGTGTTGTCACAAACATTCCTGCCTCCTACAGCAGTAGCCAATGGTTTATTTTTCCTACGTGTTTTTGGTTTTATATTGCTTTAAAGCATATTGACATAATAAAAAGGAGGGGAAAATCTAGTTTTTGTGGAAGATTTTTTTTGTTTAATTGGTTTATAAAAATGGCAAGATTTTCAATCATTTCCACATTATAATGTAGCCAAAATAAATCCTTTAAAATATCATTCTAGCTTTAAGCCACTTTGTAAAGTTTGTATTTTTTGAAATCATTCATTTAATCAGACATGGAAATTTATCAGATACAAGTAAAGTATTTAAAATATTGTGTAATAATAATAGGAATATCTATCTTTTTGCCTTTCATCCATGAGCTTTCTATAAAATGATGCTTACTTGATGAAACAAGATAATGGTTAGCAATTTTAAAATAAGGACAAAGGAAGGAACCACTATGCACCAAAGATTATGGCAGGACAGCATCAACACACAAAACATGGATATTTAAGGCTGTAAACCGTTTATGAGGAGAAGAATGTGTTGTGCATAGGTTGGCAGTCTATCCTGTGCTCCTATGCTGTTCTCCTGCGGATAAAGGGTTTACATATAAAAATCTAAGTTTCAATGCCATCTTGAAACTATAAATGATAGCCCTTCTGCTATAATTATTTCCTTTTAAAATATTGCTTCCTTTATTCGCCTCCACTAACCATTACTTGACTGTTCCAAATTTCAAGGGTGTTTCTAGGGTGATATCACTTTCCTAATTCAGCAATGTGTATTTTCTGTATAGAAATGGGCTACTTTTCAAATCATGTTTTATTCAGTAGTATAAACATAATGTCATAAAAATAAAAAGGTACATATTTTGGGCAATACTGTCAGTGTAATGTTTTTGGTTTCTTTTTTATACACTTGTGAGATTATTATTATTTCTGATGCTAGAAAATTGTAAACTTGGTTCAGTACTCCATTTATTATAACAACTGCATCTGTAATATACTTCATTTCCCATTTTTAACTAATGCATTCCATTCTTCTTCCTTCACTGATAAAACACTGAAGTTACTGACAGATGGGTAAGATAATCAATACTACTGACAGGTGATGTGTATTGGCCTTATTTCACTAGTGCTTGTTGATCAGATGATAGTCTGTCAGTTGATTGTGATTTAATTATTATAGACTATGAATCTATTTTTGCTTAAATAGGAAAGAATGGATTATTGATAGAGCAATCATACCAAGGATAGAGAAAGTTGTCATCATTTAATCATAGCAAATGGTGATGATGAAGTATTCATCTCAAAATTACACAGCAAAGTAAATTTTGGGTAAGCACATTCATCAAAAAAATGGCTATGATGCTGAAAGTAATGTGTTAAACTGTCTGCTTTCATATGTGACGGTTTTTTTTTATCAATGACATGAATCTATTTTTATGTAATAAGCGAGTACATACTGTAAGAAATTAAATGTGTCTTAATTGTTTGTTGTACACAGTTAAATGTGGTTACACAGTTAAATGTGGTTACACATTTTTGTATAGAATTTTCATGTATTTGTGATTCACATTATGTTTTTATTGTATTCTATTTTGCCTGAAATGTTGCCTTTATTTCTGATTTTTTTGTATTTGTGCATTGTCAATGACCCACCAATTTCTGTCATTTATATTTATCTTGAAAATAAACTGATCATGTATTAGTTAATATTTGTCTTCTACTGTTGATGTATTTGTAATGTTTATTTTCTCCATATATGATTTGAAGACAGCTTGAAAAATACCCCATCTGAAAAAGAAAACAAAATGTATTTAAGCCATCATCAGCTGCATACAAGTAGATCAATGATATTTTCATTAATTTATACCAACAAAACATGATTTCATTCTCCCAAATAAGCATTTGTTTCGGCAACAATCTCTGTACTTGAAGTGAATCTTTTTCCACCGAATGTAAACATGAAAAATTTGCTGGCAAATCAGTTTAATTCAATGCATGTGTTTGCATAACATACTCCAATAATGGCTTAGCTTTTGTATATTTTAGAATACTTTCGTCCTATTTGTTTTAACAGCTGTTTTCTAACTGAAATGTAGTAGAAAAACCATTTTCGTTAATTATGTTGAAAACATTCCAGAAACTCAATGTTTCTAAATATGTCCAAATACTTTTGAGCTATTCAGATGTGTTTCTGGCTGAACAGTGAATACATTAATTGTAATGCTATGGATGATGTGTAGGAATATATTTGTCTGTTTTGGCTTTGCCAGAAACCACTAACAGCTATCAGAAGGGAGGCTTGCTTTTTAGTGTTAATCTGAAAATACACTGTAAATCGCTTGGAGATATGAGCTCTTAACAGAGGTTTGTGGGCAGAATTGTGCTTCTTTTTAAGGTGATTTGGAGTCGTGTTCAACTGTCTGTGTCACTCCAGGGAGGTTGTCAAGATTCAGCATTCAGTAATACGAGGTTGGGATAAGGTAAATCAAGTTACAAGTACTGCTTGCTGGTTTTCTTCAGAAGTTAAATTCAGGTAATTGTGTACTGGTATCTTGTCACTTTACTGATCATAGATCGCTTATGCTCATAACGTTTAAGTGGAGACAAAAAAGTGTTTTTTCCATCAGTGGGTATATGATTCTTCGTTTTCATGTGGCAATAGCTATCTCAGAGGCGATATTAGTTCATGAAAGAGACAGTACGTGATCGTGGATGGTGTGGGAAAGACCATTCTATTCTGTATGGCGGACATGCTGTGTATAACAAATTATGAGCTCTGTGATAATAGGGGCCGTGTCAATTAAAGAAATTAAGAAGTTGAACCAAGTCATTTATTTAGTTAAGATCTATCTCACTGAGATAATAATTAAGGTGACCAGTGATGTGAGGAGAGGCCTGTGTCAAAATTGGCTCTGACATGACAGAACAGTGAACAATTCACCTGGTGTTCCTTCTTGTCATGTTTTATGTCGTCACTAACTTACGACAAAATGATTGCATCAATGCGTGTGTGACAAGCTTTGATTTTGTAGTAGCAATATTAGCGGAGATTGAAATTCAGCCTGGGCTTGAATAAAAACTGAGTCTTCATGTCACAGCAAAAGGCACGAGGAGTTAAGTTATAACCAGTTTTCATAAGCACTATGTCACGTTGTGAGTCGTATTAATTGATAAAATTGTGATGGAGCGCATGCAATCACCCTGCACACTCATCTCTCCTTCAACTCTTTCAACATACCTTTGCCCTGATCTAATTTTTACTTTAAATTCTTTCAGAGTTATTAATCATTTATTCCAACACCTTACACCCTTTTCCATGAAAGAAAATTTTCCCACACCATTGAAATCAAGTGCCAGCTTGTGGTCATGGCCATCTTTACACTTCCAAGCAACTTTCTTAATTTTCCCAACAATATCTATGCGCACATTTGTGACGATTTCCTGTAATTGAAATTTTAAGGTGTCTTAACATTCATAATAAAAAAAAATCATCACATTTAAACCCGGGAGCATATTTATCGTTTAGGGAAACTGCCGCCGGAGCACAATAATATTACTTCATTGACTGTAATAATAATAACCTCTAACCTGTAGTAGTTTTTTAGTTACAAGATTATTTACCTTATGGAGTTATAACCTTTGCTTGAATCAATTACCGCGGAAGAAAATAGTTCTAATGGTATAATTCACCTCTATTTAACTGAGAACAGATAAAAAGTAAGGTCGAAGTGTCTTTCCGTTTGGTGCCGTTTTGAATTACGGGATTACATTTGTGAAATGTAGTATTAACAAAGGTTTGTCTGCAGTATGGTATTACAATATTATCTATGACTGGTGAGATGTTTAGCGCGGAAGATCCTAGTTGTATTCTTATAGCTCCATACTATGCAGATTATCACGGTAGTGGGAGAAATGGAGGATTTTAATTTAATTGCAATGGAGCACAGGCTCCGATGGAAATTTCCCTACACCCCCATCTTCCACCTATCCTGCACCCACCTAAATTTGCCCTCTACAAATTTTATCTTTAAATTCTTTCAACGTTTTCGGAAAATTAATCATCATTTCTCTTGGTAACTCATTCCAATCCCTGACACCCTTACCCAAAAAAGAGAATCTTCCCACACCCTGGATTGCCTGAAATCATCAGGCAAATTTACAACAACAGAATTAACTGTGAAGATGCAACCGTGGATTACGATGGTCGCTGTTGACAAACCAGGAAGAGAGAGAGAGTGCCGAAATCTCGTGTTGCAAGCTGGGAAAGGAAAGTGCACAGAATTAAATGACGCCGCAAGCTTGTCTTAATTGACGTATTAGCGGGAGCGTTAATTCGAACGAATCGGGTATGCGGGGATCACTGAATGCGTATTGTATCTGGCTGAATGGAAGTTGTCTTATTTGTTAGTACAGTATGGAAATAGGTTTAACAATGGCCAGAAAAGTACCTACAACATATTTCGGTTTCGTTGCAGCTGTTGTCTCTTAGCATAAGTGTGGATCGCAAAAAAATTGCTTTTCTGTTAAGGTCTTTGAGCTAATACCATAAAAAATAATTCAAAATGTTGGTAAAGAAACTTTTAATTAGGGCAAAAAAAATTGTAATAGTTGACTAAAGTTGGAATTCGTTTTCGATCAGGATGACATTGTCAGATTTTGAAGGTTATCGTGTTTTATATTTAAGCCCATTGCCTGAAAGTAAATTTGAATAATAATTCAAATAACTGGGCAAGGGGCAGTCGGATCTAGGGTTACCAACTCGTTTAGTAAAAAATAAAGTAGACACTCTTTCTCTTTTGAAGAGGAAAATATAAAGTAAATGAAAGAGGAAAAAAAAGTAGGTTTAAATTCTGGTATTTATTGTCTTAAATATACATTTTTCGCGGGCTTACGAGACTATCAATTTTTTGTTTCATTTCGAAGTGTTATAGCTGGTATCACATTCTAAATCTGGAGTTATAAAGAGATGAACAACTCATATTTAAGGAGGCTCTTTTCTCCTTTCCCATCATGTTGCACTGATTTTGTTTCCTCACTAATAGGCCTATGTCATTTGGAAATTAATACTGTCCCTTGAATTGTATAGTTTACCAGATATAAATTATTAACGAATACTTAAAGGTTAGGATAAAGTATACCGACCCAAAAGATGTATGATACTTTATATTAAAGTAAGATTAGCAACTCTACGCCTCTGGCCAGTGTGGCACAATTGCACATTAAATTAGGCCTACAATTGATTCAACAAAAAATTATGCTCACAGTATGCTGAAAATTATTGACACTCACAGCGCATAGAATTCGCAAAGAATTTACTTTTAGGTTCCCTTATTATCCAATTAGCCTATGTTTCTCCCACAAATCTTATCTTTATATTTTTGTAATTGATTAGGTTTCTTCAATTTTACTTTCTTTGGAGTTACTGGTGTGTGTCTATCACAAACTGAAAGTGAATTACTAGTCGGTTTTTTTTTTATGTAAACGAAAAATAATGCATAAACTCAAAACACAAAAACCGCTAATTCTCCGCTTGTCAGTCACGACTGTCATACACCACTGCGTTCAGAAATAACGGCGAGCAGACACGAATGCAACAAATTGGATGATCCGGTCTTGTCTCAGCTCCGAAGTGGTTAAGTACTCAGATCCAATGGCGGGTCTAGGAATTTTTCGAGCCGGGGCAAAACTGTGAGATTGCCGCCCCTTCTAATATGAATTTGCCAACCGGGGCAGTATAGAGCTATTCCCTGACTTTGCCGCCCCCCTTAAGGTTGCCTCTCGGGGCAGTAAAAACCAAAAAGAAGGTCGCGGCCACAGGAATTTGTCTTTTATCGCCCACCTTGAAATTTGATTTTGTCAACCCCTGAAGTTGCCGCCCAGTTTAAGCGCTCTGGTTTGACCCCCCCCCCCAATTAGACCCGGCTCTGCACAGATCAAGCGGACAAAAAGTTCCTGACCGATAGGCACATTTTCTTGCATGAAATTGTGGAACTAGCATAAGAACGTTTCATTCCATATATTGCATACTTACTCAGAATAAAATATTTTCGCATACTTTATTGGTAGGAAAAATAAAGTATGATACTTTATTGTAAAGTATGCTTGACAATCCTAGTCGGACTTCACGCAATTAAGTGTTCTGTACAGTAATTTATCTCGCAAGTGGCAGGTCAGAAGATGGTCGCTTGGTACGAAAATCAGTGCTTGACGCGTTTTCATGTAAGGCAGCGGATTCTCATCCACGGTTCACAACGCCGCTAAACATTGCCGCTCGCTAGTGCGACAGTTCGGTTCCTATAACATTTTTATGATATGTAGGCCTATATGCGATTCATTCTGAATTAAAATCACTTTCAATAGAATAATATTAATATTTTATGGCAAAGAAACCTCAAAAATTTTGCCTGTTTCTCTCGCAACTTATATATTTTCAGTATTTGACATTCAATTACAGGTTGTGTTCGATATTGGGGTCGAATTTGTAGTTCCTAGGTTTGGGATAGAAGTCGTAACATTTACTTCCTCTTTATTTCTAGGAAAGTTCCACAGCAAATATTTTTCTCCCATTGGATCCGGCCGAAACCCTATAAAACTAGAGAATTGTAACTTAGACAAAAATTTAGAGTGAAAAATTGGAAGAATACAAAATTTCGCCGATAACTTTGTAATTAATTGTCCATCCTTGAAAAGGCCATGACCTACTTCCTTACCGTTCCTTGCCCCGAGTCTTTTCCCGCCTTTTATGATCTCGACGTCGATGAGGAGTAAAGCCAAAAAAAGACTGAAAAAAGACATTAAACTAGCTTTGAGAGAAAAAAATCAACAAGCTGGATTCAAGAGGTAAAGAAAGATTTTGAAAGAAATGATATAAGAGAAGAAGAAACTATGGAAATAGATGCTTCCCTATGACATATCACCTGATGAAGGCAGCGGAGGTTGCTGCCGAAACGTTATGAACAGAAGAACTCAGTGGCGGCTCTAGACGTAGTGCCACTGTGACATGTCTCTACCTCTAATCATGAATAAATAAATTTAAAAAATAAATGCAGTGAAAGAAAAATAAATATTTATAAATGCGGCATTCTCTACTCTACAGCTAGGGAAAGTAATGAACTCCATCTGTTGGCCACATCTGTGAACAGTTTCGCTGTCGTGGAGACAAATCTTGGTTGGCACAGATCGCGCATGCGCTCTAGCGTTTTCTTGGAAATATTCAAGGTCGGGGGTTCGCTTTGTTAATGGGGAATGGAGACAACTTCGTTCTGTCACACGCTGCAGCTCGATAAAGTTAGTAATACTGCCGGCAGAGTGCAGCAGCTGCCATTTTTGTAGCATTCAACTAAATACACACTGCAACAGTGCTTCAGCCTGTTCGCTGATTACTGGTGGTCCCATGGGTGGTCCGCGAACATAGTTCAGGAGTTCCACAGGCATAATATCATAAATTCTGGTACCATATTCGTACTGTATAAGGCTGTATGCCCAACATTTAAAAGCCTTGAATATTTCAATGACCCGGCAAAAATGTGGCATTTCCAGGATGTGATAGAACAGCATTGTTTCTACAACAGTCTATTCACTTCCATGTGGGGTCTAGATATTAAGTATATGCCGGTTTACTAAGGGTTTTAAATGAGTATGAGGAACCGCGGTAGTTGATATTAAGATTGGTAACGCGAGTGGTGAAGTAAATAAAAATAAAAGACCTACGGTCTAGCGTCTTTTATTTTGGTTTATGTATGTAGGCCGGTGGTATAGTGTAGCGCCCATCCTGTAGTAACATTATTATTTATGTGGTTTGGTCTGATTAACATGTAATTAACTTTTAATAGTTCACATCCAGTTTTGTACCTGCGTTTTCATAGGATTCAAAACGTGGTTTTAGATTTATTATGTTATAATGGTACATTTTAATAACAAGAAAATAAAATTAGGCCCAGGGTGGAAGACATTAAAAAAGACAGAGGAAAAATTGCGGAGGTAACTGGCGACGGAGGAAGGAAACTCAGAAGAGGAAAATGAAGTTGCGCAATCGTCGTCCATAGTCGGCTGAAACGGAAAAAAAGGCCTGTGTGAGTTAGTGACCTACTGCACTATTTTTGAAAATTTACTGGTCCTCGGGTTGAAAAAGGTTTGGATACGCTGCCCTAGAAGCTTTGTCAATGCGAGCAGGCAATATTGTTTTTTTTTCTTAGATTCTCTGAAGGAGAATTACATAAGTTTATGAATGCACGTAACAGGAAACGATTCTCAAGAGAAATGTGTTCCACTGCCGTCGTGGTCATCGAAGACAGTGCCGGATGAGAAAGTATGGGGTCCTAAGCACTCTCAAAAATTTTGATTCCCTCTGTTTTTTAAATTAATTATATGTATTTTTTAAGTTCAAAGAAAAGGTTTTGTAGATTAATAGAATTTATCATATTTTTTATTCAATTAACAAACAATTTTACAATTTATCATATTTTGAAAATTACTTTTATTTATCGTACACTACTATGAAACAAAAAAATAAATTTTCATGCTTTTCATATAATTTTGATTGTTTTATTGTGGATGATTTTATTTTTTATTTAGTGAAAAAAAGTGAACTTTCAGGTAGCCTTCAAAAATCAGGGGCTCCAGGCTACTGCCTAGTCGTGCCTAGTCGTACCTTTTGGGTAATCCAACACTGCTTGTAGATCAACTTGTCGGTTTTTGGCTAATCACTAAATGTTTACCGTTTGGTCAATTTTAAAACATTCATCATTAATTAATTTCAAAATCATTTAATTAATCCGGCAGTAATTGCAGGTAATGAGACTTTCACACGTTACAAATCTTTATATAGCGTGATTCTTACTATGAGCTGTTTTTCACGTTTCACTTCAATGATGATCAGTAAGCCGCGGAAACATTCAGTGGCGGATCAAGGGAAGGAGAGGGTTAGGGGGCTTAGGCGCCCCCCATCCCCAAAAGCACCAAGGTCACCCCCAACGACATGGATTTTGGGAATTTTTTTTTTTTTTTTTTTTTTTTTTTTTTTTTTTTTTTTTTTTTTTGCTGTTCTTATAAGGGCGGCATTCTGGAGTAATGAGCCCCTCCCCCCCCAATCAAACCAAAATCCTGGATCCGCCACTAGAAACATTTTTGTTGTCACTACCTGAGGAAATCACTTCGGCCGCCACTGGAAGAACTTATCCGACAGAATAACCGAGAAGAATTTTTGTATAGAAAAAAGATTTTTAAGTAGTAGGTATTAAGGATGGAAGGATTCCGAGGAAGAAAAGAAGAAAAAAATATCCGATCCGAAGTGGACTGAGGAGAGAAGGGAGAAACACAGTGAAATGATGGGGGACTATTGGACTGAACAGAAGAAAAAACAACGAAAGATGAAGAACTGAAATTGTCACGTGGTCCTACCAGGCCTCGTCTGTAAGAAGAAGAAAGTAGAGCATCTGAGATAGAAGTATTTAATTAAAGTAGAGAATTGTTGTAAATAGAATGAGTGTAAATTAGGATTGCTAATCTCGCCTGCGTTGTCAACAGAGCCGGCGTTAATGGCTCTGGTAATCTCGTTAGCTCAGACGACAGGCCGGGAGCGGTTACGAAACGGAAGCCGCAGAGCCTAAATGCTGCGCGGAGATAGGATGAGTAACTCATTACCCTGCCACCGGCAGCGACACCGTCGCTAACCAGGTTTACGTCAATCGCTTCCGCCAATCATGTCGGGAGGAACAGCGTATTCCACCACGCAGGACCCAAACGAATATTCCAGTACGTCTCTCGTTAAATATCAGGCTCTACCAAATTCAGGTCACAATCAGAATTTAGCAGCTAACGAAAAAGGAAATTCTGCAGTTGTTAACATTGACTGATACGCGTGAATAATTACTAACCCAAGTGCTCCTGTAATTCAGCCCTCCCCCCCCCCCCCCCAACAAAAAACCCAGCAATGTTAATTGCGAGATAATCTACTGTGTATTAAATCTATTTCACAAGAAAAAATCTTCAAAAAATCAATAGCACAATATCTTTAAATACAGCTCATTGTATGTATTGCTTAGTTGCCTTTCAAATGGTATTCATAAATCGAACACAAAAAGAAATTTATGAAAAAAGTAAAGTTGATTTTCAATTCTAGATAAAAAAATTTCTGACTGTACTGAACCAGTCGCACGAGTTATATCGAGAGGCAATTTATGGCTAGCACAATATCAATTATTCCAGAAAGAAACAGAAATTAACTGGCCATGGTTAATTTATTGACAATTCAAGTGGCAGCAAATAACACTTATTTGATTTCGTAACACATCTGACTTCGATCTGTAACACTTTTCTAGTGTACAGTCTCTCGAGATTTTATAGATACTCCCATTATCCACTATCTGTGAAATGATTCCTTGAAATGACGTCATCCGTTGCTTTGCAGAGAAGAAAATTACGGCTCATGAGAATATAACTTGAAATTTTAAAACTGAGCTTGGGGGGTGAGCGGGTGAGCGGTAACGCTTTGACCTCGCATTCGGGAGGACGCAGATTCGATTCCCCATCAGGCTATACCTACAGATTTCGGTTTTCCATCGATTCCTGAAATCACTCCAGAGGATGCCGGGATGGTTCCTTCAAAAGGTCAAGGTTGAATTCCTTCCGGTCGGCAGACCTCATCTTCTCCCAGCTCTAGCAAATCGTAAATCCCAAACAAAATAAAAACATAAAAAACCTATAAATTAAAAAATGTAATATTCTAAATGTGTAGTTGGTACTTGCCTATTTCATTTCTAAGTTTGATTTTCTATTTTCTTATGTTCGAAACTTTTGAACGGATTTACCGGTAAACTATTTACTGCCCTTAATTATTTGCGATGGAGTGTATTCCCAGTGGCAATTTTAGTATATTCCTACTTTTACATAACATGAATCATAGACTTAATACTTTCTCTTTGTCTTATTAAGCATATATATTGATTATTAATTACAGTCTTTGATTACCTTTTCCGAAACTAGAAACTTTCCCACGTCTTAGGGAGCGTGCACAAACCACGTAATTAAATGACGGAAATAAATATTCACATGCTGTTGTGAGTTCTGTTCCTCATTTTTACTGAGAAAAATGTTATGAAAGGAAAGCAACGTGGCCTGGCTCGGAACCCTCCCTCCCCCCACGTAGCCTAGCGTAGCCTTCCAGCCACCCCCCCCCCCTCCCCCTGGACCGAGCCACGTAGTTTGTGCACAATCCCTTATATGTGAAATGATGTTCTGTTTATAGCTGTGGCAAGTTCTCTCAGTCCTAAAAATAATCAGAATTCTGGTCTCTGTAGAAATCTAGTGTAAATCTATTGTGTATAGTTTGACTCGCGACTATGCCAGCTCTGAACATTTTTATATTGAGTCGTGGTAATCATTTCCACAGAACAAATGGCTTAATTTCCTTCCGGATTTACGCCTCGTCGACGTCGAGGTCATTAGAGGCAGGATGGGACTGGGGACAAGGAACGGGAAGGAATTCGGTCACGGCCTTCTGAAGGAACCATTCCGACATTCGCGTGGAGTGATTTGGGGAAACCATGGAAAACCCAAATCTGGATGCCCGGACGGGGATTCAACCGACGTCCTCCCGAATGCAAGGCCAGAACGTTAACCGCTCACCCACCACGCTTGGTATTTGCCAGAATGCTGAGAAGGTTTGCACCAGACAATATTAAATTGACAGAATCTATTACGAAATAATTAAATAAACGGGTTCATTTTAACTATATTCCACGTAGTGATAGTTTAAGCTGCGTTAGTGATAGCTTATGTTTCGATGTGACTTAGGCACAGCGATAAATAAATAAAAATCATCCGACAATTTAATTTTTTCATAATATATTCCGTCAATTTAATATTTTTTGGCGCAAGGCTTCTCTCAGTCTAAATGTTTACTTCCATTTAATATAAAAAAAAGTCCAATACATTACGCGGACAGTGAGATATAGACGCGGACACTGCCATACATGACGGTATGCAGTTTATGTAGGTACCTTTGTAAATTATTGTATAGCGATTAACGCTCTGGCCTCGCATTCGGGAGTACGTCGGTTCGAATCCCCGTGCGGGTATCCATATTTGGATTTTCCATAATTTTCCCAAATCACTCCAGGCGAATGCCGCGATGCTTCCTTCAAAAGGCCATGGCCGAATTCCTTCCTGTTCTCCATTCCCATCCCGCCTCTAATGACCTCTACGTCCACGTGGCATAAAATCATAAGTAAAAAAAAATAAAAAAATATTGTTCTCTACAAATAATCATCAGTACTAATAAAAGGCAAGGCTCGGCCATTGTAATAGGCGTCGTTGGTGCACCACAGCGACCAGAGATGTTATGAGCAACACGAGGTTTTGCGCGTTATTTAATAACAGTTGTATTTCACTAAGCATCCACGAACAAATGAATTGCTAAAACACTAAATTAACGTATTAGTTATAAATCGCTTATTGTTTATTTCATTATATTCTTTTGATGTAGAAGTTTTCCTTAAATTCTTTGCCCATAAATATGTAAGATAAAAGCTTTAATTTTTGAGCAGCAATTTTAGCAGAAGTTTTGATTAGATTGAATTTTGGCCCCAGTCAGTATGTCGTTACAGCAGAGGCAGCAATTTAAGTTTTTTTTAAAAAATAATATTTTATTTTCCTGAGCGCCATGTTATTCAAAATGTTACTTCATGCTGATAAAAGTAGTCCCGCATCGACAACGATGTATGCAGGATTGAAACTAACATACGCACACAACATGAGTTGAACAGATTTGTTTTGCTTTGATTTCTCTGAGATTATTTCAGACGCACATAAATAGTTCCAACTGCACCGCGATGTAAAATACAATTTCAATATGGACAAGTTTACAAAATCAAGGTTATGAGCTTTACTTAATAACATTTGCATTTAGATAAGAAAATAGGGGGAAAAAATAATTTGTCGGAACACTCCGTTCAAACCTTAATTTTTGACGGATTTTAAAATTAGTTTGATATTAAGGATGAAAAATAAATATACTTTTTTTCTGTTCTGAAGAGCCACTTTATTTATAATTAATTATCTTTGATGTTCTTTCATCATAAAATCCGTGCCAAATTCTGGTAAATTAATGGTGTTAATTTTCAAGGCGAAGAAAAAGTGACCAAGAGATTTTCTGGTCTACTTGGAAGAAGCTAGGGTCACTGCAAGTTATTCTCAAAATAGAAACAACTCAAAATAACGGTTGAATAAAAGCTCGTTTTGATCTAAACTTACAAACTACTAGCGAGAATGCCGCTTTTTTATTTACTTTGCTGAGCTTACGTCTGAGATACTACAACCTTCGTCAGAGATAATACATTTGTTTTAACAACGAGCGCCAAGCATCATAGAGTACTGGGCCGCTGTCTTCCTTGAAGTTATGTTATTTTTTTTTTTTTGTTCTTGATCCGCCCAGCTAATGACCACGTGTCACCGGCCCCTGCTTGCGCATAATAGTTCGCAGCCCCTTCGCGAACTAGGACGCTCTTTTAGTTCGTTGTTCCCAACTCGAATTCCGGAGTAACAGATCGTTCGCTCGCTTTGCTACCGCTACTGCACGCGGTCTTTTGTTTGTTATGGTTGTTTAATGATCAGTGTTGCCAATGCCTGGGTTATTAAGCACAGTGGGTCACGAATAATTTTTATATTAACTGGTCGGTTGTGACGGTACAAATATTGTGAAAAAATATTTTCATCTAAAACGACGCTTTTGTATAATTTTTAGGCTCTTAGCACGTTTTTCCTTAAAAATAGTCGATTATTTAATTATCTGGCTAATGTTTTTCCTATAATATTGATGGATTAACTGAAATATGTATCTTCATAATTATTAAAACATATCTTCTCGTCTGCCAAACCATTTCTAATGACCTCGACGTCGACGAGGCGTAAATCTCGAATAATAAAAAAAATCGTATGCCGAACAATAAAATTGATGTATATCTGTAGATTCACCGGATCCTGATTGGTTACGTGACCCGCGTGGTCTGTGTCGCATTTCACATTTTACCATGCACAACAAAAATCACTCGATAGCCTTGACTAGTGCATAATAGTTCGCGACTGGGAGCGTTCAGTTTAGTCCGCAGCACCTAGGACGCTCTTTAAGTTGGTTAGCTCCCACCTCGAATTCTAGGAAGACAGATCGATCGCTCGGTTTACTGCCGCTCCTGCAAGCGATCTTTGTTTGTTATGGTAGTTGTGGTAATCGGTGGTTGTCTTTTAATTGTTAATGAGATCAAAGCGTGTTTTGTTTACATATTTCGGGTTAAATTTCCGTTTGAGCCTCCAGCAATAGTTATTAATGTTGAACAGTTAAAAAAAAATATGTCTTTAGTGAAATGTGTCCACAGGGAACTATGGTCAGACCATGGTAGCACCAAGGTCACCCCCGACGACATGGATTTTGGAGAATTTTTTTTCTTTTTTTTGCTGTACTGTTTGTATGAGGGTGCCAATCTGGAATAATGATATTTCTGTCGGCACCCCCTCCTCGCCCGAGTCAGGGCCCCCCAAACCAAATCCTGCCCCCCCCCCCCAAACCAAAATCCTGGATCCGCCACTGGTGGGGTAGTATGGAGCCCACATTTTGGATATCAAATACAAGACCTGGAGGGGGTGCAGAGAACTGCCGCTAGGATTGTCTGTGGAAATTACGGGAGCACACAATCAGTAACTGATATTATAAAGGAGCTGGACTGATATGATACTGGAGTTGGACTGGGATTCACTGGAAGACAAAAGGAGGGTGAAGAGAGTTGTGGGAGTGTCCAAGGGGTATATTGATGACTAGGCGTGGAAAGATATTGATGGAAGAATTAAGAGTGGGGCGTAGAAGAGGAAAGATGACCATTACCACAAGTTGGCACTCTATTCCAGACCTAAGGGTGTTGAAAGAGTTTCTTTAATAGGTAATGGGGTCAAGGATTGGAATAAATTACCATGAAAGACGATGAATAATTACCAAACATATTGAAAGAATTTAAAGTTGAAATTTGTAGAAGGAAAAAGTAGGAGGGTACATGAAAGGAGATAAATGAGGGTGTACGGAAATTGGCACTGGAACCTGCGCGCCATCGCAACTAAATCAAATTAAAAAATATATATATTCCGTTTAAGTGACTGATGGACAGACAACGGAGCGTGGGAACCGAGTCTTCGCCTATGCGACAGAGCTGCCGCCGGGATTGCGCCGATACCTGGACCATTAGAGCTGGTGTCAACACTCGCGGAGTCGTGTCGTGGCACGCCCCCTCTACTTTCGCTCTCCGAGATCTTAAATAGAGCCGCCGACTCGAGCCCGCTCGTACACTCCAGCTCCTGATGGCAGCACTACCCAAGGTAAACACCCGCCTACTAACCCATATAACCCACACCACCTCAACTAATCTCTACAACATATATAAACAAATTTTAACGCTTGAGGCTAGTATTCCCGAAATCGTTCTAATAACATCGATATCGGCAAGTCGTAAAGCTTGAACCAAAAAAATAGGAAGAATGATGCGCCCTATGAACCAAACTGAGGCCAGAATCACAACTATTATTCAGTATCTACCCCAGTATAATAAATTCGAAAGTAATTGTCCTCTGTTTATAATGTTTTCACGACTAAACAGCAAAATCGATTTTGATCGAATTGGACAACAAAATACTAAGGAGGACATTGGATACTATTTTCGGGATAAATAACATTCGTCATGAAATTATGAAAAACTAGCTGAACCGTGACAGACAGATGGGTATCGTGTGTAAGTCTCTGTAACATTGTATCGGACACACAGGATTTTTTTCTCTCGCAGTCAGTGTATGTTTATCTGTTGATAAATATCAGGTAAAGATACAACTTATTATCTATACTAAAATTATAAATGTGAAAGTAAAGGCCCATTCACACTAGCGGTCAGCTCAGGTCAGGTCAAGTAGTAGACGAGACCATTTCATTTCCGTTGCTCATAGTGAACAATAACGTTTTCTACCCCAACGTCAATTAAATCGCAACGATTTTGGATCAAGGGTCTAAAAATACGTCAAGATCAAAAAGAGGATGACTCTGGGTGCATCCAGAGTATCAAGCGCAAACTGATCAAGAGAAAAAAGAATACTAACTACCAGCTATGCCGTGCGAGACGAGTGATGGGAAATGCTTTTGATATTTTAGGGCTCAAAGAATTCAAATTTATTTTAGAAAAATTAATTCTGCTCCAGGATTAATTGATAACATAATTTTAGCAAGATGTATTTTGCACAGTTATTTACGGAAGGATAAAATTTCATGTCATGTACAAAGTGAATTTCAGGATGAGCGAGAGAAATCCTACCTTACAAATATTATTTGTTTATGTGCTAACGCTGGTACAGAAGCATTTGATTCTAAAAATATATTCACAATATTTTTTTTTAAAAAAAATTCGGAAACAGGATCTGTATCTTGACAGTACTAAAATGTGTAATAATATTTGAATTTTGCCGGCCTCGGTAGCGTAGGGGCTAGAGTGCTAGCTCCGCGTGCCGAAGGCCGCCGGTTCGAATCCGGCCGCGGGCATGGATGTTAAGTGTTGTGTGTCTGTGTGAATGTCCTGTCCGTCCTGTGGCGTCCATACATTGGAAAAAATACACATTGAGCTGGCTGTATGGCCTCCGTTGCCGAATGCCATTTAAAAAAAAAAAAAAAAAAATATTTGAATTTATATTAAAGTTTGCCGACTTTATAATAAACAGAAATAATATACCGTTAAAATAATTATTTTTTATTTATTACTCTTTTTTATTGCTTACGAGCATAGTTTTCAGACGTTCGCCACCCATTTGATCTGACCTGACCTGACCGTTGCTCGTTCACACTAGCGGTCAGCTCAGCTCAGCTCAGGTCTTGACCGTTGTTGATCTTCGGTTTGAGCTGCCTTGCCCTGACCTGAGCGGACCGCGTAGTGTGAATGCTCCCATTGGATTACGTGTATAGCGATTTTAGACCTGAGCTGAGCTGACCGCTAGTGTGAATGGGTCTTAAGTCTGTCCCTAAATTTGACAAGGAAATACTATTTATCATTAGGAAGGAAATAGGATACTTTTTCAGGATAAATATCATATTTTGTGACGAAATTTTGAAAACTGACTGAAGAGTGACTGACGGACGGGTATCGTGTGTGAGTCTCTGTAACGTTATATCGGTCGCTATGAGTTTTTTCCTCCCGCTGTCAGGTTGTGTACGATCTGTTCCTAAATTTCATGTACCGACACAACTTATTATATAGTATAGATGTTGATTTTGTAGCACCAGACTATTACTTTGTGTTTATATTATGTGGTTTACCAACCTCCAATCATTAAATATCTCAGCAATGGACAGCAAAACCAAAATCCTTTGTGTAGAAAACGGTATTAACAGATGTCCCCAGAAAGTGACTTAGTTTTAAATCACAGACAAAAATATGTCGAATTCAAACCCCACTGGGAGCAAAACTTTTTATGAATTGTTTTTCATAGTTTGAGCCAAGCCTAGGATTTTGTGTCAAATCTTTGGCGATAGAATAGTGCCCTAAGCGTTTACTTTATTCAGGGTATACAAGTTCCACAGGCAGTTTTTGTGTGATCTAAACTAATAGTACCGGTACTATATATGCGAAAGTAAGTCCTCGTCTTTTTTTACGTTCTGACATGTTTACACATGTCGTAGGATATTTCCTACAACATACCTAGTTTGCTGGCATTACGTTCGCGTGAAGTTGCAGATGTATTTTCCTTGTAACCAAGTATCCAGTGTTGCAATAAACATCGGTTAACGACTTCAGTATTTCATTCAACGAATGCAAGCCGTATGTTCTCCGTTCCCATGCAGCCCACAGGTAATATTTTTAGGTGTCAGACAAGCACAGAAGACAAACAGCGTGGCGGAAGAAGAATACGTCGCAAGTCTTAGCTATTGTTACTGAGTACAGACTATACACACAGCCATCCGACAAATCAGTCACTACAAACTTTTGCGTATATTCTAAGTATACCGGTATTCTAAGTATACCGATGACAAGGAAATACTTTGTATCTTTAGGAACGAAATAGGATACTTTTTTCCGATATGAATAACAGTTTTAGTCATGAGACAGGTTCAACGGTAGAATGGTATATCGATAGCGTTATATTATGCCGACATATCTTAGGTAACTTTCATCTTTGTGTATCCAATTCTAGCAATCAAATTCTAAATCCACGCGTACGAAGTCGCGGGTAACAGCTAGTATATATACAGGTCTATACCAAAAGTAGTAGGACTGATTTTTTAAAAAAAAATTTATTGAAGATATCTTTACAATTCCTTAATCCTCTTCGAAATAGCACCCTTAGGCAGCTACACGCCAAAAATTACACTGTTGCCATTGGCCGTACGCCTTCTGGAAGTCAGTTTCGGGGACGCTGTTGAGAGCCCTCGTCGATGCTGCTTCAAGGTCCTGGATTGAGTCAAGCCGCTGTTCCTTCAGCTGCCTTTTCATCCGTGGGAATAAAAAAAAAAAGTCAGTTGGAGCCAGATTGGGACTGTAGGCGGGGTGCAGCAACGTGGCAACGCTGAATCGGGCCAACAGTTGCCTTCTTCATCCTCCCGTCCAATGAAGGCTCGCATGAGCAAATCAAAGATCAAGACAATGCTGATCGTGTTTTTTTTACCGTTGCGGGGTGATTCATAAGGAGTTCGTTTCCCCTGGGGAAACTGTCAATTCGAACTTTTACGTGCAAGTGCTAAACCGCCTGCAAGACCGAGTGAATCGCGTCCGACAAGTCATCTCCGCCTACTGGACTCTGCATCACGACAATGCGCCGTGCCAAGGCGCGCCGTCATGAGCCAACTGTTGACCCGAATTGACATTGCCGCGTTGCTGCACCCGGCCTACAGTCCTGATTTGGCTCCATCTGACTTTTCTTACTCACATGGATGAAAAATCAGCTGAAGGAACGGCGGTTTGACTCAATCCAGGACGTTCAAGCAGCATCGACGAGGGCTCTCAACAGCGTCCCCGAAACTGACTTCCAGAAGGCGTATGGCCAATGGCAGCAGCGTAATTTTTGGCGTGTAGCTGCCTAAGGGTGCTATTTCGAAGAGGATTAAGGAATTGTAAAGATATCTTCAATATTTTTTTTTTTTTAAATCAGTCCTACTACTTTTGGTATATACCATGTATATCATTTTTAGTGTTATATATTTCTTTAAAATGTGCGTTTAGTGTAATTATTATTTTACTATCTATGTTTACATGCAAGAATAATACTAAACACAATAATAATAACTCTTTATGTTTCAATTTTTCACTCCAAAAAAAAATGTCGATATTGGGTCTAAATCTAATATGAGGATATAGAATTTTATATGCTTCCCGCGGAGTTATGACGCATTTCTAAAGTGGTCCGCAAGACAATTTGGGTTGGTCACCCTGGTGTAGAGCAATCCTTGAAATTATGTAGTCTTTAACAGTCTGTGATGTAAGCAGGAAGTCTCTCTGACTGATTATCTCTGGTTTAAGCGGGTTGAGGCGACGATCTTTTGAGGTGTTTCGACCATGGAGGAAGGAATTATATGGAGAAGAAGTGAGCTTAAATCGGTGAAGCAAGCACTAAACTCTCCCGCATGGTGGCAGCACCGGCAGCGACCATATGGCGCTTCCCAACAATTAAGGTGTTCACATTGTGGTAGAGGCAGTGATTATTTCATTTAGTATTGTGTATAAGTGTTTAAAAATGCCAGCTTGTGTTGCGTACGGTTGCACAAATAGGCCAGACAGGAATGAACCTGGAATATCATTTCATAAGTAAGTTGAATTGTAATTATCGTTGTTGAAGTGAGCGGTAGACACAGCAAACTTTGCAGCACGTCTATAAATATTTAGTCATAGCTCTCAATGGGATGACTTTGTTCGCAAATTAAGGTGACTGAATAAATTTTCACAGATTATCAATTGAACAACTTGTGTTTCAGTTTGCAAAATGTTTAACTTCTTTTTAAAAAAATAAACCAAAATTTGAATGCACATTTCTGCTAAATACTTTTTAAAACGTTTCACAAATGTTACTTATATCAAGTGAACGATGAATAAGACCATCTCTACTTTTGTACGTTTTGAGAGATCCCCAAAATAATAGAAATGGAGATCACAATATACTAACACACTCTTCACTTTTTAATATTTTTAGATGTTTGTGTACCACAAATCCTGAAATGTAGTGTACAATATGATCTATTAAAACAGTTAGTGCACCTGCATCAAACATACATTCGTGGTCGGACTTGGGAGGAAACTGTAATTCTTTTTCCTCTTCAATAATTCGATGATGTCTTGATGTAAAATTTATAATATGTTCTGGAGCATGATTAACAATTTTTCCAGGAGTATACAATTACCAGTGTTTGCATATTTCACTTCACATTTCAAGAGTAGGTTTTTTTTTTTATAAGCTGCTTTAAATTGTATGGGCAGTGGGATTGTTTGAATTCCTCCCCCCCCCTCCACCCCCCAAAGATCTGATACATTGTAAAAATATTTCAAAGTGATCCTGACTAAATTTATATGCTAATATATATTTTAAGATTTTTTGATCAATAACTAAGGAATTAAAGAAATACTTCAAACATGAATCAGAAAACCTAAGAATCCAGTGCTCCTACTGCTGTCAAGTATTATCTTGCCATATGGTGACACTTTCAAATTACATATATAACTTTCTGTTTCAATCAATCTTGTATCACTGTTTCCTAATTACACTTGGATATTATGGAGCGTGTGCTCCATTGAAATTAAATAAAATAATAATACCCTTAGTCTTTTTTTGTGGCTGTAGATGTTTTGGCAAATAAAATTCTATTAAAATAATTTTTAACAGACTTTTTTTCCTTAATTTCTAATGTTTATAGATAGCATCAATTGAGATACATACATAAGAGAGCGTGCATAAACCACATAGCTCCAATTTGGCCTCCTGTGAACCACTATCCCTCCCCATGTAGACCAACTTGGCTTTTGCCTCCACCCCCCTTCCCCCCCCCCCCCTCACCTAGCAAGTAGGTTTTTTTCCCCCTTTTGATTCCAGAAGACATTTTGCACTGTTTTCTCTTGTCAGACTATTATAAATTACATAAGGAGATAATTAGCTGAGGGAAATAAATAGGTTTAATTCTAGATCATGATACTGCTACAACTACTTTAGGCCTACTACCAGTACAGGGATCTAGCTTTTTTTAAAATTATTCCTAGCAGTTGAGGTTAGGTTGAAATACAGCCTGGACCAGAAGAAAAATGTCATAAAAGTGGTACGGATAATTCTTTGATAGCTGCGTGTGGCAGAAAGGTGCTATAGCGGTATCGCCATCTAGAATTAAACCAATAAATATTCACATGCTGTTGTGAATTCCATTCCTCATTTTAACTGTGACAAATTTTATGAAAGGATAGCTACGTGGCCTGGCTTGGAATCCCCCCCCCCTCTCCCTACATAGCTCAACGTAGCCTTCCAGCACCCCCCCCCCCCCGGACCAGGCCGTGTAGTTTGTGCACGGTCCCTACCTTTAACCACATGTTAATTCATTATTAATAATGTGAAGTAAAGGAAAATAATGAATCAAATTCTGTGTCATAAAGTTACTTGTACATTCCTGTAATAGCAACAATTGTGAAACGGCTCTTTTATTTTTAAAGGTAATAATAAAGCCTCTGCCCTTTTAAACAGAAGTTGAAGTAGAGTTCTTCTAGCGTGATAAGTTATTTTGTTGAAAAAAGTATAGGCTTGTTCAGACAGTGACTCATCATCGCATTTATGATTGGAGCACACTTGCTTGAAGTTACTTAAAAGAACACCGCATGATGCCAACCATACATTATAGTAAAGTATCACTCTTTACTTTTTGTTGATACACTTTATATTAACTATAAATTATGCGGAAACATTTTATTTCTGGTACCAGCCTACAAAATGTCTGGGTTGCTCATCCCTAGAGTGGGTCCTCTTACTTTTTTCTGGTCTAGGACACATTTCAGACTAACCACAAGTGGTAGTAATAAAACTGAAATATCCATTCTGCATGTCAACCATGTAATCATTGTGGCTTTGACAGAATTAATTTTTGGTCCAGCCTGCATCCAAACCTAAACCCCTCAATTTGGTTGTTGTATATCCCCCAAACTAAGCAAGATATCGAAAACATTTATTCCTTATTATCGAGTTTTTTTCGTCGTGTTACATAAGAATCCATCATTAAATTTGACTTTTGCGAAATTTTTCTTCTGCATTTCAACTCAAGACACCTCACTTTTGAGACAGTATATCTCGAGAACTAGGTGAAATATCGAAAAATTTTACTCTTTATTTTTTATTTGTCTCGTCTTTTTAAATAAAAATTCATCATAAAATTTGACTTTGAATAATTTTTTCTTCTGAATTTCAACCAAAACCATTTCACATTTGAGACAGAATATCTCGAAAACTAAGCAGGATATCAAAAAATTTTATTCTTCATTTTTTATTTGTCTCATCGAGTTACATAATAATCCATCACCAGATTGCGGCGTCACGTTTATCCTAGAGTCCCCTTGAGGTGTTTAACCATACTCCCCGTGTTTGTTGGGAAGCGGTCAAGTCCCCACCACTCCGGCCATGCCCCCCCACTCCTCCGCCGGCCTGCTTCACTTCCATGCGTGGCAAAGGTCTCTTGCGTCGTCTCCATATTATTCCTTCCTCCATGGTTTCGACAGCAACACTTGCGTCTACTAACCAGAGAAAATTTCATTAACTCTCTTATGGCCCATCAAAGTATACGCTCTGTTATTTCGTAATTACCTAGCGGTAGTAATATTTACATCACGTGGATTCAATGAATGTATTGTTGCGTGGGCACAGAAGTTTCGATTTTCAAGCAGTAACATTAGCAAAAGTTGTGAGTTGGCTATAATACGTGGTGGACCATGTTGGTGACTGACATTCTTTGGTAAAGCACGAGGACTACAGTGCTTATTTTTAACTAGTTCTGTCCCGCAACTTAAACCCATTACGTCACAGTAAACACATCGTCAGCGAAAAAATAAATAAAATACGATCATCACGGGTCTAGAATAGTTTCAGTTCTTAGGGTCAAAGATTATGACAGCTTGACCAGTTCTGGCCAAATACGAACTTGACGCGTGTTTCACCCTTAGGATTGCTACGTCCTCCTCAACAAATTAGTCGAAGGTAGATAGCCCACCAACTTCAACACATGGCCCAAGCGTTGTTTTTCGCGATAGTGCTATCACCTAGCATATTATTATTGTTCCTGCGCAACGGATGTTAATGTTAAATCAAATCTATCAATATTTTCATTTATCTGCACAATTTATTGAACACTTTAAACACTCAGATAACACAATATATAGTCATCATTGTACAATTAATACATTAGGCCCGTTTACACGTACGCGCCAAACTGGCGGTTTGGAACGGCGCTCCGGACTGCCGCGCCGGAGCGTGAGGTTGGACCGTCGCTCCTGGAGCGTGCTACGAAAAATGGTCAACACTCCAGTAGCGCGCGCCAGGACTGCGGGTTGGAGCGTACGCGCCAAAAATGACCGTTATCCCGTGGCGCGTGGACTTTCCGCCGGGTTGGAAAGTTTTGTAGACGGTCCAGCTTGCAACATTCGGTTTTCAGGTCGTTGTTATCTTTGTTAGTTGTGCTTGTGTTTATAAGTGTTTTTAAAATATCCTCCAAAAGAAATGACATAAACTGAGGAATATGAGAGCTGCTTTACTTTTTTTTTTGGGTACAGAAAGAATTAAATAAACATAGTGTGCCATCTTTCCGCCCATATGGCGAAAAGATGGCACAAAACTAGAGATCTGTATGGACACATGCCTCTTAAGTGAGAGCAACGGGAAAATAAATGAACCAGATGATTTAAAAATTTGTCTACGAAACGACAGTTCCATATATAACTACATTTTAATAATAATAATATTTCATTAAATTGCAATGGAGCGCACGTTCCTGTGGCAATTTCCCTACACAACTATCTTCCCCCTTTCCTGAACCCACCTACATTTGCCCTCTACAAATTTTAACTTTAAATTCTTTCAACGTTTTTGGTAAATTGTTAATCATTTCCCTTTGTAGCTTATTCCAATACCTGACACCTTTACCTAAAAAGGTGAAGTTAAAATTATTATCTCCACAAATATCAAAACAAGACACAGTAATGAGGAAGAACATGACTGCAGAGTAATGTTAGCCTCCTACTCTTCGTTTTTTGGCAACTGGAATATCCCTCCAAGATTTGAAATTGATTGCATATATTTTTCTCAGTTCTTTTCGAATTGCCGCCGAGTTTCTTGAATCCTTTCAGTGACGAAATCTTTATTTCCACTTTCACATACATTTATCCTGCTGAATTCTACTAACTACTCATATTTAAGATTTTTTAAATTTTTATTTTTGTAGTAATTTGATTTAACCTTCCACAAACAGAATTTTTTTTATAAAGTTCTATAAATCCTTCCAAATTATCTCTTGACCACATTTTTCAAGATTTACATTTTTATCTGTTAAAGCAGGGTAATGTTAAATAAAGTCACCCAGAAATTCGAACCAACAACGAACTTGTACTGACGCATCAAGACTGCAGACCGACAATGCACGTGTAAACACAAGGCCCTGTTAGACCTGCGCGCTAGATGTGCGCATTCGGAGCGCGCGCCAGGCCTCTCTGACCACCGAGCATTTACATGTAAAGGATTGATGCGCGCGCCTGGAGCGTACGCTCCAAAACCGTCGGAAAAACCGTGCGTGTAAACGGGCCTATTCCCTCGTGGTCTCTCTGCGCCATCTTAATACCTTCATTCTTTCTCGATCAACCGTACAGTAGTGCCAACTACAAAAAATTACATTACTACAAAGACTTAAAATTAACCAAATATCTATCTATACATACTACTTATGCTGTGAAAGTCTATTATTTGCTAATTTAATTACAATTTCAGCAATGATTTGTGAGTGGGAACTCACAGGATTCACTATAAAAATTTGAATAAAGTCTCTTGAACTTGAAGAAATTAAATTATTAATAGATGTATTAAACACAGGCAGAGACGATAGGGCTATCGTATAATTGTTTCAAAGGTCGTCTTTTCTAGACTCGAATTTGCTGAAATATAAACTTGCTTGTGTTTGATCCTAGAGGTTCACTCTGTAAAATTTGAAGAATTTATATTTAAAAGCAGTGCGGTATGGCTTCGAAATCATCACGTTGTTTTTGACTGTGGCTGGCTAAACATTCATAATGTAATCTTTGGTCATCGTATCCGTAGCGACCAGATTATCAAATAATTAGGCAACTCCTAAGAAATGAACTGTCGAAATTCTCGTTTAGGTAACATATTTGGATTAATTTCCACTTTAAATAATCCAATAACTCACGTAAAGTGATCACCAACAAAGATCATTAACGACAGTGATCAGCAAATAGACTGTAATATATAAACTTTGGTCAAGTTTTGATTAAATAGAAATTTAACGTTTGCTGAAATTACAATTGGCAGAGACTATAAGTAATTTTAATTTTTTTAAATGATTTTTATGTTTCTTTCATTAGCGACATGTTACTGAAAAGTAGTAGCAGTAAAGTTTTTCCAT
>CM061918.1:133595043-133722107 GCA_031002005.1 Vandiemenella viatica
CTCAACCTAGCCTACTCCCTATAACTGAAATGATAAAAAATGAAACCCATTTTTCGGGATTTATTACAGTAATATAATTCATACACACACAGTTTGATCACCTTAAAAATATTTTGGAGATAGTAATAATTGCACATATTAAAAAAAATTTTTTTATAAAGAACCTTAGCTAAGGGATTACCGCGCGTACTCCTTGAACCAACCTCACATACTCCTTGGTGTACAAGTACCACTAATGTGGAACCACTAGTGTTGTAAAAAAACATGAAAAAAAAACTGTGAAAAAAAATGTTTTTTCTGGGATATGTTTTTTTTCATAACTACTAAATTTCAAATTTTTAAGGCATTTATCCTTTAATATGACTGTTAGAGTTTATACTAAGTACTTATCTTACTTCAAATCTACTATATTTTTCTGGTTCAGTAGAAAAAAAATTACAAAAATATTGGCAACATTGACTGAAGTTTTCTTTTACGAATGGGGACTTCCCCAAAAGGCTAGGTTGAGTGAGAAGGAATTCCCGTTCCCCATTGTTTAGAATGATACTCGCTATTTGAACTAGTGCTGCCAGGCCCTACAAATTTATCTGTAAACCTATGAATCTTTTCAAAAAATTAGGAAATTTAACCAAGGTTTTTTACCTGTTTTTATACTTGTTGTGCTTTCCTTATATTCATATACTTGTTAAACTCGCAGCGTATAGTGATACTGAGTCATTGTCAGTAATTATGAATAATTTCCTTGCAACCGTTGGCGTAAACCAACGATTGAAAACAAATAAAGCTCCTATTTTGTATGATAATAGATTTAAATTCAAACTTAAAAGACCGTAATACAGAACTATCGACGCAGTCTTCATTCACAGTGATTACTTTGCACACAATTTAAAATTGCAATCTCAAAAGCTTTTGCATGCAATACAACCAGTAAAAGAAAATGTAGCTATTTCTGAACTTATGGATCTAGAGGGGACAGAAGAAGAAACAGAAAATTCCGACTCCGACCGAACTAGTGTTGGTACTACTGATACTAGTGAATGTGGTACCGACATAGAGGATGAATAAAAAATTATGTTACCTATATAGATACATTTGTGAATCATTATGTAAGATATTATATGATTTAGTAAGGTTTAAAACACACATGTAAAGTGTAAGTTCCATAAATAAAACTATAATTTATCAAATATATTGTTTTCTGAAAAAAAACCAAAATTAGAAAAAAAACAAGGGTGCTAGTTTTTTTTCATGTTTTTTTTCACAAATCTGAAAAAAAAAAACATTTTTTTTTCAATTTGCAACACTAGGAACCACTGCACTAGTTGAAAGGTTTACCGAAATATGTACACTGTGGTTTACAACAACTAAGATCCGAGGGAAGACCGTAAAATATGGTTCTCAAAATGCTGTGGTCTCAGGGAGAGGTTTCAGGTAAAATCCAGTAGCACTGTCGTATGCAGAGTTCTACCAGTCTCGAGCCCACCATGCCTGCTATCTCTATGTTGATTCAGAAACGGTTCGTGATGGAGCTGCCGATCGCGCGAAATTCGTTTTTTAAATACAAATATAGAGATTCATCGACAATTGACGGAAGTGTATGGTAAAAAGTGAATGGCCGTTCAACACGTCCGCAAAAGATGTAGCGAGTTACAACATTCATGCGAGTGGTGCTATTGAACATCGCCCAAGCCGAAAAAGTTTAAACAAACACAGTCTGCTGGCAGAGTCTTGAAAAATGTGCTTTGGGACCGATCGATTACATGCCTCCTGAGACGACAGTAAACTCAAACAAATATTGCGACACACTGAGAAAACTCAGACGGGAGATCCATAACCGCCGGAGAGGAATGCTGAGTAAAGATGACACGCTGCCTCACGATAACTACACCTCTCGTCAAACCCAGGACCTTCTGAAACAGTTTGGATGGAATGTAATACTTCTCTCCCCCTACAGTCTGGATATACAACCTAGTGATTACAACTTTTTTCAGGGCCGCATTTAAGCATAGGCTACATAGGCTGTAGCCTAGGGGCCCGCACCACAAAGGGGGCCCCGGCCCCTCACCAACCACAACCCTCGCCTGGGCAGGTAGTAGAGCTAAAAAAAAAAAAAAAGGTAGGTCGCCCCTAAAATTTTTAGGTCGAATTTCGAATATTTCGAAATTTAAGAATCCAGCCACTGCCGACAGGGGGCCCGCACCACATGTATAGCATATGGGCCCACAGAGCCTAAATGCGGCCCTGACTTTTTTCCAAAATTGAGGGAACACTTGGGTGGTCAACGCTTCGACACCAACGACGAAGTTAAAGAAGATGTGAATCGCTATATCAAAGGGTTGGAGGTGAAATTTTATGACACGGACGTCTAAAAAAACGCTTGTGTTAAAATGGCGATATTTAAGCATTCAGATGATGTATTTGGTTTTGAAAATTAGTGTTGCTATCTATTTTAAAGAAGTAAGGGAACTTAGGGACCTTACGACTGTGTGGTGAGGAAGTGTTGTAATTTGGGGAGATGCTGCCTGGGGCAGTGCAGCGCGTCCGATCCATATTTCACGACGCGATGGCCCGGCCGCCCCTTATCCACAAATCCTCGTGCGGTCGGTCGCGACATTGTTAGAGCGTGACGTCTTAAGGAAGACAAAGCGCCTCGGCTGGGGGGTCCCTGCCATCGCAGGCGGCGGCAGCTTCAAAGCGACGCGATCACGCGACTTGCGGTACCAATTAGGACGAAGCCTGCAGAGTAATTACCGACGGCGCGTGAACGAGACGTCGCATATCGGGGACGTGAGATGCGCTGTGATTGCCGTATCGGGCCGTGAGTTTAGTTACGGGCTGGGAAACGTGGCGTTCGTGGGAACGCACCCAGCCGTGAGAAACCGATGACATCTCGCGTTGTTTTGTTGTAAGGCAATCCAGCGGGAAACGAAACACACGTGGCTGTACGTGCGGTCCACTGGGCACCCTGTCAAAATAAGTTCCACCAGGGATCTGTGCTGGGGGAAGACTGATCACATTAGTTTTATCCAAACTGCAGATAATCCAGTGTCGACAGTCGGAAAAAATACGTAAATGAGGTAACATTTTTTTACTTAAATGCTGGAGTACAAGCTGCCAATGCCACTTCGAATCTATTGCGTATATCAGAATCCATTTATACCAATCGATATTAAAGAATCAAAAGTTGCCCATACACACACACATTTGCGCGCAAGTAAACTCGCCAAACATTTACGTGCAGATATTCTCGCGACGAGCCTGTACGTGTCAGAGCCCATACACACGAACATCAGTTCCACACTTTTGTCGTTCATTTGGCTCGCCGCGCTCAAATAGTTGTGTTTATGGTAGTGGTCTACGGATTTATCCGTCATGATTTCCTGGCTCGCGGCTCACTGGGAATTTCAAAACATCGCGAGCCAAGTGTAGTGAGGTTATGTTACAAGCGAGGTGACAATATTGAAATGAATCATGTTTTTAAGTTCTACACAAAAAAAGTATTTATTCGTGCAGCAGCTTATATCAAAGCTGTTAAAAAGAACAAGAAACGGATATTTGACAAAAAGAAGTGGTTGCAGAAAGATTATAAACACGATCATATACTGCAACTTGTACTATTGTAGTATTACATAAATGCACAGTTACATCTTCCCCTTCATAATTTGGGCTTCCTATATTGCTGATACTGTCCATTGGTTCGTTTTGATCTCTCATAAACGGTAGTAAGTAGTAGTAATAACGTAAATTAGTTTTGTAGATTTTGTCTTCGCCTATTCCACTTCTTGTCGAATTTTAATTTTTTTTATATATTTCTTGCGAAAAGTGCTCCGTATTTCTTTTTTTTTTATTAATGCTCTATCAACTTTTATATTATATTTCTCACAAACCTCTATCAATGCACTATATCGTATTTTTTTAAACTTCTGTTCGCATACTCTTTCGGTTTCACCTTTCGCAATGGAGTATGTTGCTGATATGTCACAATTAAACGAGCTACGAATTCTCTACTCGTCTTACTTAACTTGTTAGACACTAACCAAGTCTTATCTGCCGCGAGTAAATTGTTAAGTGAGATATCTGTGTGTATGGTTACCGTCGCGCATGCTCGCCACGTTCAAATACGTAACGATTGTATTGTCTTGTGATGCGGCTCGTCGTTAGACAATTAACACACATATTTTATCGTCTATATGGATTGCAACGGGATTGCTGGCGCACAAATGTGTGTGTGTATGCCTAGCTAAAGATTTTGTCACACTGAATGTGGACCTGGAGAATTCCAGGCTGTATAATTTCTGATAGGACGAAGCTGCTGCTATTTTAATGGTCTCAGTCAAGAGGTCTCATTAAACTCTATGGATTTCGCGTTAGAAGTATGTTCCCAGTGCCTCAATTGAATTTTGGGATGACGGTGATGATGAAGGGCAACAAAAATTTGTCTATATTCGACAAAAAGTTATGTCAAAATATGGAAATCAATTACGGCTGGAAAAAGCGACCCGTCAGGAATCCAAAGATATTAATTAAAACACAAATCAATGAATCTAGGAGATGCGGGGTTGCTGGCCGCATGTGCCCTGTTAACCACGTGAATGGTCAGAGAAGATGCGTCAATCAGTGATCAATATTTTCAATATTAAGAGGGAACGAAGGCAACAATAATACTTAATATAATTTCATGAACAAACAATTTCTTACAGTTTCATAATATCACATTATATGATTTAAAACCTCGAAGAAAAACAGACATGGTTTGCATTATTGGATGGAGCAATTCGTGCCTAATCCAAAAGTACTCCATTTGGCGAAATTAAAGCTTACCTGCAAGAGGCTGTAAAGAACTAGATGTGTGCTAACATAGCCATGCATTTATCGTTGACATCTTGGTGATTAATGACGATCTAACACTAATTTACATTTGTACTGGCTTTAGCGGTTTCAAAAATTGGAATCTTTGGCGAAGTCCTTAATCTTCTGCATTCTATTTCTCCAACAGGAAATAAATGACCTGGGTTGAGCTTTTCTGTTCTACAGTTCCACTAAGGTGATGAATTTAGATTCAATTTATGCAGCGAAACCGTATAACTAACACGATTGGTTCTTATTCAGTGTAAGCTTGGAGAAGTTCAATGGTCAATCCACCATAATGCGTTCATAACTGGGTGAAAAGTAAAGTAGTAGTGAACCTGAAAATTCTCCTTTGTTCGAGGAAAAAAAAAACTCAGTTGCAGGAATGACGAACAATATTTTAGATCCATTCTGTAACACAAACCGACTGATTTATGGAGCTGATTGGAAGATCCTTTGTTAAATATACTTTCGAATGAGCAGATATTGCAAGAATCGCTTAGTTGTGTAACACCTGATACAAAATAATGAAATAGTTCTAATTACCTTACGAACTTTCGGTAGTGGTTGTGGTGAAACCAATATTAAGAGCCATTTTCATTAGAAATATTGGTTTTAATTGATCGTACACTTATTCATCATCATTGTCTTTTTGAACGTTAACAACTTCCGCGTGTTGTTCAACATCATCTTCCAGGGGGTATGCTTATTATGAATGCGAGGTTTCTATCTATTGCTGGCTTGCTAGGCCTGTCGTAGTTTATTTAGGGAGCAGATGTGTTGCCATCTATCTATCAAACGTGTAACGTGTGTTCCCTGCGATAAATATATTTTTGTTTGTGAAATGTGCAATTTATGACACGGTGGTTGAGGACCATCGCAGCAATCTCCTAGGTGATTGCGA
This sequence comes from Vandiemenella viatica, assembly GCA_031002005.1. NCBI lineage: Eukaryota > Metazoa > Arthropoda > Insecta > Orthoptera > Morabidae > Vandiemenella > Vandiemenella viatica. Next base: position 133,600,796 of record CM061918.1, read on the forward strand.
AAAACCGCGAGCAGGTACGCGGAGCCCGGGAATCAAACCTAGGCCCGCTGTAACGGAACAATCCTGTGTGGTCGAGCTTTAACTCACGCAGACACACTGAAGAGTAACCGTATAGTTATTCTTGTGATAGTATTATTACATTACAAGTTGGACCATTGTGATGTCACAAGACATTTGATCCATAATTAGGAACTTTAAGAAGTAGTATTTAATTAGAATAAGTTTAGGATTAAGTAATTTCAATTAGGTAGCGAGAGTGAAGCGGAAAGATTTTTTTTTATAATTCTAAGATTTTCAAGTGGCTATAGATACTGTCATGGCGGCTAAGCCATGTGGGAGAACTTCGGACACCTTGCTTCCGCCCAGAGTTTGGCGGGGATAGGATACTATTGTAGCCACCCTACAAACACAAAAGTACCTCTCGGGTGGGGTAGTATCGGTGGAACTCTGTGTTCCCTCCCATTTGGCAGAGATGGTCCTCGCCAAATGGGAAAGTAAGGATCCAATGTTGGCAGTACTCCCCTCCCATAGAGGATCAGCACCGGAATCCCGTTAGGTGGGTGTTATATAAGCCCTCACAATGGGACCATACTCTCTCAGTCTTGACCAGTTTTTTTCCAGTGCTACGCGGTGGTAGCTCGTGATGTCGCTCCACGAGGTGATCATGATGTAAGCCCATATTATGTTCTGTTTCTCTCTCTCTGTGTTTCTGCCATACATCACTCTCGCTCACAGTTTTATAAAGTAAATTAAGTATATGAAGTTGTAATTATCTTATCAAGACGTTGATTAGTGGATTCAATATTTGTGTTTGAACAGAAAACCTAAAGTGTGTACAATTTATCAGAATATAACTCAAATCAGTGTGGTGCATCTAACTAAATTTTATTTGTTTCTTTGTAATTGTTCCACCTCATTTACCTGGATTAAATGATGGAGTGAATGCAGTCAATCTTCGGCTAAGAGGTCCGATACTTAAAACATTAATAAATTAGCCGGAAATTAATTAGCAGGAGGGGTGGGAACGTTACAATATGGCGACCGTGTCAGCGACCGATGCATTCAATTGAATTTTTTTTACACTCTGTGGCAGCAACGATTGGCAGAGAACTATTAATAATTTTACCAGTAGTGAAATACTGAAGCCACCACAGAGCACAGAGAGAGAGGGACATGATGGCATTCACGGCAGGAGAGAGGGCAACGCGAAGATATTTAACATCTGTTGAGGCGCAAGACGTTCCGAGATTTCCAGAAAGCAGGACATGGAATGCTGACCAACACCCCTTCTACCGCCTTTGGAACTTGATGACCACCCTGTACGGAGCGGACAGCCAAGCTTCGCCAAGGTCAGCTGCGTCACCCTTGCTGGGAACGAGGGAAGCAGCCAGCCGAGGACGGGCGGTCTCTGAAGAAGTGGCGGCGGTAGAATGGAATTTCCGGCGGCTCCATGGGTCCCGATCTCGACGGCGCGGGCCATCGGACGCTGCGCCACCCAGGACAACAGCATTGTGAAAAGGCCAGTACAATTGATTCTTATGATCAGCAGTTGAGCAATTTTGGCACAGCTATGATGCATAAATTTTCAAATATGTTAGAGACTAGTTTTGACAGGTTTAATGATCGGATGGCCGATCAAGTATTTGAAATTTTAGATGCCAAATTTTGTTTGTTTGAAGATAAAATCAAAAGATACTTGTTAGAAAATTTGGATAGTAGATGCATTGTAACCGAGGATAATGTAAGGGATTTACAGACTGAGGTAACTTTATTAAAGAATGAGTTAAAAGAGAAAGACAGATTAATTAATGAACTTTCTGAAAAATTACGGGGGGTAGAAGTGGGAAATAATTCCACTTTTAAAAATTATGAATGTCGCATTGTAAATCTGGAAAATAATGTAGGAGAAAATAATAGGATGTCACTCAGTCAGCCACGGGAGGTGGGTCCGGCGGCTGCCCGAGAAACCAATTTAATTAATACATCAGTAGGCCAACCCATGAGCTGTCCTACGGCTTTTCCTGAGACGGAGAATAACCGATTAGTTAGTGATTCTAGGGGGATTATTCCTTGGCAAATTCTGGCAGACAATCAGATCCAGTGGGAGAAATTTAGTGGGAAAGAGTCTGGGATCCATCCCATGGAATTATATGACAGAGGATCGAAAAATATACATGTTCGGTAAACATCTTGCCGGAGAATCTAAATGGTGGTTTGATTCAGTAAGGAAAACCTTCAGCTCCTATGACGAGGCTAGGAGGGATTTCCTGGCCCAGTACTGGTCACAATCGACCCAGAGAAGATGCAAGAGGTTGTTACTAACGGGTCCCCGATTTCAAGCCAAAGACCGAACCCTAAGAGAATTTTTTTTGAAGGAAATTACCCTAGTTCAGTACCTTGACCCACCCATTGATCCTGTGGAAATTATAGAGGCGGTTTTTCGCCGATTGCCCGAATGGGCCAGGCGTCAGCTTATTATCGCCCAGATAAAGACAATCCCCGAGGCCCTGAGCATATTGACCGACATGGACGAATTTTATGAGGAAGAGAGGCCGAATGTGCGATATGCCAGTGGGGGAGGAGAGCGTCAAGGCCCTCCCACACCTCAAAATGATAAGCGGGTGGTAAGAAAGGTAAATATGCAGCGGTTCACTGCCAAACGTGACCATCCAAACCTTTGCCAAACAGAGCCAGGGGAAGGGGGCGGCCGGCTGCCGGACTCGCAGGTGGCCGCAGATAATGGTGACCTAACGGTACCGCTCCACCCTCCGCGTCCCCCACAGTAAGCTATGCAAACACTAAGCAAACTCCAAACAGGTGATTAACAGGCTATGTCTTCTAGGTTCTGGAGCATATTGTGAAAATAATACATGAATTATTATAGTTAATATATGTATTTCATTAGAAGCTAAGAGAGTTTAGGTAATTATTCATTGATTTCAGGTGTAGAAGACTTAAGTTTAAGATGTCATAAAATAAATGGAAGATTGTCAGATTATTTCGAAGTTATGTAATGGAAATTAGTATTCGAAAGCTCTTCAAGAGATAAAATAAATGGGGAAAAAAAATAGTGGTTGCTCGGGACGTAATTCACATGTGTAAGGAAAGAAGCAAGATTATGTTTTTCTGGGAAGGTCTGCAAGAAAGTAAGTTAAAATTCATATTTTAAGGGGACCAACCTAGTCAGATGGCATTAATTAAAGATATAAGTCCATAAACACTGAGGATTCGAGTCGGCCCGAATTAAGCTTATAGGGATGGTGTTAACTGCAGACTGAGTAATTTAAAAATGGTCACGGAAAGATAAGTGAGTTAAAGTAACAAGTAAAATCAAATGAGCATTCCATTCCCCTTTTGTAAAAAAAAAAAAAAAAAAAAAAAAAAAAAAAAAAAAAAAAAAAAAAAAACCTTCTTGGGAAAAGCAGGACAGCTTTCATACTAAAGGTAAATAACCCTTGGGAAAACATTCCATGATTTGAAGTAATGAAGAGAAACGTCAATACAAGTTGGCATTCATACCAAACAGATCTAAGCTGGAAACTGAAAATTTTAACGACTCAATATGATAGTTATACAAATGTATAAAATAAGACATATAATAAGTAATGAGTTCACTTGATGTTATATTTCCATGTTCCAAATGATTTTGTAAATACTTTAAATTTTTTATTAGATTGTGTTTGTGTGGTTTTCATAATATTTTTTGCAATAGTAGCTGTTGCTTTTGTTTTATGTAATGAATAAGGTCATATACATTAGTATCAGTAATTTACATTCTTTAAAAGGTTTTTTATTAATATGTAATAGTTGATTATTCTATAAATGTTTGGGTAGTTAAGAAAAACTGTTTATATAATATGTATGTAATGTTGTAATTATCTGAGCTGTCGCAACAAATTGTTCTCAGCTGATCATAAGAGGCTGAAAGGAGACTACATACAGAAGTGTGTTGTGTTCACAGAGAAACAGTTACGCGGGTGATTAGCTGTGAAGACGGGCGCAGGTAGTAATGACGTCACCACCAGACTTCCCGGAACCCCTCAACGCTGACCAGCGGCTGGTCTGTTTACAAACACGACGGCCCATCCCCCGCTCAGCTGGACCCAGCAACATAGTGTGTTCCACGCCAGTGTGTGTTGTGCGGTAGTGGGCAGTGTCGACAAATGGTGCCTGAATTCTGATCGAAGTAAGGCACCTTTAATCGGGGGGGTATTTGTGATGTCACAAGACATTTGATCCATAATTAGGAACTTTAAGAAGTAGTATTTAATTAGAATAAGTTTAGGATTAAGTAATTTCAATTAGGTAGCGAGAGTGAAGCGGAAAGATTTTTTTTATAATTCTAAGATTTTCAAGTGGCTATAGATACTGTCATGGCGGCTAAGCCATGTGGGAGAACTTCGGACACCTTGCTTCCGCCCAGAGTTTGGCGGGGATAGGATACTATTGTAGCCACCCTACAAACACAAAAGTACCTGTCGGGTGGGGTAGTATCGGTGGAACTCTGTGTTCCCTCCCATTTGGCAGAGATGGTCCTCGCCAAATGGGAAAGTAAGGATCAATGTTGGCAGTACTCCCCTCCCATAGAGGATCAGCACCGGAATCCCGTTAGGTGGGTGTTATATAAGCCCTCACAATGGGACCATACTCCCTCAGTCTTGACCATTTTTTTTCCAGTGCTACGCGGTGGTAGCTCGTGATGTCGCTCCACGAGGAATCATGATGTAAGCCCATATTATGTTCTGTTTCTCTCTCTCTGTGTTTCTGCCATACATCACTCTCGCTCACAGTTTTATAAAGTAAATTAAGTATATGAAGTTGTAATTATCTTATCAAGACGTTGATTAGTGGAGTCAATATTTGTGTTTGAACAGAAACCTAAAGTGTGTACAATTTATCAGAATATAACTCAAATCAGTGTGGTGCATCTAACTAAATTTTATTTGTTTCTTTGTAATTGTTCCACCTCATTTACCTGGATTAAATGATGGAGTGAATGCAGTCAATCTTCGGCTAAGAGGTCCGATACTTAAAACATTAATAAATTAGCCGGAAATTAATTAGCAGGAGGGGTGGGAACGTTACAGCGTTCAGTTTAGTCCGCAGCACCTAGGACGCTCTTTAAGTTGGTTAGCTCCCACCTCGAATTCTAGGAAGACAGATCGATCGCTCGGTTTACTGCCGCTCCTGCAAGCGATCTTTTGTTTGTTATGGTAGTTGTGGTAATCGGTGGTTGTCTTTTAATTGTTAATGAGATCAAAGCGTGTTTTGTTTACATATTTCGGGTTAAATTTCCGTTTGAGCCTCCAGCAATAGTTATTAATGTTGAACAGTTAAAAAAAAATATGTCTTTAGTGAAATGTGTCCACAGGGAACTATGGTCAGACCATGGTAGCACCAAGGTCACCCCCGACGACATGGATTTTGGAGAATTTTTTTTCTTTTTTTTGCTGTACTGTTTGTATGAGGGTGCCAATCTGGAATAATGATATTTCTGTCGGCACCCCCTCCTCGCCCGAGTCAGGGCCCCCAAACCAAATCCTGCCCCCCCCCCAAACCAAAATCCTGGATCCGCCACTGGTGGGGTAGTATGGAGCCCACATTTTGGATATCAAATACAAGACCTGGAGGGGGTGCAGAGAACTGCCGCTAGGATTGTCTGTGGAAATTACGGGAGCACACAATCAGTAACTGATATTATAAAGGAGCTGGACTGATATGATACTGGAGTTAGACTGGGATTCACTGGAAGACAAAAGGAGGGTGAAGAGAGTTGTGGGAGTGTCCAAGGGGTATATTGTTGACTAGGCGTGGAGAGATATTGATGGAAGAATTAAGAGTGGGGCGTAGAAGAGGAAAGATGACCATTACCACAAGTTGGCACTCTATTCCAGACCTAAGGGTGTTGAAAGAGTTTCTTTAATAGGTAATGGGGTCAAGGATTGGAATAAATTACCATGAAAGATGATGAATAATTACCAAACATATTGAAAGAATTTAAAGTTGAAATTTGTAGAAGGAAAAAGTAGGAGGGTACATGAAAGGAGATAAATGGGGGTGTACGGAAATTGGCACTGGAACCTGCGCGCCATCGCAACTAAATCAAATTAAAAAATATATATTTCGTTTAAGAGACTGATAGACAGACAACGGAGCGTGGGAACTGAGTCCTCGCCTATGCGACAGAGCTGCCGCTGGGATTGCGCCGATACCTGGACCATTAGAGCTGGTGTCAACACTCGCGGAGTCGTGTCGTGACACGCCCCCTCTACTTTCGCTCTCCGAGATCTTAAATAGAGCCGCCGACTCGAGCCCGCTCGTACACACCAGCTCCTGATGGCAGCACTACCCAAGGTAAACACCCCGCCTACTAACCCATACAACCCACACCACCTCAACTAATCTCTACAACATATATACACAAATTTTAACGCTTGAGGGTAGTATTCCCGAAATCGTTCTAATAACATCGATATCAGCAAGTCGTAAAGCTTGAACCAAAAAAATAGGAAGAATGATGCGCCCTATGAACCAAACTGCGGCCAGAATCACAACTATTATTCAGTATCTACCCCAGTATAATAAATTCGAAAGTAATTGTCCTCTGTTTATAATGTTTTCACGACTAAACAGCAAAATCGATCTTGATCGAATTGGACAACAAAATACTAAGGAGGACATTGGATACTATTTTCGGGATAAATAACATATTTCGTCATGAAATTATGAAAAACTAGCTGAACCGTGACAGACAGATGGGTATCGTGTGTAAGTCTCTGTAACATTGTATCGGACACACAGGATTTTTTTCTCTCGCAGTCAGTGTATGTTTATCTGTTGATAAATATCAGGTAAAGATACAACTTATTATCTACACTAAAATTATAAATGTGAAAGTAAAGGCCCATTCACACTAGCGGTCAGCTCAGCTCAGCTCAGGTCAGGTCAAGTAGTAGACGAGGCCATTTCATTTCCGTTGCTCATAGTGAACAATGACGTTTTCTACCCCAACGTCAATTAAATCGCAACGATTTTGGTTCAAGGGTCTAAAAATACGTCAAGATCAAAAGAGGATGACTCTGGGTGCATCCAGAGTATCAAGCGCAAACAGATCAAGAGAAAAATGAATGCTAACTACCGGCTATGCCGTGCGAGACGAGTGGTGGGAAATGCTTTTGATATTTTAGGGCTCAAAGATTTCAAATTTATTTTAGAAAAATTAATTCTGCTCCAGGATTAATTGATAACATAATTTTAGCAAGATGTATTTTGCACAATTATGTACGGAAGGATAAAATTTCATGTCATGTACAAAGTGAATTTCAGGATGAGCGAGAGAATCCTACTTTACAAATATTATTTGTTTATGTGCTAACGCTGGTACAGAAGCATTTGATTCTAAAAATATATTCACAATATTTTTTTTAAAAAAAAATTCGGAAACAGGATCTGTACCTTGCAGTACTAAAATGTGTAATAATATTTGAATTTATATTAAATTTTGCCGACTTTATAATAAACAGAAATAATATACCGTTAAAATAATTATTTTTATTTATTACTCTTTTTTATTGCTTACGAGCATAGTTTTCAGACCTTCGCCGCCCATTTGATCTGACCTGACCTGACCGTTGCTCGTTCCCACTAGCGGTCAGCTCAGCTCAGGTCTTGACCGTTGTTGATCTTCAGTTTGACCTGCCTTGCCCTGACCTGAGCGGACCGCGTAGTGTGAATGCTCCCATTGGATTACGTGTATAGCGATTTTAGGCTTGAGCTGAGCTGACCGCTAGTGTGAATGGGTCTTAACTCTGTCTCTAAATTTGACAAGGAAATACTATTTATAATTAGGAAGGAAATAGGATACTTTTTCAGGATAAATATCATATTTTGTGACGAAATTTTGAAAACTGACTAAAGAGTGACAGACAGACGGGTAGCGTGTGTAAACTCTCTGTAACGTTATATCGGTCACTATAAGTTTTTTCCTCTCGCTGTCAGGTTGTGTACGATCTGTTCTTAAATTTCATGTACCGACACAACTTATTATATAGTATAGATGTTGATTTTGTAGCACCAGACTATTACTTTGTGTTTATATTATGTGGTTTACCAACCTCCAAACGTTAAATATCTCAGCAATGGACAGCAAAACCAAAATCCTTTGTGTAGAAAACGGTATTAACAGATGTCCCCAGAAAGTGACTTAGTTTTAAATCACAGACAAAAATATGTCGAATTCAAACCCCACTGGAAGCAAAACTTTTTATGAATTGTTTTCATAGTTTGAGCCAAGCCTAGGATTTTGTGTCAAATCTTTGGCGATAGAATAGTGCCCTAACCGTTTACTTTATTCAGGGTATACAAGTTCCACAGGCAGTTTTTGTGTGATCTAAACTAATAGTACCGGTACTATATATGCGAAAGTAAGTCCCCGTCTGTTTTTACGTTCTGACATGTTTACACATGTCGTAGGATATTTCCTACAACATACCTAGTTTGCTGGCATTACGTTCGCGTGAAGTTGCAGATGTATTTTCCTTGTAACCAAGTATCCAGTGTTGCAATAAACATCGGTTAACGACTTCAGTATTTCATTCAACGAATGCAAGCCGTTTGTTCTCCGTTCCCATGCAGCCCACAGTTAATATTTTTAGGTGTCAGACAAGCACAGGAGACTAACAGCGTGGCGGAAGAAGAATACGTCGCAAGTCTTAGCTATTGTGACTGAGTACAGACTATACACACAGTCATCAGACAAATCAGTCACTACAAATTTTTGCGTATATTCTAAGTATACCGGTATTCTAAGTATACCGATGACAAGGAAATACTTTGTATCTTTAGGAACGAAATAGGATACTTTTTTTCCGATATGAATAACAGTTTTAGTCATGAGACAGGTTCGACGGTAGAATGGTATATCGATAGCGTTATATTATGCCGACATATCTTAGGTAACTTTCATCTTTGTGTATCCAATTCTAGCAATCAAATTCTAAATCCACGCGTACGAAGTCGCGGGTGCAAGCTAGTATATATATATCATTTTTAGTGTTATATATTTCTTTAAAATGTGCGTTTAGTGTAATTATTATAATATTATCTATGTTTACGTGCAAGAATAATAGTAAACACAATAATAATAACTCTTTATGTTTCAATTTTTCACTCCAAAAAATATTTCGATATTGGGTCTAAATCTAATATGAGGATATAGAATTTTATATGCTGCCCGCGGAGTTATGACGCATTTCTAAAGTGGTCCGCAAGACAATTTGGGTTGGTCACCCCTGGTGTAGAGCAATCCTTGAAATTATGTAGTCTTTAACAGTCTGTGATCAGGGCCGGCGCTAGGAATTTCGGGCCCGGGGTAAAATGGGCGACCTTTTTTTTTTAGCTCTACAAAATGGCCAAGCGGCAATGGGCGTATTCTTGGCTCATGGCCTGAGGGCCGCTATAGTCGGTGATAGGGCCCCCCCTCAGCCGGCGGCGCCCGGGTACTTTTGACCCGCTTACCCCCCCTAACGCCGGCCCTGTCTGTGATGTAAGCAGGAAGTCTCTCTGACTGATTATCTCTGGTTTAAGCGGGTTGAGGCGCCGATCTTTTGAGGTGTTTCGACAGCAACACTTGCGTCTACTAACCAGAGAAAATTTCATTAACTCTCTTATGGCCCATCAAAGTATACGCTCTGTTCTTTCGTAATTACCTAGCGGTAGTAATATTTACATCACGTGGATTCAATGAATGTATTGTTGCGTGGGCATAGAAGTTTCGATTTTCAAGCAGTAACATTAGCAAAAGTTGTGAGTTGGCTATAATACGTGGTGGACCATGTTGGTGACTGACATTCTTTGGTAAAGCACGAGGACTACAGTGCTTATTTTTAACTAGTTCTGTCCCGCAACTTAAACCCATTACGTCACAGTAAACACATCGTCAGCGAAAAAATAAATGAAATACGATCATCGCGGGTCTAAGAATAGTTCCAGTTCTTAGCGTCAAAGATTATGACAGATTGACCAGTTCTGACTAAATACGAAATTGACATGTGTTTCACCCTTAGGATTGCTAGGTCTTCCTTAACAAATTAGACGAAGGTAGATAGCCTACCAACTTCATTCAACACATGGCCCAAGCGTTGTTTTTCGCGATAGTGCTATCACCTAGCATATTATTATTGTTCCTGCGCAACGGATGTTAATGTTAAATCAAATCTACCAATATTTTCATTTATCTGCACAATTTATTGAACACTTTAAACACTCAGATAACACAATACAAAGTCGTCACTGTACAATTAATACATTCCCTCGTGGTCGCTCTGCGCCATCTTAATACCTTCATTCTTTCTCGACCAACCGTACAGTAGTGCCAACTACAAAAAAATTACATTACTACAAAAGACTTAAAATTAACCAAATATCTATCTATACATACTACTTATGCTGTGAAAGTCTATTATTTGCTAATCTAATTACAATTTCAGCAATGATTTGTGAGTGGGAACTCACAGGATTCACTATAAAAATTTGAATAAAGTCTCTTGAACTTGAAGAACTTAAATTATTAATAGATGTATTAAACACAGGCAGAGACGATAGGGCTATCGTATAATTGTTTCAAAGGTCGTCTTTTCTAGACTCGAATTTGCTGAAATATAAACTTGCTTGTGTTTGATCCTAGAGGTTCACTCTGTAAAATTTGAAGAATTTATATTTAAAAGCAGTGCGGTATGGCTTCGAAATCATCACGTTGTTTTTGACTGTGGCTGGCTAAACATTCATAATGTAATCTTTGGTCATCGTATCCGTAGCGACCAGATTATCAAATAATTAGGCAACTCCTAAGAAATGAACTGTCGAAATTCTCGTTTAGGTAACATATTTGGATTAATTTCCACTTTAAATAATCCAATAACTCACGTAAAGTGATCACCAACAAAGATCATTAACGACAGTGATCAGCAAATAGACTGTAATATATAAACTTTGGTCAAGTTTTGATTAAATAGAAATTTAACGTTTGCTGAAATTACAATTGGCAGAGACTATAAGTAATTTTAATTTTTTTAAATGATTTTTATGTTTCTTTCATTAGCGACATGTTACTGAAAAGTAGTAGCAGTAAAGTTTTTCCATATTTTATTAAGAATAAAATGCTGCGAAAAGCAACCTTCATGAATGTATTCCGGCAATTACTTTCATAGCAGTTGATACTTATTAAGCTGTGCGCATAAGCTCCACATATCTCTGGTCGCTGTTAATTTGCGAGTGAAGGCCGGCTCGTGACGTAACCGCTCCTCAGCCAATAGGTGAATGAGTAAGTAAATAAGCTTAGGAAATTATATAGCAGATGGCGCTCGGATGATAAGCTTCTCGAGCGCTAGAAGTAACTAAATTGGACTGTAATTTCTGCGTGAATCGTGTCCGACCAAAAATGGATACAATTTGCGGATACTTTTATCCTAAATTTCTCAGCTTTCGACTTCATATCAAAATGATACATGTACTATTTGACCCGCGCGATCATTGGTTGTACATTAATCGAAATTCCGTGAAAATCCGACCAGAGATTTTGCGCAAATCCCCTTAATTGCAACTTGGGGAAACACACACACACAAAACAGTTGATTCCATTTCTGTAGCTCACTGTTTGATAGAGCTCAAAACTCATTTTAAAAAATCTTAAATGTATAGACTTCTTTCCCGGTAATAGCATTCACGTTGCTTTCATGTGCGCCATGTTCCTGACGTCATTGCTTCATACCGATAGTTCCATTTAAGCTGGATTCTACGCAGCCTCGACCAGTGTTATAACTGAAATTCGCAGCACAAAATGGGTGGCGACATCTCAGAACGTATTTTTTTTTTTAACTGCTTAACGTCTCTTAACAGCGAGGTCTTTAAAGACGGGATGGGATTGGGGGAAAGGAATGGGAAGGAATTCGGCCATGGCCTTTTGAAGGAAGCATCCCGGCATTTGCCTGGAGTGATTTGGGAAACCATGAAAAGCCCAAATCTGGATGCCCGGACGGGGATTCGAACCACCGTCCTCCCGAATGCGAGGCCAGAACGCTAACTGTTACACCACCCTGCTCGGTTTTAATTTTACTTGCTTTTGCATGAAAGGAGTTTCAAATGTATCGCGAGCTTAATGTAAAAGCGCACGAAAGAAAACTGTAGAATAGTTTTTTCTTCACTTGTCTATTCTCGACAGGTATCAGCTGTACAACTTGCAACTTTTTTGAATGACATGCACATTTTCTGTCCTTTGTTTTTTGGTTACATTAATCGTGTGCATTTTTCTGTTTTGTTTGTGTTTGTTTCGTCTATTTTATTTTACACGGTCCCTTTCGATGGGAGTGATGGATACTTCAGAAGGCAGAGGTCGAATTTCTCGGCTCTGATCACCTTTACTTCAACTAGCGATGAAATCGTAAACAAAGAAAGGAAAACATCCTTCTACTTTTCTTTCCACAATTTCTACATAGTATGTCATATGATGATCTAGATAATCTCCTTTCCTAAACATTTCAACACCTCATTCAATTCTACTCAATAGCCTTCTTTTTCAAAAGTTTCCATGCAATTCCCTACTTTCGTTTTGATTATCTATCTATCTGATTCACACACACAAATTGTTGTCATGCCTCTTTCTTAATTCAGTTAACAGAATACCAATAGAAATTCTGTTCCTTACTTATTCAATACAACATCCTAAATATTTGAATCATTTTAGTTGTTACAGTGTCTTTTCCTCCGCCATTATATTTACAGAGTCTTTTCCCCTCAGATACTAGCTTTCAGCTTCATTCTCATATAGGGTGCCGCCATGATATTCATTTCAAATTCCGGGCCAAGTTCTAAGCTATCAGTTCTTGGAAACACCGTCAAAAATTGTTCAGTAGATTTTAAATTACGTCAGATTAAAGAAAAGGGAAGGTAATGTTCAAAAGAGATTTCAGGTACCTGCTTTGGAATCAGCTGACGTAATGTTATTATTTCCATCTGTCATTTTAAAGTAGAATCTAAGATTTCAAACTGTGCAAACCTTCCTGAAGGTTCGTTCAGTAGTTTTCAAATTACGTCGAGTTGTAGATAAAAAAAAAGTTTGGTGTCTTTTTTTTATTTACGTCCCGTCGACATCGTGTTCGTTAGAGGCGGAAATGGACTGACGGTGAGGAACGTGAAGGGATTCGGCCATGGCCTTTTGAAGGAACAATCCTAGCTTTCGTCTGGAGTGATTTGGAAGAACCATGGAAAACCGAATTCTGGATGCCCGGACGGGGATTTGAGCCCGCGTCCTCCCGAATGCGAGGCCAGAACGTTACCGCCCACTCACCTCGCTCGGTTTAGACGTTCAGAACAGACTGTAAGTTCCTGAGCCATTAACTTCAGATTTCTCTCTACAGGTTAATATTAAACATTGGCATTCGGCCACTGCTTCGCGCACATGACTATTGGTTTGTGTAGAAATACCTTACCTTTTCGTTCTAGTACCAAATATTACCGTGGAGGGGCAAAAAATATCACAGTTCGGTGTAGTTGAATGCTACATATAAGATCTATTTAAAGATGGCAGATAGAAATTTCTCTTAATACAACAAACACACAAAAAAGGGAAAAAAATACGCAATGTAGCGTCGAACCATTTAGATTACTTAACATTCACGGGGAAGTATGTATGAGTAGAGTCAAATAAACACCCACGGATAAAGACTTCATTTTTGTAGGACTGGAAAACCGACATTTTGCCAAAGACCTTTTTTATTTTCTATAATCAATGCAGTACAGACTCTTTGAATTATTATCTTTAATGCAACAACAATTAACCCGAGCAATGAATGAATGAATCTTAGTAGGCAGAATCAACTTAAAAATAATAGAAGAAAAGTAATAACAGGTTACAAAATTTCTTAGGTAAAATAGTATTCTCAGTAAATTAATATGAATATGTATAATACCATTATGGTTCAGTATCTGTAAATATTCCGTGGCACCGAATAAAGAGATTGGATCCAGTTGTGGACAGTAAGTAAGTGAACTAATGTGATCTTGCCATTAGCATCAATGCTTGAGAGAAATAACATATCAGAAAAAAAACTTCAATAATGATGTTATGAATTATTTGGCTTATTGAGGTATATATCTTTGATGGAATGTGTAATCTATGGTTGGGAGTGTATCAATATTTTTGGTTGCTATGTTCTGAGGTTAAGTAAAGATATAATTTCCGGTGCCATAAGACATATCCATGGAGGAAGGAAATATATGGAGACGACGCAAGAGACCTTCACCACGCATTGAAGTGAAGCAGGGCGGAGGAGGAGTGGGGGGGGGGGGGCATGGCCGGAGTGGAGGGGGCATGGCCGCTTCCATACAGACACGGGGAATATGTACAAAAACCTCAAGGGGACTCTAGGATAAAGGTGACGCCGATATCTGGTGATGGATTATTATGTAACTCGATATGACAAATAAAAAATGGAGAATAAAATTTTTTGATATTCTGCTTAGTTTTCGAGATATTCTGTCCCAAATGTGAAATGGTTTTGGTTGAAATTCAGAAGAAAAAATTGGTTAAAGTCAAATTTGATGATGGATTCTTATTTAAAAAGACGAGACAAATGAAAAATAAAGAATAAAAATTTTCGATATCTCACCTAGTTCTAGAGATATACTGTATCAAAAGTGAGGTTTCTTGAGTTGAAATGGAGAAGAAAAATTTCGCAAAAGTCAAATTTAATGATCGATTATTATGTAACACGACGAGACAAATCGAAAATAAAGAATACAATTTTTCGATATCTTGCTTAGTTTTCGGGATATACTGGGAACATCGCAATGTTTGGAAGCGCAATACCGCTGCTGCCGCCATGCGGGAGAGTTTAGAGCCTGCTTCACCGATTTAACGTCACTTCTCCTCCATATATTTCCTTCCTCCATGGACATATCCGTGGAGGAAAGAAATATTTCTTTCCTCCATGGACATATCGCAGATTTTAAGTTAGGTCGTACGCTTTCAAAACTGCGACAACCCCATTAAAACTTCTTTTTTTTTTCGTGATGCTATTTCAAACACACGCAAAGAGACAACCGCTACAGATTTATGTATGTAGATACATAGGCCTACTTTCAAACTTCCACTCGTCACATACTAGCCCTTATTCCTATAGTAGTTTTCTGCATTTCTACCCTCCTTACGCTACCACATTTTCATATGCTGTCTCATATCAGTAAGATGTGTACCAAAATATTGTTTATGTGTATCATTTCCTATCGCAATAATTCCTATAACACCAAGCCGTCAGCTTTAGTATCTGATGCGCCTACATTCCATGTGAATGGAAGTACCAGGGTGAGTCAAATGAAAACCTTAAATATTTTATAAATATTATTTATTGTGCAGAAGTGCTACAAAGCTGTATCACTTTTCAACATAATCTCCCCCATGCTCAATGTAAGTCCTCCAGCGCTTACAAAGAGCATAAAATGCTTTAGAAGAAAATTCTTTTGGTAGTCCGCGCAAACACTCATGCACCGCGTGGCGTACCTCTTCATCAGAACGGAACTTCTTTCCTCCCATTGCTTCTTTGAGTTGTCCAAATATATGGAAATGGGGCAAGGTCTGGTGAGTATGGTGGATGAGGAAGACACTCAAAATGCAGGTCTGTGATTGTTGCAACTGTTGTACGGGCAGTGTGGGGCCTTGCATTGTCATGTTGCAAAAGGACACCTCATGACAGCAATCCACGTCGCTTTGATTTGATTACAGGCCGAAGATGATTTTTTGGGAGATCTGTTTATGATGCACTGGTGACAGTGGTCCCTCCAGGCATGTAATGCTCCAAAATGATGCCTTTTTTCGTCCCAAAAGAGAGTCAGCATAACCTTCCCTGCTGATGGTTCTGTTCGAAACTTCTTTGGTTTTGGTGATGAGGAATGGCGCCATTCCTTGCTCACTCTCTTCGTTTCCGGTTGGTGGAAGTGAACCCAGGTTTCGTCCCCAGTAACGATTCTTGCAAGAAAGCCATCACCTTCTCGTTCAAAGCGCCGAAAAAGTTCTTCACAAGCATCAACACGTCGTTCTCTCATTTCAGGAGTCAGCTGCCGTGGCACCCATCTTGCAGACACTTTGTGAAACTGGAGCACATCATGCACAATGTGGTGTTCTGAACGATGACTAATCTTAAACATGCTCCAATGTCATTCAGTGCCACTCGGCGGTTTTCCATCACTATGGCTTTAACTGCTCCAATATTCTGTGGAGTCACAACTGGTGCCTGACCTGGACGAGGAGCATCTTCCACTGAAGTCACACCATTTGCGAACTTCCTACTCCATTCGTAGACCTGCTGCTGTGACAAACATGCATCACTGTACTGAACCTTCATTCTTCGATGAATTTCAATAGGTTTCACACCTTCACTACTCAAAAACCGAATAACAGAACGCTGTTCTTCCCTGGTGCAAGTCTCAAGTAGGGCAGCCATCTTTATACTGATACTGCGACGGTATTTGTGCATCTGCACTATGCTGCCACCTACAGGTCATTCTGCACGCTGCTTGTAGCACGCTTACCATCTTACAGGATGACGGCTCGAAATTTCGATTTTTTTTATTACAAATTTAAGGTTTTCATTTGTCTCGCCCTCGTAATATGGCGACGTAGCGCTGTTTAAGATGCCACTATTATGGACGTTGTGATTTGCGTAAGCTGAAGTCGTCTTTGTTTTCCTTTTCAGCTGCTGCTGGCAGCTGTTGCTGCAGCCACTATCAGCGACGTGCTGCGCGCCCCTGGTGAGTGTTCCAGCAACTAAAAACAATGCAATATTTTGCGGGAAACGTTTAATTTAATCGAAATGGGAGGCACGCTCCGTTGGAAATATCCACACACACCCGTTTTTTACTTTCTTTTACTCGCCCTTTACGAATTTTAATTTTAAGTTCTTTCAGAGTTTTTGGTAGATTATTCATCACTTTCATTGGTAATTAATTCCAACCCTTGAGACCCTAACGTATGAAAGAAAATCTTCCCACGCTCTTGTGCCTGAAATCGAGTGTCAACTTGTGGTCATGGTCAAATGTTCCCTTCCATTCACCACTCCTAATTCTTAAACCACTATCTTACCATGCCTCATCACCAATATGCGCCTTATACAATGAATCTCTTCACCCTCCTCCTGTCTTCCAGTGAATCCCATTCCAGCTCCTTTATCATATCAGTTACTAATTGTGTTCTGCGCTAATTTCCAGAGACAAATACAGCTGCTCTTCTTTGCACTCCCTCCAATTCCTGTATCTGATACCCAAAATGTTGGTTCCATACTACACCACCATATTCAAGCAGTGGTCTGACCATAGTTATACACGCCTATTCCTTCACTTCTCTGGTATATCCCATGATCACTCTCTCCAATAAATGTAGAAACCTCTTCTATCATCTGCATAATGTGTCCTGCCCAAATGAGTTTACAATAAAATGTTATGCAAAGATATTTACACTTTAAGTCTTCAACAAGCAATTCCTGTCACCCTATAAACATAATTTAAAAAAATAATACTATTTTTGATTCGAAACTTCTTTGTCACGGTAGGGGCAAATTTGTTACCTTTACGTCTTAAGTGCGCATGCACACTAGACTATAATTTCATGCGAGCAGCTCCTCATGTTAAACAGTGGATCGTATTAAATGTTAAACATATGTTTCCTATTTCAATTACCATCAACCTTTTATTGCAAAACTATGTAATAAGCAGGTTGCCAAATACAACGGAAGTAGAATAATAATAATCATATATATTATTTCTATAAGGTATTTTTTTGTCACAAGCCTGTATCTTCCTTCATACTTAACCGAAATCAATGAAAGAGGTGTCATTTTAAAGCTTATGGTCTTCACTTTGGTCACATCATATTTTAAAAAATGAAGTTTTAGGAATTTGACCCTTAAAGGGCGAAAATGTCAATATTTCTAAAATGCTGTTTTCTGTATTAAAAGTCATTTATCTCCCTGGATACCTATCTGAAATCTTTTAATGAAGTATCATTTTAAAGATTAAGATCTCCGCTTTAGTGACGTCATATATTAAGGCAGAAATTTTTTGGGAATTCGACCCTTAAAGGGCAAAAGTATCAATATTTTTGCAATTTGATTTTGTGTCACGAGTGATTTATCTCCCTTAACATCTAACCGATATAGATAATTTAGGTATCGTATTAAAGACTAAGGTCTCCGCCATGGTAACATTACATTTTAAGAAAGGAATTTTTCATAATTCGACCCTTAAAGGGCAAAAATGTTAATTTTTCTAAAATACGTGTTTTGTATCTTGAGCCATTTATCTCCCTGTATATCTAACCAAAATCAATAAATGAAGTAGGATTATGAGGAGTAATGTCTCAACTTTGTGACATCATATTTTAAGAAAGAATGTTTCTGGAATTCAACCCTTAAAGGGAAAAAGTATGAATTTTTCTATAACACATTTTTGTGTCACGAACGATTTATCTCCCTTAACATCTAACCGATATAGATAAATGAGGTATCATATTAAAGACTAAGGTCTCCACCGTGGTAACATTACATTTTAAGAAAGGAATTTTTCATAATTCGACCCTTACAGGGCAAAAATGTTAATTTTTCTAAAATACGTGTTTTGTATCTCGAGCCATTTATCTCCCTGGATATCTAACCAAAATCGATAAATGAAGTGGGATTATGAGGAGTAATGTCTCAACTTTGTGACATGATATTTTAAGGAAGAATGTTTCTGGAATTCAACTCTTAAAGGGAAAAAGTATGAATTTTTCTATAACACATTTTTGTGTCACGAACGATTTATCTCCCTTAACATCTAACCGATATAGATAAATGAGGTATCATATTAAAGAATAATGTCTCCGCCGTGGTAACATAATATTTTCAGAAAGGAATTTTTCGTAATTCGACCCTTAAAGGGAAAAAATGTTAATTTTTCTAAAATGCGTTTTTTGTATCTCGAGCCATTTATCTCCCTGGATATCTAACCAAAATCGATAAATGAAGTAGGATTATTAGGAGTAATGTCTCAGCTCTGTGGATTCATATTTTAAGAAAGTATGTTTTTGGAATTCAACCCTTAAAGGAAAAAAGTATAAATTTTTCTATAATGCATTTTTGTGTAACGAACGATTTATCTCCCTTGATATCTAACCGATATAGATAAATGAGGTACTATATTAAAGAATAATGTCTCCGCCGTGGTAACATTATATTTTAAGAAAGGAATTTTTCGTAATTTGACCCTTAAAGAGCAAAAATGTTAATTTTTCTAAAATGCTTTTATTGTATCTCGAGCCATTTATCTCCCTGGATATCTAACCAAAATTTATAAATGAAGTAGGATTATAAGAAGTAATGTCTCAGCTTTGTGAAATCATATTTTAAGAAAGTATGTTTTTGGAATTCAACTCTTAAAGGAAAAAAGTATAAATTTTTCTATAATGCATTTTTGTGTCACGAGCGATTTATCTCTCTTGATAACTTACCGATATAGATAAATAAAGGATCATATTGAAGACTAAGGTCTCCGCCGTGGTAACATTATATATTAAGAAAGGAATTTTCCGTTATTCGACCCTTATAGGGCAAAAATGTCAATATTTCTAAAATACGTTTTTTGTGTTTCGAGCCCTTTATCTCCCTGGATTTCTAACCAAAATCGATAAATGAAGTAGGAGTACGAAGAGTAATGACTAAGCTTTGGTGACATCATGTTCAACCACACTATTCATCGCATTTTATTCGCGAAATTTTCGCTCGGGTCGTCTAGTATTAAATAGTAATTTAAATTAATAATGATAATCATCCTCGTCATCAACATACTATCCAGAATTTAGGTTGTTTGCAGATGACATAATGGTGTATAATAGAATCAAAACACTAGAAGACTGTGAACAGCTGCAGGGTGACCTGGGTGGAATATCTAAATGGGTTGGTCAACATGGAATGAAGATAAATACCAAGAAGAGACAGCTTATTAGGTACACAGATAAAAAAAACCTAAAAGTTGATAATGATTATAGGGTAGGGTCAGGGTCGGATCCAGGGGGGGGGCATGGGGTGTTCAGGGGACTCAAGCCGCCCCCCCCCAAAAGTATCTAGGTGCAACCCCCGACATTGTAATTTTGGAGACCTCTTTTTTTTTTTAGCTCTACGGATTCGAGGCCCAAGGAGGCTACAAAGATTACCCCATGGCCAATTCAAGCCCCCCCCCAAAAAAACTAAAATCCACTGAAGGCAAGCACTCTGAACCAAAATTCACTCAAGCCAAGCCCCCCCCCCCCCCTCAAACCAAAATCCTGGATTCGTCCCTGGGTAGGGTCATAATCGCTTGTTGAAGTGTAAATATCTTCGATAACGTTTGATAATAAATTCAACTGGGAGGAGCACATTGGGCAGGTGGTACGAAAAGATTGCAAAATCCTTCATTTACTGGAGAGGGTTATGTGAGGATGTTGCAGAGAAGTTACCTAACTGAGTTGCGAAACTATAGTCAGATCATTAATTGAATTTGGTGGTGTAGTCTGGGACCCACATTTTGGTTATCAAATACAGGAGTTTTGGAGGGTGTGCAAAGAAGAGCAGCTAGATTTGTTTGTGGAAATTATCGCAAAACCCAGTGACTATCTGGTACGATAAAGGAGTTGAATTGGCACTCACTGGAGGACAGAAGGAGGGTGAATAAGAGTGCTGGGAATGTACAGGGCATATGTTGGTGATGTGGCTTGGAGAGATATTGGTCAAAGAGTTAGGAATAGTGCATGGAAGAGAAAAGTCGACAATGAGCACAAACTCGCACTGAATTTCATGGATAATAAAGTGAGAAAATTTTCTTTTGTGAGTAAGGGTGTAAGGGATTGGAATAAATTATGAAGTGAAGTGGTGAATAATTTGCGAAAAACGTTTAAGGAATTTAAAATTTGTAATTCACAAAAGTAGATAGGGGTGGAATTTAACAGTCAAATTATAAAACATTTTTTAAAAATAAAATAATAATGGGTAATTAGATGAAATGGAAGGATTTATTCCATCGCAATTAAATAAATAAAATAAATATAAATATAAAAATCCAACACCTTGGCTGAATGAAATTCGGAAGGATCTTAAAAGTGCAAGCATAGGAGCAACAGACATCTTAGAAAGAGACACCTTCAGACACAAAGTAGACGAATGGGAAGTTATAACTGAGCAACCAAAACAAAAACAATACAGACAAAAGTGGTCGGAAGAACGCAAACAAGCTTTCTCGGAAAGAATGAAAGCCTATTGGAACAATAAGAAGAACTCGAAGAAAACTTGATTTGGTCATTTGCTTACCGTCTTCCATTTATTGGGAGAATTCGCCAATAATAATAATAATAATAATAAATATCTATAAAATAAAATAGTTCCAAATAATAATTTTATCTTGTTGATATCTCTCGCATCCTATTAATAGTAGGAACAGTCATTAGATAATATTGTCCAATTTATTCCCCAATTTAAGAGATCTTCACATAAAATACAGACTAAGGCTCAATCCAGTACTACCGAAATGTGCTTTAATTTTTGATAAGTTTTATTTGTTTAGGAAGATAGCTTGTGAAAAGTTCCTATTTACTTTGCTAATGCAGTAAAGATAATGTTGTTCGTCCTCTAGGTTGCGAAAGAAACATAAAAAATAGACGGAAAAAATAGACATAAAAAAGTTTGCAGTCCCCATAGAAGCTTCACTTCTTTTTTGTTTAATTTAATTTAATTGCAATGGAGCACAGGCTCCGGTGGCAATTTCCCTACAGCCCCATCTTCCCCCTATTCTGCACCCACCTACATTTGCCCTCTACAAATTTTATCTTTAAATTCTTTCAACGTTTTCGATAAATTATTCATCATTAACCTTGGTAACTTATTCCAAAATCTGATATCCTTACCTAAAAAAGAGAATCTTCCCACACCCTTGTGCCTGAAATCAAGTGCCAGCTTGTGGTCATGGTCATCTTTTCCCTTCCATGAACTACTTTTCATAACTACTGCAATATCTTTCCTCCTCCTGTCTTGCAATGAATCCCATTCCAGCTCCTTTATCATATCCGTCACTGATTGCATTCTGCGATAATTTCCAGAAACAAATCTAGCAGCTCTTCTTTGCACCTTCTCCAACTCCTGTATTTGATACGTAAAATGAGAGCCCTATACTACACAACCATATTCGAGCAATGCTCTGGCCATATTTTTGTAACCCAATTCCTTTACTTCTCCCGTACATCCCCTCATAACTCCCTCCAACAAGTGCAGAATTTTGAAACCTTTTCCTACCACCTGTCCAATGTGTCCTGCCCAGTTAAGCTTATTATCAAATGTAATGCCAAGATATTTAAATTTCAAATCTTCAGCAAGCAATTCTTTCCACACCTTTTATTGATAATTAACCTTTTGTTTTTCATTTGTATATCTAATAAGCTGACTCTTCTTTGCATTTATCTTCATCCCATGTTTACCAACCCAACTAGATATCTTGTCCCGATCACCCTGCAACTGTGAATACACTGATACATTTACCTTGATTCCGTGTTGACGTACCCAGCTGGATGTCCTGTGTTGTGGTTGCAGACTTGTCGGAGGCTGCCGCGGTGCCGGTGCCTCGGAGGTCGTACCTGCCGCCCTTCGTGGACAGCAAACCCGACTCCAGCTACCTGCCTCCGGGCAACACCTCCACCTCGGAGGCGCCGCCAACCACAGGTAACAACCTGCTGATATTACTCAACCTGGCGTCGAGTACCACCTGCAACGCTCCGTTCACTCCCGCCTGGCGGTTCAAGGTCATATTGTCCTTCGCCTACTCCTCGCCGCGCCACCCCTCACGTTGCGTACACAACCGAGCAGACTGCAGTGTCCGTGCAAGCGAGTGGCAAATTTCTCGCCGAGCACCACTTCCCCTGCGCGTGTAGGGGTAAGGGGTGTCCATTAATAACGTGAGATAATTTTATAGAATTTCGGACACTCCCCCAATCTGGTGAGACTTTGTGAGATTTGGTAGGACCCCCCCCCCCCACCTCTAAAATGATGTGAGATTTTGGCGGAGACCCCCAGACCCCTCCTCCCCTACCAATCGAACTCACAACTTTTGGAGACCTGTTTTTTTAGTTCTCATGGTCCAAAGAGCGGATATACCCTCCCCCCCCCTTTTTATAGATTTTTTTATTTTTTTAGCTCTACAAGAATTTCAGAACCTCACGTGAGATTTCCGTTGATCCCCCCTTCTGCCTTGGTGAGGTTTCGTGAGATTTCGCCGGACCTCCGCCCCCCCCCCCTGTTTCACCTCACGCCATCAATGGACGCCCCCTAAGGGCAGCGGAGTGGGGATACAGCAGAATGACCTTGAGTCACCTCTGTGAAGTAGACGCAGTATATTCTTCAAATTAAATAAACACGACTACTGAATAATGGCGCCGCATTCTGTTCAGCGATGAATCGCGGTTGTGCACTACTTCGGATGACCATCGTCGGCCAGTATGGTGGTGACTTGGGGAGAGGTCCCACTCTCCCAGTGTTGTGGAGAGGCACAGCGGTGTTACTCCTGGCGTCATGGCGTATGACTTGAGGTCACGGCTGGTAGTGATTGAGGGAACTCTGACGGCACAATGGTACGTCACGGACATCCTGCTTCCTCGTGTTTTACCTCTCGTGCGACAGTATTGTAGTGCCATTTTTGAACAGAACAATGCTCACAGACGGCACATGTCTCTATGAACTGTCTGCTTGATGTTGAGGTACTCCCGTGGCCAGCAAGATCCCCAATCTGTCGCCAATAGAACATGTGTGGGACCAGCACTGACGTCAACTCCGTCCCAGTACCAGTATCCAGGATATCAAGGACCAATTACGACAGTTGTGGCCAGCTTGCATCAGGAGAGGATACAAACGGCTTTATGACAGCCTTCACAACCGAATCAGTACATGCATCCAGGACACAGGGGGTGCAACGTCATACTGATAAACGACGTCATACTGCAAAGTTCTATGTAAATCTGACTCGGTTTTGTAATATCGTCACATACCCTCTCAGTCCGCGAAGATTGGTTTTTTCCTCCGTTTCTGGGTGCTTCATTTATTTGTTAGGTTCTCATAGTACCACGCGGCGATTTCACGCTACAGTAGAATTTCAGGACAGGTGTAATTCTGTTGACAGCTGCGGCGCAGGAGACGCCGACGTCGACGGAAGCGAGCACCACGGCCGCTGCTGCAGCCACCACGGGCAGCCCCGCCGCCGGAACAACGCCGGCAGCCAAGGCGAGAGAGTACCTGCCCCCCAACAGGTGAGCTACAGCGACATCTGAAGTACCTCTGTGGGGATCATAAAAAGGCCAGCTTATCGGAGTATTTACACGTCATAACTTCACCTGTCCCACAAGTAGCTCTCACTCGGCGCTCCATAAGAGCGCTTTCAAGGATCATTTTGAGGACTCTTACTATTTGAGGAATTATAAGAATATTCGGTGGCAGAGGGAGCGTACATAAATTACGTGAGGTGAAATAGGGGGAGGGGGAGTCCAGCGAAATCTCACAAAATCTCACTAAGGGGGAGGGGGGGTCAATAGAAATCTCACGTGAGATTTTGTAAATTTTTTTGGACTGTAGAGTTGAAGAAAAGGGGGTCTACAAATGACGCGAAAGTCGATTTTGGAGGGGTATTTCGTCGTAAAGTGTCGGTGTAACCTAAAAAAAAAGGTCTCAAAAAGTGGCAAGGGCGATCTATAAGGGGGGGGGGGGCGTGTTCTCAAGGGACCAGATCTCACAAGAGGGGGGGTGTCGGACCAGATCTCACCAAGTCTCACCAGAGGGGGGGGGAAATCCGGAAAAACACCTCACGTAATTTACGGATGCCCCCAGAGGGATTGGCGATCGCTGAGTGAATGCAGGTGCTTGCCCGGTCAGGATTCTATACCTTTATTTTTTCTTACTGCTTTACGCCTCGTCGACGGCTAAGGTCATTAGAGGCGGGATGGGACTGGGGACAAGGAACGGGAAGGAATTCGGCCATGGCCTTTTTGAAGGAAGCATCCCGGCATTCGCCTTGAGTGATTTGGGGAAATAGTGGCAAACCCTAA
The DNA here is from genome assembly GCA_031002005.1 of Vandiemenella viatica. Lineage (NCBI taxonomy): Eukaryota > Metazoa > Arthropoda > Insecta > Orthoptera > Morabidae > Vandiemenella > Vandiemenella viatica. The sequence goes on from CM061918.1 coordinate 133,625,928, forward strand.
TCTGGATGCCCGGACTGGGATTCGAACCTGCATCCTCACGAATGCGAGGCCAGAACGTTAACCGTTCACCCACTACGCTCGGTAGGATTCTGTACCCAGTTGTCAACAGTCAGCGCCCAACTGTTCCTTATTGTAGACCACTCCTAGGTGGCCTCGGAACAGTAGCGTAACTGTACCGGTTGGGACCGTGGCACATTCACCCCTCAGGCAGGATGGGTGACTTTTTTTAGCTCTATTAATATCACACGTGGCATCAGGCGACAATGGGCGGATGTTGCGCCAGGGGGTGCCAGAGTCATTTTGCCCGTCCTACAGTCCTACTGTTTACGCCACTGCCTGGGAAAAAACAAGTCACGAAGGACCTCTCCTTTACCATTGGACCATCAGCGATTACAACTGTCCACTCTTCGACTAGCCACCATCCACTTACCAGCGCGACCATCGGTCTGGTTGTTAACTACTCCAGTCTGCACTAATTGAACCATTCACTACCGTTATTGGAGCTTAGCTGAATTGGCTACAATTTGGAATCCATTTTACAGTACGTTACAACTGTGCCACTCAGTCATCGAGGCCAATAAATTGGTTCCATTGCGAGTTTCACCTTACATCATCCTTACCTAACTTCAGGTTGGTTGGGGACGTCCATTAATACGTGACGTGAAATGGGGGGGGGGGGTTCCGGCGAAATCTCACGAAACTTTACCAGGGCGAGGGGGAGGAGGTCAATGGAAATCTCACGTGAGATTTTCAAATTCTTCAAGGATGGTAGAGCTAAAAACACAAAAGGACTACAATGACGCGAAATTCATCTTTAGGGGGGAGGGGGGTATGTGGTCTAGAAATGACGCGGAAACCGACCTTACAGGGGGTATAACCACCCTTCCAAACATGAAAGCTAGAACAGGAAGGTCTCAAACAACTGCGAGGTCGTTTAGCAGTGAGGGGGGGGGGGGGGGAGGGAGAATCGTCAAAATCTCAAATCATTTTAGAGGGTGGCGGGTTTCGACCTGATCTCACGAAGTCTCACCAGATGGGAAGGGGGTCCGAAATTCCGGAAAAACACCTCACGTAATTAATGGACTGCCCTCGTGGTGTCGCATTAAGCCCCAAAAAGCCAACGCCGGTTCTATGGGAGCTGGCTGAATAACAGGACACTTGCAGCAGAAACGGAATTCATACTAATCAGCTCACAGAACACATCCACTCGCGCCCTCTAGCCTCGATCTGAACTCTGACCGCCTCGGGAACTCAGTGCCTTGGGACCGAGCGTGGTGGGTGAGCGGTTAACGCTCTGGCCTCGCATTCGGGAGGACACGGGTTCGAATCCCCGTCCAAGCATCTAGATTTTGGTTTTCCATGGTTTCCCCAAATCACTCCACTCTAATGTCGGGATGCTTCCTTCAAAAGGCCATGGCCGAATTCCTTCCAGTACCTTGCCCTCCTCATCATTTCACACCTCTAATGACATCATCGTCGACGAAGCGTAAAGCCATAAGCTAAAACAAGTGTACCTTGGATTCCACGTAGACAGAATTTTCCCGTCAGTGTTTTGGGTTTGTTTGAGATACGATAAACATTGACTTTACTGTAACATTTTCATCCATCCTGTAATGGTACATGTTACCATTACTCAGGGGCGTAGAATACGTGGGGGGGGGGCCCAAAGCGCACCTTTGGGGGGGGCCTCCAAATGTCGTTCAAAGGGCCTACGAGCCTTCACGGCAAACTGGCGACCTTTTTTATTATTTTTTTTATTATTTTTTAGCTCTACCGTCGTCTAAGGGAGCCCCTGAGACACAGAAAGCCCCTAAGACCCTCACTAAGGGACCCCGTCCTCAGCTCAGGGGGCCCCTAACAGCAACACAAAGCAAAAAAAAGGTCGCCCATCTGGCCTGAGGGCCCAAAATAAATTTTTTGCACCGGGGCCCTTGTTGACCCAGCTACGCCACTGCCATTACTATCTGCGGTTGATGACTTCCAAGACGTGCTAATTTGTCTTGTTATTCCTACTTTCATACGAAGAAATTCTGTCACTGTCATATCTACACCAGTTCATTGGCTGCCGGTGTTCAATAACGTCCTACTACCCCATATCAAAATACTGAATAATGAGGCACTTCCCGTCAACGGAGATACTCTTCTCCTTATGAACGCCTTGCACGTGACCTTTTTACACTCGCTGTTGATATGCAGAGCCTACGATATAATAAGTATTTATATTATAGCCCGTTTTGGATCTTCGATTATACACAGACGGAAAAAAAATCCCAACACCAAGAAAAAATTATTGTAGAGTAATGAAATTTGGACAATGCATTTGTCAAGTTAACATGTTTAATTGATTAAATTTTCAAGATCACAGGTTAATTTAAGCTCAAGAAAATGCATTTCAAATGTGAAATACTGTTAAATTAATAGCCGGTGTAACCTCCAGAATTTTGAATGCAAGCCTGCAAACGTGAATGCATTGTGTCATACAGGTTTCGAATGTCACTTTGTGGTATGGAGTTCCATGCTTGTTGTACTTGTGCTGTCAATACTGGGACGGTCAGTGCTGGCTGTGGATGATGCTGGAGTTGTCGTCCAATGATATCCCATACGTGTTCAATTGGAGACAGATCTGGTGATCTCGCAGGCCAAGGTAACATGTCGACACTCTGTAGAGCACGTTGCGAGACAACAGCGGTATGAGGGCGAGCGTTATCCTGTTGAAAAACTCCCCCTTGAATGCTGTTCATGAATGGCAGCACTACAGGTTGAATTACCAGACTGACGTACAAATTTGCAGTCAGTGTGTTTGGTATAACCACAAGAGTGCTCCTGCTGTCATAGGAAATTGCTCCCCAGACCATGACTCCAGGTGTAGGTCCAGTGTGTCTAGGCCGCAGACAGTTTGGTTGCAGGCGTTCCCCTGGCCTCCTTCTGACCAACACTCGGCCATCACTGGCACCAAGGCAGAACCTGCTTTCATCAGAAAACACAACAGATCTCCAGTGTTGGTCAGAAGGAGGCCAGGGGAACTCCTGCAACCAAACTGTCTGCGGCCTAGACACACTGGACCTACACCTGGAGTCATGGTCTGGGGAGCAATTTCCTATGACAGCAGGAGCACTCTTGTGGTTATACCAAACACACTGACTGCAAATTTGTACGTCAGTCTGGTAATTCAACCTGTAGTGCTGCCATTCATGAACAGCATTCAAGGGGGAGTTTTTCAACAGGATAACGCTCGCCCTCATACCGCTGTTGTCTCGCAACGTGCTCTACAGAGTGTCGACATGTTACCTTGGCCTGCGAGATCACCAGATCTGTCTCCAATTGAACACGTATGGGATATCATTGGACGACAACTCCAGCATCATCCACAGCCAGCACTGACCGTCCCAGTATTGACAGCACAAGTACAACAAGCATGGAACTCCATACCACAAAGTGACATTCGAAACCTGTATGACACAATGCATTCACGTTTGCAGGCTTGCATTCAAAATTCTGGAGGTTACACCGGCTATTAATTTAACAGTATTTCACATTTGAAATGCATTTTCTTGAGCTTAAATTAACCTGTGATCTTGAAAATTTAATCAATTAAACATGTTAACTTGACAAATGCATTGTCCAAATTTCATTACTCTACAATAATTTTTTCTTGGTGCTGGGATTTTTTTTTCCGTCTGTGTAACTAAAAAGTGGCGAACACTAGCTTCGTCTCTGCTGGTTAAAACAATTCGTCATCTTGAAGACAATCTACTCCATGTTGAATAACTCGTCTCACGTTTCCCACTATTTAAAATTTATGTGAAATATTGTTTGAATCATTTTCAGATCTTTTGCGTTTTATTTAAGCGCTAAATTAAAACATTATTCAGTCCTCGGACTCAATCACCGTTTTATGCTACAACAATGGCACAGTACTCTTTGCTAAGATCATCGTTATCCATCGTATAATAATTGCAGACTAGCCAACTTAATTATTTATACTCTCAGACTGTAGCTGTCCACCTAAAACATATATTATTTCATACCTGTTATTTCTCTGGTTATTACCTCAAAAGCGGCCAGTACAAATGATAGTTGAGGGCACTGTTCCCTCAATTGTTTATATTATTAATAGTTTTCTATAGCTGTAGATACTCTGTGTTGTTAACAGAGACTAATTTTACGAGTTAATTTCCATTTGAAAATCTTATGAATTGCTTGTGATGTGTGTGTCTATCGATGAACAGACACGTTAAAATTATGCCACAAAATGGATCATCAAAGTCAACGATCCAATGTTAAGAACAGGCATTTTGAGTAACGCACTGGAGTCAAAGTAACGATACGGTTCATTCTGTTGCGACAGGGGAGCGGCCAGTTCAGGAGGCAACGGTCAGAAGAAATCGCCAGCCGGCAACGGGAAGTACCTTCCACCCTCCGCAGAGCAGAACAAGACGGGAACTCCAGCGGCAGAGCAGAAACCAAATGGGAAGGAAGGAATCGAGCCAGGAGCTGAAAAGGCTGCACCGAGTCCTGGTGGAGATGGGACCGCGAAGCAGCCTGCCGCAGGGAACGGAAAGACAGCAACCAGCAACACGTACCTGCCCCCAAGCAAGGAGCAGAAACCACCGGAAAAAGAGGGCGGTGAGACTGCAGGTGGTAGCGAAACAACTACGTCCAGCCCTCCAGGAGATGGTGACAGCACGAAGAAACCTGCCCCTGGAGGAAAATCAGGAACTAGCAACACCTACCTGCCACCTAGCAAGGAGGAGAAACCGCCCGCCAAGGACGGAGGAAGCCCTGACTCTGGGAACGGAAAGGATTCCAAACAACCTGCATCCGGAGGGGGGACCAGTAAGACATACTTGCCACCCAGCAAAGACCAGAAACCACCTGAGAAGGAGGGAGCAACTCCTGAGTCCGGGAACGGAAAGGCTTCACCGGAAGCCGGAGGAGACACCGCTGATGCCAAGAAGCCAGCAGCAGGAGGAGGGGCTAGCAACACGTACTTGCCTCCCAGCAAGGAAGAGATGCCACCTGCCAAGGACAGCGGAGGAAGTGAGGGTGCGACTCCAGACGCGAACAAGACTCCAGCGGAGAAGACCCCTGCTACAAACAATCAGTATCTTCCGCCGGACAAGAATCAGAAAGAACCCAATGGGAAAGAAGAGAAGGAAGGTGGAGAAACGGATGCTGCAAAGGAAGAGGATTCCTCGAAACCTTCAGAAGGTGACTCAACCGCGACCCAAGTGCCTAAAACGAGTAACACGTACCTGCCACCAGAGGAAGGAGCACCTAAGGGAGACAGTGCCAAGAGAGATGGAGAAACAGAAACCGAGAACGGAGCTGGTGAGGCGAAACCTGCCGGGGAAACAGATGACACTGGGGCGGGAGGGAAATCTGGCACCAGCAATACGTACCTGCCACCTGACAAGGAGCAGAAGCCACCGGCCAGCGACGGTGGTGGAAACGGAGACCAGGCGTCGAATCCCGAAGGAGCAGACAGTGAAGGTACGAAGGAGAGCGGCGAAGAGGCTAAGAAGCCTGGTTCAGGAGATAAGTCGGCTACCAGTAACACATACCTGCCCCCAGAGAAGGAGGAAAAGCCGCCTGCAGAGGATGACATAAAGGAAGGTGATGACACCGGTTCGACTAATGACATGACAGGAACGGAAGGTCCAAAGGAGTCCACTCCCGCAGACAAAACTGGAACGAGTAACACATATCTTCCTCCAGACAAGGACCAGAAACCACCAGCTGACGAAGGAACGAAGGAAGGTGATGCAACAGGTGGCGATGCTGCGAAGAAGCCCGGTGGGGATGCTACTAGCAATACGTACCTGCCGCCAGGAAAGGACGGTGATCAGAGTGCTGGATCCGAGACACCGGATGCCGAAGGCGAAGAGTCGACCAACGCCTCACCGACTGAAGCGACACAGGAGGCCACAGACGGCGAAGCGACAACCGCGGCACCAGCTGCCGAAGACAAACCTGCAAAACCGGCGTCGGCAACCTACCTGCCGCCCAGCAGGCCGCAGAGCTCCTATCTGCCACCCAGCAGGCGGCAGGCCAAGTTCCCGGTCACTGCAGCCGACGAGGCGCGGAGGAAGTTCGCCAGGTCCAACAACAAATTCACTCCGCTCGCCACGAGCGAAGCGAGGATCAAGTTGACCAAGAAGCTTGCACCGTCTGTCAAGAGCAACTTGACGGCTCTTTCAAACCGCGTACCACCAAAAATCAGATACCGGTCGAAATTCAATTATTCCAGATCTCCACCACGCCCAAAGACGACAGAAGCTCCTCCAGTTAACAGTGACTCGGAAATTAATCTGGATGCCAATGCTGTGGAGGGGACCGGAACGGCGTCTTCACGTTCAGAAGAGATAGTCGACACTTATGACGGATCCCGCCTGCGAAGCTTCAACAAGAATCGAATCAGTGCGGCAACGACAAGGGAGTCCTCTTACCGAAACGACAGAGATCAAAGCACGTCAGGCAGAGTAGAAAATGAGAGAGTCAGCAACAGCCAAAGGAGCCAGCAAGTAACGCCTCGGACCGCTTCGAAGTACTACACAACAACACTGTCAACGACCACTGTCGAAGCGAATTTCAACCCCCAGACTAATCCAGCTGCCACTGCTAGAAACTTTGCCAGACTTCCTGAGCCAACACCTACGACGCCGAGGTCCATAGATAGAGTACGACCATCAGACTCTAGAGGTCAAGCGCCTAGACGAGTCGACGGTCTGGAGCAACAAACCGGTTTCAATAGGCGTACCGAAACACCTGCTTCAGTCCCTGAGTCTAAGCTAACCTACCGGTCCTCTTTTAACTTTGGAACTGCCACTGTGCAGCCAACAGCTGAGACGAGAACACGACAATCTGATCGGATACACCGTCCTCATAATGACGGTAGTCTACGACAGCATGTTCAAGACGCTATAGTCGCGCAAACTTCTCAAACGTCACAGAACTTCGGGAAAGCTCCAGAGCCATTATTGCGGGAACAGCAAGATCAATCGAGTAACAACGATAGGCGCCAACCTGTTCGTACAGCAGACCCAAATTCCCGTCAGACTCGCGGTCCGACACCGAACTTCGACGAAGCTTCACCTGTGGTGAGTGCAGCACAGAGGTTGGAACAAGTTCAACAACCACCGAGAAATCTCCCGCAGACTTACCGATCCTCAATCAGGTTTGGAACATCCACGCTTCCGTTGACGCAGACCAGACAGCGGCAGGAAGTTAGGCAGCAGTTTTCGCCGCACAGTCGTGTGACTCAGTACAACAGAGAAGCGACTACGGAGCAGCCGGTCCAACAGTTCTCTCCAATACAGACAGATGTTGGTGAAGCTACGGAACAGCAAAGACGAATAACTTTCAACATCCCAGACGCCAACGACGTGCAGCCACGCAGATCCTCGTTCAACTCACGTCCACTAGACGATGTAGACAGGCGAACTCCCAACCGGGGAGGACCAAATCAGTACGCCACGCAGACGTTCAGATCTTCGTTCAACTTTGGAACTCCCGCACCGCAGAGGGCTGCGAATATTGAACCAATCCGCTATCAAGAACAGGAACTTCCATTCGGCGGAGGAGCTTCCACCCAAAATGATGAGAGTTTCGGCAGAACTTCACAATCTCCTGCAAGTCGACGGGACTATCAAGAACAAGAACTTCCATTCGACGGAAGGGCCTCCAGTCAAAACGACGAGAGTTTCGGCAGAACTTCACAATCTCCTGCTAATCAGCGGTATTTTCAGGAGCAAGAACTTCCATTCGACGGAAGGGCTTCCAATCAAAACGTCGAGAGTTTCGGCAGGACTTCACAACCTCCTGCGAGTCGACGAAGCTACGAGGGTGGTGATGATGATTACGAGTATGAAGGAGAGCCAGACGAGGATGCTGGCAACTTGGAAGAGAACCTGTTCGAATCCTGGCGCAGCTCTCCGCGGAAAAGAGGAAGGTCGCGTCCTTCTACGAGACCACCTGTGATTGGTCAGCCAGTCATATTCCGGCCTGAAGATGTTCGGCCAAGACGCCAGGAACAGATTGCCACCGACCCGAGACCGACCGGTCAAGTGACGAATCCGCCATTTGGGGGAGCGGATTTTCGGCGCCCTGCCGTTACTCCTCAGCCTCAAAACGCATTCAGGACGCCGCAGTTCGCGCCACAACCGCTTCAAAGGTTTCACACCAGTTTCCGCAGGTTTCGGAGAAAGAGGTCTGTCACAGAAACGCCACCTCCAGAAACAACAACAACTGAAGCACTAGGAGTCACTCTCAACTCGACCTGGATCAGTGAGTTAACTACGAAGGGAATGAGTCAAGAGAAATTGTCAGAATCAGAAGAAGTAACTCGAGCAGTTTCTGAAGAAAACTACACTACAGATGCTCCGAGCATCACAACAAACTCACCACTCGTGACTACAGACTTAGAGAATAGCAACGGAGTAAACAAATCAACCACATTGTCCAATCTGACCGAAACTGAACTACATCATCTACATAATTCCTCTGCTACTGAAGCTCCAGAAACGACGACGGACGGTGGGATTAAGGTCGGACGTCCGAATGTTCTTAATGAGTCCATTGCACAAATTGACCTCGAAAACGAAGAGGCAAACTCTACAGTCGGTAACACCAAAAGTAAAAGGAGTCAACAAGTGCAACAGATCATACAAGAATGGACTCCTAGCAGAATCAATGCCGCTCTTTCCACTTCGTCAACTGGGCTTCCAGAACAACCAGTTAACATATCCGTGAGGAACAGATTGGCAGCTGAGACAGTTGACGGTAAACACCTAAAAGAGGAAGTGACAAGGTGGATACCTTCCAATGAAGGAATTGTTGTTCATCCTACGGCGACCTCGAAGTTTACGGAGCAATCAGGTCTTTCTGGCGAAGGGAAGAAACGGTTGGTTGATGATGGTCAGAGGCATCGTTACTATCCTAATGAGCTGTTACAGAAGCGAACGTCAAATCCCACAGATTCTGTTGAAAGAATCACTGTGCAGCCACAACTGTTTGACGGAAGCTTAAAGATTGTGGTGGACGACGAAGGAACTGAACATTATCTCGTAGCTTTAACACCAAGAAAACAAGGACAATTTCTGCGAATTCCTGATGTAAGACACACCGACCACTTTGCTTCACCAAAGAAGGCGTCGGAGCAAAGTGTGGTAGAAATTTTGGGAGCTGGTTCTTCTTTTAACAAAGATACAAAGAACAATTTTAATGCCCGAAATAGTAACGATGACGGCGACTTGGATGAGAAGAGCTTGGTGACGCGACAGACGTCAACATCAACTAAGAATTTGAACAATCAATATCTCCCTCTTGGTGGCAGTACTGTGGGAGAAGCGCCCAGGAAGACTCCTGGTCAACAGAGGAGTCATGTCGTGCAGAGTGAAGTCGACAAACAGTCCACGGGCCAGCTGCGGAGAACCAGTGGTCCTAAGGCAAAGTTACTACGGCGCGTCAGAATCCGCTGCTCGGTGACTACGCCACCTGGCGCTGCAGGTGAATCAGGTGGGGCGAGCAAGCTAGAGCGCATCTGCTGGTACGTCCCGAGCACATTGGACAGCAACAAGCAGATTCCAGGGTCGAGGGAATATCTTCTGAACCAGGGAGATATTCAGGAGCCTACTACACAGAAACAGTTAACTGGTGGTCAAGACATGCGGACCACGCATTCTGAACTCGTGGGAGTTGAAGAACACAGCGCTGGATTTGCACCAGTGACTCAGGACTTTCAATCACGTTCTCAGGTCACTTTGGCTGGATCGAGATCTGACGCTGTCGGGCTTGGAGCAGAGGCCCAGTGGACCACTGGAGAGTCTGGTAACAAACGTCAGCAGGTGTCCGTCGATTACCAGGCAAGTCGAGACGCAGCTGCAAGGAATTTCGGGAGACTCGCCTCTGAGAATAGTCAGGTCGGTAACGAGCAGGATTATGTGACTGCATCGCGGACAGTTGGGTTTCAAGTACAGTACGAACCATCTGGCAAAAATAAACCAATCAGCTCCAAGCAATTTAAACAGGTCAGTGCAGCGGACTATAGTAGTGCGGACAGTGTATCGCAAGTGCAAAGTAGAGTATACGGGACGGATTCGACACAAGGAGAAAGACAAGCAGCAACAAGATTTTATGAAAATGACAGCGGAGAATCAAGGGATTTGAAAACGGGAGCGAGGAAAAGTGATGCAAAATCACGAGCGAGCGATCGGCGACAACAGACACCGGCAAGGGGAGGACAGCGCCAAGGCAGCAGAAAAGATGAAGTTCGGCACAGAAGTGCCACAAAGGTGACGTCAATACCCAGAGGAAGTGAGTATATTGTAGTAAGCAAAGATGTGGAAGATTCAGGCGTCAAGTTGTCGTCAGTGGAAGGTGGCAGTGAAGGGGGCAGGGAGGTGAAGGATATAACCACAACGCGCACGGTTGAGAGGAGGCCCAGCGGTAAGAACCACCGCGGTGACAGAGGTCGCGCGTCACAGCAGCACAGGCGAGGGCAGTCAACGAGAAGACCGACGTCCAGGAAAGTGAACAAATCTGGCAGGACTGCCAAGAAGAATCCCGCTCAGAATCCGGCTCCGCAGGCACAGTTCCCGGTTGAGGAAACACAGTACAGTAAAACGCAGCAATTCTCCACACCAGTCCGAGGAGGAACTTCCAACCTGGGAACCGACAGCAGTTTCGTTGTGAGGCAGGGTTCTCTTCACTTTGGAGATTACCTCTACCCCAGGACGACTGGGGAGAACTTGGGCAGTGATGTTGTAAAACCAGATGGTGCGTCGTCGTTTTCATCACCGGTCCAAAGCCGTGGAGATACGGAGCTGCCTCGGGGATCTACTTCACAACGCAGAGGCGAATCCGTTCCGACCTCTTCGGGGGACGGTGATTTGGTTCCAGATCGTCTTGTCCAACAGACCCGTGACGGCCAGTCGCGAGACAGTGGCAGCACCCAGCAGCGCAGCGGGGAACTGAGCAGAGTGAAGATCAGTTTCCGCAACAACGGTCAAGCGGCGTCTGCAGCGGCGGCTGCTAGAAGCGTGGTACCCGACAGCCGCGAGTACTCACAATACAGCCAAGTTGAACCGAGTACTCCGCAAGACGCCGTACCGCCAAATTCCGCTTTCAGTGGGGGAAACTTTCAGTCAGCTGCGGGCAGCCTTGTTCAACGTCAGGACACCCAATCACCTGTTCAAACTGACGGTCAAACATGGCAGGTAGGAAGGGGTGGGGCAACGACGTTCGTCAACCGGCAAGATGGCTCGTCAGGTCCTCTGGAAGGTGCATCATCAGACTATATAGTGGAGTCTTCTGGACAGGTCAGACAAGGAAGTGGAGACCCGGGACAGAATACCAAATTCGACTCTCTATCTCCACAAGCCGGGAGGAAGGAGCCAACAGCGTCACGTATTGTAGAGGATGATGGATGGATTCGTTTGGGCGATTCAGCAAACGAAGAGTCGACGAGCACGGTGGCTCCAAAGGTGATAACCAAGCCAGATGACTTGGCACAAAGTCGGCGGCAACCCAACTCTCAACGGTGGAGCACTGCAGTTCGTCCACAATGGAACAACAAAGGTAAGTTTATCCTTAATCTAGTTTGGCATGCTGATCGCATGACCATTATAAAAAACCAACTTGATCCTTCCACGTAATCCTCTCCAAAGTCTCTGATTCGAGAGTCACTAATGACCAACTGTCTAGTTTCCGTAAAAACTAATACACTTACGAAATCCAGCATTTGTGACACAAAACAGAATCATGTTGGTATCATTTTATTTTGTCTGGGTGATATGCCAGCGAACTTTCCTTACTTGCTATCAACATTAGTCAATTAAATGACTGAATAATATAGCCCCTTATTGTCATGAGACCAGTCCAATTAGGAGCTCAACACACTTCTCTAAGCATAACGGTCCTCTTGACAAATTCAGTCCCCTGAAATAGGACTTCAGCAATAACTCTCTATCGCTCTGGGGATCTCCCTATTAGTTTATATTGTTCTCTTTGGACATCCGTCCAAAACCAGTTTTGTCTATCCAATGGAAATACTCTTAAGTGTGAGAAGATTGTAGTACCAAACCTGCTTCAATGATAGATTCGTTATTCCTGCGCATTAATTCGATCACTGACACAGCTTTCTGCTGAGGTTGAATACTTTGATCTTTAAATGTTTTGCTCAACCTGCACATCTTGCAGATTATGTGACATGTTGGAACGCTTACTCACCATCACCATCTTCAGCCAATTCAGTAATAGAATGATATGGGCCCATGAAATCATGAACTCATCTCATGACAGAACCGTTTTTGGCAATTCTCTGTCACCTAACTTCAGTGTTACTCCATTTGTCTGGTAGTTTTCTTGTCCTGTGTCAATCTTTGGGCTTGCACTTCAGCACCAATTTTATCTGTCCCTCACTTTCTCTTTGAGCAAAATAAACAATGCTTGACTTGAAACTGAGAGGGCTCAATCGCGGCGCCTGCTTCAGTGACGGATTGGTCACAGTCTGACGCTGTTCTCCTCTTCAACAACTGGGTTTGAATATCCGAGTCCTCAGCTGGGTTGGTTAGCTTAACAGTTGCACCTCTTGTGGATTGTTGCTCGTAATTTGAGCGAATTGTTAGAAGACACAGATTTGCGGAGACCTTAAGGTGGCCATACACGATCGCTTCATTTGGATGTCATATGTATGGACAACACCCAAAAGCGTAGCACATACACCATCATTCCACGAATCCAGTCATCCATATTCGCACTAGTCTTCATAAATATAAAATGTATAGAATTGCTCTTGACTGCTGCTGCTCGTGTAATTGTAAAGGATACTAAAAACAGGATCGAATGGTGTAAAGATTTGATTGAAGAGGTAGCGGTTCTCTCAAGTGTTATACAACAATCTAATTGTGCCAAATACTAACTACAATGAGATTGAATGAATTTTAATGGATATTCATAGTTATTGAATGCTGAATAAGAAGTACTGAGAGTTATATAAACGGCTAATACACTGCGCAAAATGAATCTAAAACACATTTATTGAAATTCAGTAGTTGAGTAGGCCGAAAATAGTAACAGTTACATCACATGTTGTACAACAACATATTTAAACCAGTAGGCTGATATAAATTTGAAGATTCTTGCTTTATTATGTTATTTTTTAAAAGCAAGACCGCCAAGATTTAATTTTCTCTGTTTGAATTTACGTCTTTATTTTTAAATAACACTATCAATTGACCTATCGCCATATTTATTTTATCGCAATAGTCAGGGTTAAAGACCTACCATAGGGATAAGACTTTTTATTTTTCATATTTTTCAATAACCTCCAACGCTAGTAATGTTGAGATGCACTATTTTTTATTTAAAAAAAGGGGAATAAGAAAATAATATCGTTCTAAACGTTACTTATTAAGATTTAAAACAATATTATTTTCAATACATATATTCAAAATAATATTTCACAACTAGCAAAACAAATATTTTTATACCAAATTCAGAACTAAACTGAAATGATGCAATCTTGCGCAATCCAATCAAGGCACTGATGATGCCTGCTCGGTGGTCGGTGACAGAATTGAGTGTCTGAATCGCGGTTTCACCGTATACCAGCAGACAGGAGTGAAAGGTTGATGTCGCTCCACGTAATTTTCTCTGTACACCGTCAATTGGCATGATGGTATGATTGACAAAACTGATGGATATTGAACTGACCCCCTATCCAAATAATCCTGTCAGTCCACGTCATCAATTTCCCCACAGACGACACGATAATGGAAAGACATCGCTCCATCAGGACGGATGGAGCGATCGTGTATGACAAAAACGAAGCATATCTTCCCTATTACATCTCCATGTTATTTGTGCCAAAAATCCGGTTGCTGATCTTCCTGAAGGGATTTTAATTCTGCCAATTGACTGACCTCTGCTGGTGTCAGAGGGGTATTGAGATTGGGATGTACACAGCGTCACACTTAAGCAATTATGGTCTCTGATCAACAGCGATGTGCGGGAAGGAAGTATCTAGGTACCAATCACAGGAAAAACGACAAAAAGAGATAGAAAGAAATTGTTTGTGACACATACTACAGAAGAATTGCGTCCATAAACCACGTAGCTCCATTTTGCCATCCTGTGAAACCCCCCCCACTTCCCCCAAGTAACCAGACGTTACTTTTGTCTACCCCCGATTTTTTCCCTTTTGGTTGCAGAAGAAATTTTGTACTGTTTTCTCTTGTCAGACATACATACATAGATAATTAAATGAAGGAAATAAATATTCACATGCTGTTGTGTGTTCTGTAACTCATTTTAACTGTGAAAAATAATATGAATGGAAAGCTACGTGGCCTGGCTCGGAAACCCGCCTCCCCCCACGTAGCGCAGCGCAGCCTACCAGCTAACCCCTGCCCCCCCCCCCTAGACGAGCCACGTAGTTTATGGACGCTCCCTTAGAAACTGGTCACAATTTAATTTATTGTACTTGAGATGTGATACAGGTTACAGTGTTTCCACTTGCTATTTTTTTCTGTGACGTAGGGCGGTGTGTCTGGGAAGACTGCAGAGACCGGTACACAGATGACGCCAGCGCCGTCAGACAGCAGCGGCTGGTAAGTGAACCACTAAATATTTAAACTGAAGTTTAACCTTTAGCCACAAGTTTCACTGGAGTTAATAATGTTATTCTTCGTTCAATCAATTAGCCTATTTTATGGCTTCGGTTCGTACAAAAAACTTCCTGTTATTTACCTCCTTCCATATGCTGAAAGATAATTCATCTTATTCTCCTTTCATTTCATGTTTATTCATATAAGTTCACGTAGCTATACAGTCACATTCCTACAAAACAAAGAAAATACTTCATTTCATTATTCAAAATAATCTCTTTCACAGTACAGTTCACAAGTTAAAAAAAAAATCTCATACTTATTAGTTCCTCATACTGTTCTTCTGATTAACCACACAATTAATGTCCTCATTCAAGCTTGGGCGATCGACGCCACACACATTTTTCGCCTCCCATTCAGCCCTTCCAGAGATAAGCTCTCTTCTCTCTTTGGTGCACTCATGGAGAAAGGAATATTCCTTCCTCCATGGGTGCACTCGCCCAGAGTATTAAACTGACAACCAGATACTTTACCTCAACTATACAAAAATAATTAGTACTACCTGTTAATAAAACTGAAATAACACAACCTATGAATACAACATAATAATAAACAAACAAAAACAAAGTGTGAAGGAACTGTATTTCCTTAAAAGTTATAATGAAGATGTTACCCATCCACTGCAGTTTTTCAGGTAACTTTTGCCGGTGTCGTGATTTTTTTTTTTAAGATTACACAGAGAATCAAACCAGTAACGGATCATTCAGGCCTGCCCTTCCCACTCACCAAGAACCCTGCAAGATTAATGTTCCATCAAAAGCACAAATTATCAACAGTGTCTTAGGCCCCTCATTCCACAGAAAATGAGAAACGGCACCCCTTCTTTTACCCTGCCCCCATTTACTGGCCAGCGAACATTTCTTACACTACATCAACCATCTTACCAAGTATCAATTGCCTTAGAGATGTCGGCCAGTTGGAAGTTCTGACATTGGTCCAACTACCATCTGCACAAAGCAACTGAAGAGTATTGCTTAGCAGATGGCAGCCCAGAAATTAAATGTAAATGTCCTACATTCATATTCTTTTGTCATACATGATTGTCCTTAAGATCTCTAGAGATAAAACTAAAATTTCATTTGTGATGAAGTACCTTCGCTGCGGTGGCATCATCCCTGCACCCCAACCTCCCCAATCCGTGATTTTTTTTCCACCAACCTACTTTTTCCTTTTAAAAATTCAAATTTTAATCTCCTTCCGTGTTTTAAGTAAATTGTTCAATATTTCCGTTGGTAATTTGTTCCAGTTTCTATCTCCTTAGGCTACAAAAGAAATTTTTTCCAGTCTATTTCGGCTGAAATCCTCATCGGTATCCGTGTCACGGTTGTACCTCCAGGATTAACAGCTACTCCACCCTATTCTTTCCCAAAATGTCTTCCTTCCACCGACGGCTTATTATATTTGGGAATGGCAAAGCAGGTGTTTCGTGTACTGTGTAGGCGGAGCGCCTGATGAGCCCTGTTTTTCAGGCCACCCAGACGGCGAGCACGCTGACGCAATTCAGCAACAAGTACGGGTCGCAGTACGTCGCCAACATAGATGGCGCCCGCATCCGGGTCAAGGTGTTCCGGCAGCCGACGAGAGTTGACTTCTGACCTCGAGGGAACAACTCTCAGCACGACCACCGCACTGCCAAGCATCAATTACAGCCTAGCTTCCATTACGGAGCAGAGCTATCCGAGGAACTGTGTTACAAATGTCGGATAGTTACCTCTACAGCATCTTATCAAGAATTTTCTCCAGGAACTTCACTGCTGGTGTGTCAACGCCTTCCGTCGTTGCTGTTATACCCAAACAATTGTCTTGGATGGGGCAATCTCAAGAAAATCGTATCTCTGCCACAGTTCTTTCCGTTTCCAGTCTCTCTCATCTAATTCTGCACCATTATATATAGTTTACTCTGGTTTTAATGGGTACCAGAGAGGTATCTACCAAGCCCGGTGGGAAGGAGGATTGTTTGGCTACAGCAGGGAGTCGCCCACAAGCATATCCTAGGAAAAAATCCCAACATTCACTTGGTGTGGTATTTAAGGACCTTGGAAAACAAGATGGTAATAGATGCATAACAGGTCCAGCGCTCCACAGCGTTGCACTTTGTACAGACTGTCTGTTAGATACGTAGTATTAAACACTTGAAACGATGATCTAATTTCTCGTTCTCATCGACTCGAGATATAAATCTAGCTGACACTATAACGTGTTGTCACTCCGACTGCAGCAATACTTTCATTGACTTCCCACTTTTTTCCAAAAACAATCTCTTATGCAACCCAGATCTTGCCCTTCCAGATTTTTCGGCATTTCACTAACGCAGTCTCCCAGACTTAATTTTCAACTAAAGAAATGCGTAGGTCTTCCCTACTCCTGTTTCAATCTTATATCACCACCAGAGCAACGTTTACGACTAACTGATTCCTTGTATCCCATTGGTTCCACATCTGGAGTACAGCTTTTGTGGATTCTGAAGCTCTCTACGTTGGTTTCTCAAATTGCACGATCGATGAGAAGTTAACATTGGTTCTGATCCAGACATGATATAGATTTCAGGAAATGCCTCAAATTTAGTACTGAACTTTTTTTTTTTTTTGGGTCACCAGGATGACATTATGTGGCATTTCAGCACCAATGTCACACTTGTGATGTCCACAAGCTGTAAATATCCCCGATAATTTCCTCTGATGAGAATATTGAAGCTTCCAGCAATCTGTCACTCTCAAGTAGCATATACTATTAGCTCTCTTGTTGTTTGTTAGACATAGCGTATTTCTTCTTGCGCGTCATCCTTGGGATAGTATATAATCTTCTGAATGAAAGATTCAATCATTATTTCTATCTGCCACACCCCGACACCTGAACCCTTAAACAATTCCATTGTGCCAGTGTCTACTGTAAAACAAAATACACTGTACTATATGTTTACACTTATACATAAACTGAACAAATTTGGCTGGGTAAGACACTTTCAAGGCACATAGCTTAATCATTTTTTGGTGGTTCTCCACACATTCAAAGCTTTCCTCAAGTGAATACGAATAAGTCAGAAATGGTTGACGCATATAATTCAAAGCTAAGCTGTATGTCACCTTTTCCTGGAAGAATTAGAATGGCAGGAAAGTGACCGAATGTCTGCCCACTTGGAAAGCTGTTTTTCTACAGCCAATTTTTCCTGTCACTAGTTTAATAAATGAAATAAAAAGTTAAGTAGTGTTGAGCAGAATATAATCTTGTGCCTGGATCAGATGAAAGAAACTGGCACGAAGTGCAACAATATGAAATTACCTGGCAGAAAACCCTTAGTCTTGGCCACTGAAGCCATTCACTTGTTATAAACCCATCAACACAGGATCGTCTCCTTTGCTCTGAATTACACCATTTCAGTTTTTCTTTATATTTATTCATAAATCCATAATAAGTATTGAACAATGTTTTGTATGTAAGTGTGTAAATATTTATTAAATAAATATTGGTTTAAATCCCTTCTTTCTGAATTCCCCTGTAGTTAATAAGTTTACCTCGGCGAAGGAATTACCATGCTGATAGATGATCAAGCAATCGATAATTTTCAATCGGACTGAGATTATACTGTAATATTAATTCAGAATTTATAGCATCTGTTGGAAAGTAAAACTGCAGTACTGTGGCATCTGTTAGAAAAGTACCGGTACTTATGGGGAAAAAAAAATAAAACGTGTGCTTGGTACAGCTCAACTCTTTCAAGGGAAGCTCCTCCCCATCTGCAACACAACAGTTGCTCCACAGCTGAAAAGGTCCCTTTGAATACGACTGTCAGCACGCTGCTTTTACCTAAATAGAGAAGGTGGGTCCTCTCAGTCATGGCTGGCAGGGCCGCCGTAAGCGGGCGGCACATCGAGTGATCGACAGTCGCCGCCCCGCCATAGTTGCCACTCCATTGTCGCCGCGACGAAATTTTCGGCGTATTATGTAGCGGGCAAACTTTTTTTTTTTTTTAGCTCAACAGCTGCTTTGGGCGGCCGTCGACACTCGGAATGGCAACAATGGGGGCGGCAATTTCCAATGACCCGATTCGGAAATTTCCTAAATCCACCACTGGCTGTAGTTAGACAGGGGGCGGCATAATCGGTATTGCACGCGGGCGCTCAAACAGCTAGCGGCGGGCCTGATGGCTGGACCCACATTTTAGCATCGAATCGAAACAACAGAAGGTCCTGGCATATCTCATATGATCAACTAACTCTCTTCTGGAGTTCTAGGCATCTACAACATGATGCTATTTCCACTACCCTGCGGCTAGCTCTGCATTGATAGGTGGAGACTGGGGCAGTTTCCAAAGGCTACCTGTCTAGTACTCATTTTTGTAAGGCAATGGGCTCATAAACATTGAAGTCACTAGAGCCAGAAATGGATTGGAGGCAAGGACTTGGAAGCAATTTTGCCATGGCCTTATGAAGTATCAGTCTAGCAATTGGTATGGAGTAATTTTGGTAAACAATGCAAAACCGAAATCTGGATGGCTGGCTTTGCAATAAAATCGTCATCCTCGGGAACAAAAGGGCAGAGTATTTACTAATCATCCGCCAGGTTCAGTACGGTTTTAACTTCCTGTCATGAAGCGACTGACATTGGCTGCTAATACAGGAAGTAAGTATATTGTTTAAATAGGAGAATTCTCAACTGTTTTGTCCAATCAGAAATACCTGATCCTGCACACACACACACACTTCATTGCCTCTACAGTGTGCACCCAAGTCTGATTGGCTCAGTGTGCCGGATGGATCATCGAGTGTAAAAGTAGAGTAAGGTTGTTTCGTTATGTACAATATATCACTGATGAAATCATGACATATGTCAAACGGAAAAACTAGCCTTTCTGTGCCCCTTCCTACAGTAGATGTGAACTGCAAATGAATGCAGTTTCTTTAATAATCAAATCATTTCAGTATCCTGGTATAACTCTCTGGTTTTTGTACAGTGATCACATGACCAAAAAAAAAAAGAAGCAGCTGTAAATGATATTACTTGCTCTTTTGTCCAATTGTTTTTCTTGTATTTGAGATAATTTTGTGATCTTCTACTAGATTGTGATAAGACGGAACATTAACACTGATTAAAGTATAGATATTCCTTCAATGGTCAAGACACATTTCTATCTTTCAAAATAGGATGAGCATAGAACACAACGCACTTTTTCAATTTCCATCAAAGGGATGGTACATGTACATACCCATCACAGGGCATATCAAACAATTTCAGATATAAGCACAAAAAAGATTTATCACAAATACGGTTTTAAGAAAAATGTTGTATATATATATATATATATATCAGCAGTAAAACTTTTCAAAAAAACTACCATATCAACTGCAATTCTACATTGTAAGTTTATGAATGACCTTAATTAATTATAATGACGGCAAAAACTGTATTTTTATAAGATCAAAGTATGTAGAACCAAGTTACAACAAGAAAAAAAGAATTAAATTTTTGTTTTTAATCAATTTTATTAAAAAATAAAATAAAAACATTACACACATTATGTTGAATAACACATACTCCATTAACGATGCTGAAATAACAGTTACACATTAGAAAAAGTCATAAAATGTGTTATCCAAATTTTAAAAATCACAACCAATAGAGTTTCCATCTTGAGAAATCTAGGACTAACAGAACAAAGTTTAAGTAAGAGAATATCACTATTAAAAACAATACTGAATCACCAATGAATTAGGTATAATCATCTAAGTTATGTTAAATATAAGGAAATATAAAAGTGAACATTATACCTCAATTTATTTGTCTAAAAATGCATAGATACAAAACGTCTTAAATGCAGGAAACAATTATTACCTACAGACAAACAAAAGTATAAAAAATATTCCGTTACAGGTATCTCATGTGTTTCAGTCGGATTTTTAAACATATTAAGGAAGTAAAAGGCACTCCAAAAAATACTACTACTTAAGTTTAAAATTTTAAGCTCAGTTACGACTGTATTATGTTTAACAAATACTGCAATGCTTTTATATAAGAATCGATTTGAATACATACTTGTCGGCATTGTATAAAAACACTTTTCTGCATCCAATATCAAGATTTACGATCTTAACAAAAATAAACATTGTGTATTAAATATCACTCATTGGCATGAATAAGTTGGTGTTTCTTGAGTTTTCTACTGTGAGTGAAAGCCTTTCCACAAATATCACATTTAAAGGGCAGAATACCATGTTTTACATACATATGTGCTTTGAGATTGTACATTTTAACCCACGTGCTGCCACATTTATCACATTTGAATGGTTTGGTCCCACTATGACAGTACCTGTGATTTCTGAGATAGGAAGACCTCAAAAATGTTCTTCCGCAAATGTTACACTTAAATGGCCGCTCTCCAGTATGGTTACGCTGATGTTTGATGACATCCCCGGCCCAAGCAAATCTCTTGTCACAAACGGTACAACTATAAGGTTTCTCGCCGGTATGAACAACTTGGTGTGCTTTTAGCGCGTCAGAAGAAGAGAGCATCTTGTAACAATTTTCACATTCATATTTCTGTTTATACATATCTTGATGTCCTTTGAGAGCAGCAGACTTATTAAATGCCTTTCCACCGATGTGACACTGAAATGGCTTTTTACCCATATGACTAAACATATGCCTTCTCAGCCAGTATAATCTAACAAATACTTTTTGGCACATGTTACAAATTAACTTTTGCCTCCCAAATTTCCTTTTTATATAAGAGGCAGTGTTACTCTTCTTGGAACTGAAATTTTTGAATAAAGTCATTTAGGTTATGCAGATTTACACATTCTACATCAGATTTCATTGGTAATATAGATACAGTGTTTTCTCTACTTCATATAACAGTAAGTAAAACTGAAACAGTTGTAACTGATCAAAGAACAAATAATAATTACACAAAAAATGTATACATAAATAATACCAACAATAAAATTTTAAAACAAACATGATGTTAAAGAAAATCCTATTGTGAGAAGAAAGACAGTTTCAAACATATACAGTAGTGTTAATCCACACACGTATATATATATTCCTTCCCTGCATTAATACTCTGTCAAAAATAGAGCATGTATAGTGAGCTGATTTAAGCTCACATTTATAAGGAAATACGTGATTAAAAAATAACATTGTTAAGATTAGGTAATCTTTATATAATGCACATTTAAAATGATTATTATTAAATGCAATAGAGGATATGCTCCAGTCACAATTCCCCATCATCTAATTACCCCCTTTTATTATTTTTTTAAAAAATTATCTAATATACTTTGAGTGTTCAAGTCCACTCCCTATCTATGTAAGCAATTCACGAATCTTAATTTTAAATCCCTTCAGCATTTTTGGTAGATTATTGATCACTTGGTAATTTCTTCCAATCCCTGACACCCTTAGCCACAAAAGAAAATTTTCCCACTGCCTCATGCATGAAATAGAGTGCCAGCTTGTGGTCATGGTAATCTTTTCCCTTCCACGTACTATTCCTAATTGTTAGACCAATATCCCTCCAAGCACAACACCAACAAATGCCCTGTACATTCCCAGCACTCTCTCCACCCTCCTCCTGCCCTTCAATGACTCCCAATCCAGCTCGTTTATCATATCTGTCACTGACTGTGTCCTCCAATATTTTTCACAAACAAATCAAGCTGCTCTTCTTTGCACATGCTCCACCTCCTGTATTTAATACTCAAAATGTGGGTTCCAAACCACCGTATTCAAGCATGGTCTGAGCAATGTTTTGCAACCAAATTCCTTAACTTCTCAGTTACTTCCTCTAATCTTCCTCTCCAGTAAATGAAGGACTCTACAACCTTCTCCTGCCACCCGTGCAATGTGCTCGGCCAAGTTTAGTTTATCATCAAACGTTATGACAAGATATTTACACTTCAAGCCTTCAACAAGCAATTCTGACCCCACCCTATGATCATAAATAACCTTTAGTTTTTTATCTGTGTACCTAATAGGCTGACTCTTCTTCGCATTTATCTTCATTCAGCTCTTTATTTATCTTACTGACAGCCCTCTAATTCAGATCATATTCCATGAACCTAATTGATTGTGAAAGACAGATGTTAAAAATACTTCAAAAAATGTGGTTTGTAAACACTGCTTTTAGAATTAAAAATACCAACCCAAGTTATAAGCTTTGGTAATAGTATAATAACTTAACCAAGAGTGTAATTTTTGTCTACTTGCTAATGTATTTCACTTGTGCTGGTACTCTCAGTGCAGTAAAGATATGCAAAAGCAATATCTGTCTCGTATAATGGAGCAAATATTAATTCTTTACCCATTTTTGTTCTTAATTTCAGAAAAAAATGAGTGAAACACAAAAAATTAGCTGTCTGATCACAAATAATCTTATTTCACACATTCAAATGAACAGTGTATTTTGAAATATAAAGAAGTTCTCAATCATGACCATAATAATTAGTCACACATATCACGAATGAGTATTCACTTATTAATGCATTAATAATACTATGAACAGCTGGTAATCCACATATAGATGCCTGTCCACGAATAAATCAAACTGGGCAACACTTTACTTATTGATATGTACACTATGTATCATAAGGTAACAGTATAAATTATGTAATAATATGTTCTTGAGGTACTATCAAGAATAACATAACAAGCTATAATCCTACAAGATACTTTATTTTTCTCCTTTTCCTTAAATGATTTTTGCGGCATCAAATTGGACAATTGTTGAGAAGGCAGAGCTTGTTAACTGATGCCTTGGAAGGACTAGTTTATGGTAGAGTTAGAAGATGAAGGAGGAACAAGATGATAGACAACATCGAGGGAAGTGGAAATTACATGAAGAGGAGGGAAAGACAGGAATGCATGGAAAGCATGAGAAAACCTGCCTTCAGGCAGAGGACTTACACTGATGATGATGATAATGAATTGTTGCTGAGCAAGGTCCTCTGGGATGATCAACATGTCACATTTAATACACAAATGCACAGTGATGAATAATAGTCATTGTGTAAAACATTATATATTAAAAACAAACAAATTTAAACATTAATATTTACAAACGCATTTTTAAATACCATATCTGAAACAGATTAGCTGCTGTACATTTTCTAGGCTGGAATAAAAAGAGCCGCTAAAAAACTTTTAGTACGGCTTTAGCTATATATTCATTAACTACACACTGTATCATATTGTTGGTAAGTCTATTAAACAGGTGCATTCCAGAATAATTAACTCAATCTATTAATGATAATAACATTAGAGTTTTGAGTCTAACATTGAAACTAACTGGACAGCCAACGTCAACAAATGAAAATATTCTACATAATATATATACTGCAAAGCCAGTATAAAAATATATTTTTAAAAAAAATTTGCATAGTCTTTAAAATACACAGCACACAAAGGCCCAGCGCGACTGTTTTGTGACTACAGTTTCAAACCAGTTGAGCTCACAACCACTTCGCAACCTAAACAAAACTTTTGTCCGCACATGGTTAGTCTGTTTGTCTAACAGTTTTATTCAATTTCTGATAGATAATGCGGAGTTTGTAGAATTTTTGCTTCGTCAGATTCAGACGAGGAAAACATTGTTAACTATTATTAACATCACAGAATACGCACAGTACAGAAAAATCATTGGGCCCATCCATATTTAACTTTTTTCATGAATGTCGTGGAAGTTTATAGTTGTAAACAACTTTATGTTTCTCCATCTCTCTTATGAATTTTAAATTAAATACTAGGTAACAATGAAAGGAAAGAAATGCTGGGAGGCAATATTTATAGGGAAAGACAGGTTTTATTTATTTATTTATCCTCACCCTACACACCCATCACTAGCCAGTACAATAGATTTATATATTTTTCAAATTTTTTCAATTATATTTTTATTTATTCATATTATTTTTATTATTACTATTATTTTTTAAACCATTTTAATCTTTTTTATATTCGCAGTTCTAGTATCGTTGCTTCCCCCACCACCTTCGACGGTCTATTGCATACTATGAGTGGCTGTGTCGTACGCAAGTCTTGCGTAAGCCTAGCCACTTACATTTGTTGACTTGAAAAAGGGTTTTGCCCGAAATATTGTATTTTATTTGTTTTTGTGTTGTTTTGTGTTGCTGCTGCCCTCCTCCCTTCAACTCTGGTGAGTGTTGGGTGAATTTCATCTGTCTTTTCATATTAAATTAAATTCTGTATTACTCATGTTGTCTTTGAAAACATAAGCCCTAAACACCTCTTGATTTTGTTCAACACAGTCTGCAACGCAACTGCGACCCCGGACCCGCGGTTGCATACAACTGGTTTGAGATTGGTCTAAAACCGATCGCCTGGAGTGAGGTTCCCCATCACCCTGGGACACCGAGGTCACGTAACAGTTGCGAGCTCAAGCGGTTTGCAATTGTTGTCTCAAAACAGTCGTGTCGTGTGCACTGGGCCTAACAGTTCTTTTTTATGTAGTGATAATTTCTTTGCTTTACAAAAGTGTTTCTCTGAAAAACTACAGTATAAGACCTACCTAAGTGAAAATAGTGGAGATACACTTGCCGCGTAGCTGTGAGAGTTGAGGTTACAGAGAGCAAAGTAAAATATAACATTTATAAAATATTATGCTACCATTTTTAAAATTTTTACATTACTACACAAACAATTTCTGTGAAAATGTAGCAACTGAAGATTTATAGTACACATCAATGTAATCATACTGCACCAGCAGCATTTACAGATATTCAAGCTGCACATTACATATATATAGAAAATAAATATAACAAATACTGTAAATAGTCTCAATTTACTGTAATGACAGGAAGAAGTTGTTGAATATATTTAAATTTCTATACAGAAAGTGTAGATTTAAGTTTGTAAAATTCAGTTACAAGAACAAATCAAATTCATTAATTATTTTTTTATCTGTTTCATTAACAAAAGAAAAGCACATACACAATACTGATTTTTCTACACTTCTTTTTCAGTTTTGAAACCACACTTATTCTACATCAGATGTAAGCACAATATACAAGGTATATTTTTTTAAGTGAGGACCAGTTGGTAATATCTTTTTAAATCTGATTTGAATGAAATTTGGCATATGCAGAATGCTTTTGAACATCCATCATATACACATCATGCTGGCAGAGTGTGCATTTCATGGTAAGTGATGGCAATATTTGAAATGTTGGAGAAACCTATTGTATTTGAAATAAGTTCAGTTATCAGATTCTTGAAAAAACAAAATGTGAGAGGCACTTATTCATCACAAGATCTGTTGAATATATGGCCCCAGAGTGATGAGCAATAATAAAGCTTGTAAGTGGGTGAGATTATTAATAGGAGATCAGGAGAATGAACACGATGGAACACCGTGGGGCCTCTCTAGTCAACGACGATATTGTGTGTTTGCAGTAGATAGTAAAATTCATGTAGAAATAGATTTTACACAATTCCCATGCTTTTTTTTTATGCATGAAGCCTTATGCTAGTCAACATTGAGGTCATTAGAACCAGGAAATGATAGGGGTGCGGGCAAAAAATTGGAAAGGAATTTGGTCGTGGCATATTTATGGAACCAACCCAGCATTTATCTGGAATTATTTCAGCAAACAATGTAAAACCAAAATCTAGATTGCCACACAGGGATTTGAATCCATTTTCCACCAAACGCCAGTCCTGAACGTAACTGCTCATCTATAAGACTCGGTTCCATGCTGTCATTGCATTTTCAACAAGTTTCAAGCTCTGCCATCTGCAAAATCGTGTCAGAAAAATTGTGTATTCTCAAAGTTGGTTTCAAAGGTGCTTCCCGTGGAACACAACACAAAAATATGTGCCAGTGCATTGAAGAAGGTGGTGAACTGCTGGATCACATATAACAGTGTGACTACCAACTCCTGTCTCGTTAAAGGTTTCATGGCAGCACGCAATTAAGAATGAAACAATGGTTCTAGCAGACTTCTAAAATGAGGGCCTACAAAAACTGATGTTGTAACATGACAAATATTTTTATAATGGAGATTATATGGGCAGGTTGCTGATGATGGTAGAATTTGATACCGATTAAATTACACATAAGTGTTTCGGTGTTCAAATTTTACTTTTGATTGAATAAATAAATAATAATAAAAATACACCTTGTAACCAAACCAATTATTTAGTATTGTAACCAATAGTGTTTAAATCATGAGAAGATTCTGAGATAACAACAAACAAATATTTAAAAGTAATATGCAACTTTAACAAATGCTGAAAGAAGAAAAAAAATAGCTGAATTTATCCTATAATTGGGAAAAAACTGGAAGCAGAAACTGTACCACTAACACCACCTCAATTTTCTTATCCATCATTGAAAAACAACAAGATATGGTATAACTTAGTTAACAAAGTTTTAATCATTAGCCAAAGTCTCAAATGACTGAGGAACATAATTTATTATACCCTTCTTATATATTTCAACTAGGAAGATTCATTTCAGCGAAGACCTTCAGTAAAAAACAGGTATCAAAAATAATACTATTTATATTCAAAATTCTAAGCTCATATTATGTTACAAATATAAACATGTATGTTATTGTTGGCCGAGAGATCCTGAAGGTTTATTAATAATAAATAAGCAATATGTCAATAATCTTAGAAAAGAATAATTTTGTAAGCTGACTGCCATAGCCACAGATAATTAAACTGTTCTCTTCCATATGATAATCTGCCATCCTGACCAAAATAAAATTGTGTTTTCAATATCACTCGCTGGCATGAATTAGTTGATGCTCCTTAAGTTTTATACTGTGAATAAAAAACTTTCCACAAATACCACATTTAAAGGGCAGGATACCATGTTTTATATTCCGGTGTGTTCTGAGATGGCACACTCTAGCAAACAATTTGTCACACTCATCACATTTGAAAGGTTTTGCACCACTATGACAGTAACTGTGATTCCGGAGATAGGATGCTCTTAAAAATGTCTTTCCACAAACATCACACTTAAACGGCCGCTCTCCGGTATGGACGCGGTGATGTTTTATGAGGTCTCCGGCCCACGCAAACGTCTTTTCACAAATGCTACAGCTATAAGGGCGTTCACCGGTATGGACAACTTGGTGTGCTTTTAGCATGCTAGACGACGAGAGAACCTTAAAACAATGTTCACACTCGTATATCCGCTCGTGTTCAGATCTTGCTTGATGTGTATGTAGGTGTCGTTTGAGAGAAGAAGACCGGTTAAATGTCTTTTCGCACACATTACACTGAAATGGTTTTTCCCCTGTGTGTAGAAACATATGCCTTTTAAGCCGGTATAGTGTAACAAATGCTTTTTGACATATGTCACAAACCATCTGATGCTTATTAATTTTCTTTTTTCTAGAGCAGGCAATCTTTTTCTTAGCGACACTGAAATTTTAAACATAGATGCTTAAGTCACTGAGGTTCACAGGTCCTCTAAAAGACAATTCATTCTGCTCCACATGAAATCTTCAAAGAAAATAAATAAATTACAAGTAATAAAAATCAAATAATAATGGTATAAGGCACTTTACAATATCATTAATGAAACTTAGAATATAGATAAAAATAACACAATGGCAACAAAATAGGTAACAATGAAAAGAAAGAAATGCCGCGAGGCAATATTTACGTGGAAAGGACAGGTAAAATACACCCAACACTCACCAAAGTTTAAAGCAGAAGGGCAGCAGCAACACAAAACAACACATAAACAAACAAAAAATACAATATTTTGGGTGAAACCCCCTTTTTCAAGTTAATAGAGGTGGGTGGCTGGGCTTGTGCAAGACTTGTGTTCAATGCAGCCAGAAATATTGTATTTTGTTTTTTGTCTTTTTTGTATGTGTGTTGTTTTGTGTTGCTGCTGCCCTTCTCCCTTCAACTTTGGTGAGTGTTGGGTGTATTTTACCTGTCCTTTCCATGACAATGGCAACAAAAATATTCAGTAGTGTGTTGAGAGGGTAATTTCAAAAACTAATCTGTCTCTCCTAGTACAAAAAAGTTAAATAATAATCATAATTATTATTCTCAGCTTTCTACTAAGAATTGAATATTTTTCATGATAAATGGCTTTTCCAAGCAGTCACTCACCTTGAGAACAAATAGTCATTTTCATGTTTAACTTGCGTCACAATGCAAGTTGAGACATGCTGATATAACTTGTTTGTATACATAAATACATCGCCACAACCAGGACATACGTGGAGAGGCGATAAAATATCACATTCGTGACTGAACACGTGACTGGTAAGCAATCCTCTGGATATAAAACACTCTTTACACTTTGCACAATCAAAACGAATGTTCAACTCTTCGGTTTTAACTTGAGTTACCTTACTGACAACAAAGTGATTACCATCTTTTCCTGTGGTGCAAGTCAAATGTGGTGGATAGACATTACTTATGTGACTGAATATATGACTTATAAGCCCAGTTTTGGTGTAATAAAAACCAAGACAAGTTATACAAGTAAAGGGATTTGCTCTACTCAGGGTGCATTTTTTTTCCACTTGGAAAGCTATTTGACTCTTATCTTCACTTTCAGCGAAGAAATCATGTGCATAAGCAGTATCTGTTTGGCATAGCTTGCCAATTATTAATTCCTTTCGCATGTTTATTCTTATCCTAGAAAAACAAAAACATAAACCATAAAAAAGAAACAAATAAGCAAAAATAATATTAGATTGCATACTGAAATATGTCAAATGTGCAATTTAGAACATAAAGTAATACTTGAGTGTGGACATGACAGTATTTTATACAATTTAAGAATGATTGTTTGATGATCACAACTAATAATGTGTAATTACTACGTACATGTTTCTTTTATGAACAACTAAAACATAGCAAAGCCTTTTAATTGAGAATGGATCATGGGGAAGAAATACATACTCCTGTAACAGCGTGTCTAATTGATAATGCCAAATGTCTGGGAGAAAGTATATTTTTAGTATGCAAAAAACTTTATAACGTACTATATCAAATTAGTGAGAAATAATTGTATGAATGCATGCAAAAAAATGTAGAAATTTTGCTAAGAAAGTAAAAGTGAATGAAAAATTCCTGCAGAAAAAAGCAAGAAGAAACTCAAATAATAAAGAATTAACTTAGGAAAATATTTACAACAAGCATCATTTACAAATCTTATATATATTTAAAAACAGACGTGTTTTTCACTATATTTCACTATTCAGCTACCAATACATAGCACAGACCACTGGTGTTTGTGTGAGGAAGTAGCATGGAGTTTTATATGGTGCACAACGTTGGCCAAATGCAATAGCTGTGGGGATGTGGGAGATATGACGATTAAAGTTAGTCAATGCAGGACGTTTTCATATTTTGACCAAAAATTTGTATCTCCTTATACTTCTCTATCCTGCCACAAATACATAGGATAGACCATTGATGATCGTATGTGGTAGTAGCAGTGAATCTTGAAACGCGCTTCGATGTTAACTTCTTTCTTTAATCATTCTTTTCAGAATCAGAAATAATTAGTATATACTTTTAATGAAGGAAGGCTCAGTTTATCATAATTCCATTTGAATAACAACGATTCCTAAACCAACACCCGTCATACAATCTACATGGGTCGTTGCTTAATACTTCCTTTACGAAAATGACAGGTTCTTGGCAATTTGATCATCTCACAAAGCGACGTCTACTTTGAATTGAAGTTTCGACTTCATCTGTTTGTTGATAATGACCAGTGAATTGTAACGGGAAATTCAAAGCATGTATATTTAATATTGTCCATGGAATTTTAATATTTAATTTAACTTTATTGAATGCTAAATAATTATATAAAGTTATTGCCTTTTTTGTATCAATCAACTCCGATACAATCTCCCATAGTGCACTCTGGTGGTTAAATGTCGGTAGCTGTGGGGGTGTGGGAGATATGGTGGTTGAAAGTGGTCAACTTTCGCCACTTTCATATTTCTGACAAAGATGTATGTCTCTTGGTGTATCACTTCTCAGCGAAAACTATCTAGCGCAGATCACTGGCATTTGTGTGTGGTAGTAACACAGAGTCAACTTTCGCCCAAATTTCAGTAACTGTGGGAGTGTGCAAGATATGGTGGTTGAAAGTGGCCGATCAAGGATATTTTCATATTTCAACCAAAGACATGTGTGTCCGTAATTTTTACTTTGCTGCCTGAACTACATAGTGCAGATGACTGGCGTTTGTATGTGGTAATGGCATTGAGTCTCCCATCGTGCACTATTGTGGTTAGATGTCGGTAGTGTCAATCCAAATTCTTTACAAACACAAACGAAGTCATGGGTACCAGCTAGTATTTTAAAAGCAACATTTAATAAGAAAAAGATGTTGAAAGTGAAGCACACGTTCATTAGTTGCTGAATATGTGAAAGTGACTTTTTAAAATTAAAATCCTCACAAGTCAGCAAATATGAAATAAAATATTTGTTATAGTAAATTACAATAATTGATAATTAATATTCTAAAAAATCACTTAAAAATGTAAGACTAATCAATTTGACATTCAAAGATGAAATATAATATTTTTCCCTCCAAGTTTTTCAAGCCTGAGGAGCTTTATGGTTACAACCAAAAGGTGAGAAAGACATTTTTACAGCAGAAAAAGATGTTGGCTAAGTTAAAAGTATTACATAGGTGGAAAAAGATACTGACCAGTTGGGAAATAACATGAGCCTGGATAAAAGCAAAACTATTAGGCAGAGAATTGAAGAGCTCCTGTGAACTGAATTTGACTGGAATGGGAAAGAAATATCAGTAATTTACAGTTCGATGTCAGAAATTTTGTAGGACCTGAAAGTCGATGGACATGAGTAAAGTTTGCCGATTTCTTGGGGAGAGTGGAAGTTATATTGGGAGAGCGAACATAAAAAATTCAGTATTCTATGTTAATAACTGAAACTTGGTTAGATTTTCACAAAAAGGAGAGAAATTGCAACCTGGCAAAGTCATGAGAGAAGAGTTAAAAATTACAAGGGTATTCTGTTAAATACCTATAATTCCATGTGCATGCTCTCTAGGTAATATTTTGAGACATTTAATGACAAAGGAGGGTCCTCCTCATTGATTTCATTAACAGTTATAGGTAAACCATTAATTTTTTCACTCCATCATTATAGAAAGAAACCGTTTCCTTGTATCAAAGTGTGTACGAAAAAAGGAAATGGTAACGTGGAAAAGGGACTTAAGAATCACTCTATCACTTGACACTTGGTAAATATGCGGCCGGAATATCTTTTTAATGCATCAATGGAAAGATTTCTTATAATTTAATTGAACACACTATGTAAATATCAGGTGATAAGGTTCATGTTATCTGTGCACTGCATTAAACAAAAGGACATGCAATCAGCCTTTGTTTTCTTGATTAAACCAATGATTCAAATGAAATTTGCAAATATACCTATCGCTATAAAATAAAACAGTAGTATCATTTATTTGCTGTATGAAATACCATCCAGTCTGGATTAATTAATGATGATTTCACAGCAGCTTCGTGTGACAGAAGTGTGTCAGCGAAATGAGCCTGCAAATCACCTAAGCCACAAGAAGTTCAATTTAGTGTACTGTTAGAGGATAAATTAATCTATCAACTCTCAATATTATTAAATGTTTGAAGTATTTTCCACGAGATTTTATACAGCATACCAATTCCACAACTCTTTTTAAACATTTATGAAATTTAAAAACACCTTTCCTATATGAAGGATCAAGTTAAAAATTTGTTCAGTGAGATTCATTGTCTGACAACAAAAGTGGCTTTCTCAGTTACATTTACGTACTGATGCTAACATCCCAGTGATGAATGTGGCTATTCTAAGTAAGTCATTCAATTCACGAACAAACTATGAAAAAAACCTTTTATTTAGACTTAAAAAAGCTGAATGTATTGATTATTATCAAAATCTAGTGGTAATGACTTAGACTAAAAAATTAATTCAGCTTTTGAAAACATTATTCAATAGTTTATTTATTTATTTTGAAGAAAAACTGTATAGCTTATTGAATCCTTCAATTTTAGCATCACAAAAACAATAAATTTAGAATACAAACAATAAATCTAAAAATAAGAATATATCTACAACAGACTCCAAGACACACACTACATTTAACAAAACTTAACTCAAGATATTTTAAGTTACAACATAAAAAATATACAAAAAACATGTTTTATGTTTATAAGATATGAGTCAAACTACAAATAAAAAATGATTTATACCTATTTTGTGGAGATTATTACATAAAAAAATTGTCACCCTTATTCAGATTGTTCACTACTCCATTGAAAATCATTTTATAACCATCATTTACATAAATTATCCAAGATCGAAAAGGCAAGGATAGCTATCTATATAAAAGTTAAGCAATTTTTAATATTAGCCTTTTCCAACCACATGTCAACCACTCCTTCACGTGGTGCACCCTGTTTGCACGGACGAGGCCTGGCAAGAAAGATTCCCAGTATAAGGAGGCACCCACTGCTTGCCAACGGCCTCCAAAAGGAGGGCGGAAGAGCGGGAAGTGGTCCAGGGGAAACTTTTGCCCTTGGGGTTGGAAACGGCCCCTAAAGGCGGACGAATTAAAAATGATCAATGGCATGGGGATACAGAAGGCAAAGGGAAACCACTGCATTAAAGACCCAAAGGGTATCCCGAGGACATGTAATTCTCTCAAATTACATATATCATGATGGCTTCCAGAGGTAAAATAGTCCCCAAATCAGATCTCTGGGTGGGGACTGCTCTGGGAGGAGTCATCAGAGTGGATAGAAACATTCTACGAGTTGGAGCGAGGAATGTTAGAAGTCTGAATAGGGCAGATAGGTTAGAAAACTTAAAAAGGGAGATGGAACGACTTAAGTTAGATTTTGTTGGGATAAGTGAGATTAAATGGAAGGACACACAAGATTTCTTATCTGGGGAACGCAGGATAATTAACACACAAGTTGTCAATGGGATCACTGGTGTAGGATTTGTAATAAACAAGAGAATAGAAAAACATTTGAGTTATTATGAACAGTTTAGTGATTGGATTATTTTGATGAGGTTAGAAACTAAGCTGGTAAAGAAAGGCTTTATGGAACAAGCTGCCCGAAAACCTTGGATCACAGAAGAAATTTTGGTGCTGATGGATGAGAAGAGAAGGCACAAAAATTCTCGAATGAAGCACAAAGAGAGCAAAACAGGCAATTTAGAAATCAAATAAACAGGAAATGCAGAAAAGCACAAGAAAAATGGCTACAAGAAAAGTGTGAAGAAGTAGAAAAGGAAATAGTCATAGGTAAAGTAGCTGTTACATAAAAAAAAAAAAAAAAAAAAAAAAAAAATTAGAGAAGTGAAGAAAACAGGTGTAACCAATTAAAGGTACCAATGGGAAACCTCTTTTAAGCTCAAACAATAGAGCTAACTGTATGTTTGGGACAACTTGAACAATAGCGTCATGGAAAAGGAAGGCGATGTCGACATAGATTACTTTAGGAGATCCTGTTTTGAGGACAGAATTTGATACAGCTCTCAATGACTTGAAAGCAAACAAGGCAGTTGGAATTGATGAGATCCCTGCAGGACTTCTTAAATCAAAAGATTATTCAAACTGATATCAAAAAGTTATGAAAAAGGAGAAATTCCAACTGATTTTAATAAAAATATAATCTTCAAACTTCTGAAGAAAAGCGCAAGCCAATAAATGGGAGAATAATCACACCATTAGTCTAACATCACATGATTCAAAATTCTGATTGGAATAATATACGGAAGAATGGAAAGGATAGTAGAAGAGATAGTATGTGAAGATCAGTTTGATTTTAGGAAAAACCACAGTACAAGGGAAGCGATTCTGGCTTTAACATTAATACTCGAAAGGCAGATCAAGAAACAAAGATACTTTTATGGCATTTGTTGATTTAGAAAAACTTTTGTTAATGTTAGGTGGGACAAGATGTTCAAAATTTTAAAGAAATCAGGTCCAAAATATCAAGATAGAAGAATACTTTATAAGATTCAAGTGGCTATAATAAAAGTAGAGAATCATGAGAGACATGCATCAGTTAAAAAAGGTGTGAGGCAAGGTTGTAGTCTATTCCTATTAATATTCAACTTGTTTGCAGAGGAAGCAATAAAGGAAGTAAAAGAAAAATTTCCATGTGGCATAAGTGTTCAAGGAGAAAAAATCAGTATGCTATGATTTGCTGATGGCATTGTCTTATTAGCAAAATAGGCTGAGGATATTGAGAAATTACTGAATGGCATGAATACTGAATGAAAAATTTGGGCTGAATATAAATGAAAGCAATACAAAAGTTATGAAATGTAGCAGAAATTATACCAATCACAGTAGATTAAATATAAGAATAGGATCGGATGCAATAGGAACAGTAAGTGAATTTTGATACTTGGGAAGCAAAATGACGACTGATGGCCGAAGCAGGAATGATGTTAAAAGCAGAACAGCACTAGCAAAAAAGAGATTTAATGAAAAAGAGAAATCTATTAGTTACAAATATTGATCTAGGGCTTAGAAAGAAGTTTTTTAAACTCTTAGGAGTGCAGCACAGCACTTCATGGTTGCGAAGCATGGACTACCAGAAAGAAAGAAAACTGAAGCACTTGAAATGTGGTGCTACAGAAAATTAAATGGACAGACAAAGTACAAAACAAATGAGTTTTGCGAATGGTGGGTGAGGAAAGAAGTTTGGGGAAGAAGCTTACAGAAAGAAGAGACAGGTTGGTAGGTCATATTTTGAGACATGCTGGATTGGTTAATTTGTTAGTGGGGGGAACAGTTGAAGGTAAGAACTGTAGAGGAAGACAGAGATTAGAATATATAAAGCAGATTGAAGATCTGGAGGATTGCATCAAACCAGTCGAGAGACTGAAGACAGCAAAAATAAATAAATAAATAAACAGATTGCATGCATGACAGAAATCAGGATGACTGTACTTTAAAATTTACTGTTGTATCACATAGCTACGTTCACACTTGGATACTTGAACTGGAACTTGTATAGGGAAATATCGGAGTGTCTCATACAATACGCTAATATATTCTGTATACGCTCATTTCACCTTTGACTTGTATCTCATACAAGCGCATGCTCTTTAAACATTACCAGAAGCTCAAACGCGAAAATTGGTGATATATTCCGTAAGAACATGGTTTCCAGTGTATGTTCAATGTGTTTGTCATTAGTTCTTTCATCATCATGGCATAAGCATCTTGTATTTCATGTATAAATAGGATTTTTTTTTTTGCCACCCATCTATGTTTCCTTTCCTATTTCAGTACCATGTAAGTACAGGCAGTTATACATGTTCTGAATTTGTGCCAGATGGAAAGGTAGCTTTACAACCACAATGGAGAATTAATTAGGAAAAATCAACGTAGTCGTTTTTATGGTCCAAATTAAACTTTAAATCATATAATTCTGGTGTGTGTAATCTATTAAAACCTTGTGTCAATAGGAACCCTGCTGTAAATCAAAATGCATATGCTCAATGAAATCTAAAATTTGTAAGAAAATAGAATTATAATAAATGAACTTGACCTATCTAAATGTTACAGCTTTATGACAATTTGTATACAAAAACAGGGTAATATCTAGATCGCGATACCACTGCAACCACTTACCGCCTCGCGATGTAATCACTTCCCGATGGAGATAGTATAACATCACTGTTTTTCCGTGTGTGACGTGTTCAGCCTTCGATCGATTTGAGAATACATGTTAGGCCATAGAACGTAACCAATAGTAATAACAATAATAAAAATTACGGATTGAAAAAGTTAAAGAAAATTATTACTTGCACTATTAATAATATTATTAAAACATGTACAACATTCCAAACTGATAATTGATATCGTTCATTAGCATTAACGTTATTAGTCACAATTCCACTGATTTGTATTTGATTCCGTTCTTCTACATTTCCTCGCGTGGATGAATTTGCTATTAAAATCATTCATACGAAATAAAATATTTATAAAAATAAGATTTCGTCAATAACCGTTTGTGTTTAGTTTGAAACGCAGCCTGGACCATACTAACAGTTATACATACGATTTGGAAATTGGGTTTCAGCAATATCGTGTGCAACGGTTACATTTTGCTATGATCCAGATTGCATTAAGATATAAACAGCAATAGATACAACATAGAAATTAGTTATCCGCAATAAGGTGTTCTATAGTTACGTTTCAGAGTGGTCCAGGCTGCATCAAAACCTCATCTCGAATGAATTTATTCCTGTACTACTGGTGCAAAATTAACGATTTCTCAATATGAGACGTATTAGTGATGGACTACTTTCCATCGAAGTGACATTTAAATCCGCGAGCGGAATTTATAAGTCACATTCAGCAGGGTAGTGACGTCATATTCTCTCCATCCGGAATGTTTACATCGCGAGGCTGTAAGTGGTTGCAGCGGTATCGCGATCTAGATATTACCCCAAAAACATTCCATAGACATTTTTGATGTAATCTTCTTGAAGAATACTTAAATTGTTAAATTAGAAAACCTTTTAATCACCCAAAATTTGTTCACTATTTAGATCAATAGAGTTACAGGTTACTATCATTGTCCCACTGATTCAAATTAAATATTTCAAATAAGAAAAATTGTCAGTATTCTAGATCGCGATACGTAACACAGAAAAAAAAACCAGTTGTCAAAGAACGCTCTTCATATTGTTTTTGCCTAATTTTTCTTCAGGTCAAGGCTGCATTTCAACCTAACCACAAGCGCTAGTAAGGAAACAAAAGAGATTAGGTTGACACGATCCCTGTATCGACAGTAAAGTTGTAGCGATATTGCTAACTAGAATTAAAGCGTTTAAATAAGGAGTGTTTTAGATATGAATAAATTAATACAACATTAAAATTATATGGCTATACGGGTCTACTGGAGATCGCGATTCCGCCACATCGTCATTCTCTAATGACGTCCTTACACTCCATTGGAAGACGTATTATTTTCAAGCAGTACTTCCGTAGTAATATAGTCTGCTCCATTATTTTCAAGCAAAAATTTGGTTGTAATACACCCTGGACCAGCATGAGACCGTAAAATGCGCATCGAAAAGTATTTCCAATTGTATCTTTCGTTTGACTAATACAGTATTGACATCAGTTCCTTGTTGAATCGCAATCTTCAGTAATCCCGGCTACACTATACAGATTAAGTCACAAACACAAGTATAACCAGCAGTTCATGCAATAAAACAGAGGAATTGGCACAGTTACAATTTCAGCACCAACCTTGACGATTTAACAACCACATTCAATCTTAAACAACATTGATTGAGCAACTAAAGTTTATTTACTTTAAACCACGTGTAATCGTATTGTCTGTGTGTAAACAAAACAGGTACACAAAGACTTTCAACAAAGATAAAATGACGCTGCTGTTTCATAGGGTTTTCTTGCTTTTACCACTGTGGCAAATGAAAGTCCTTTTTATTTCTTTTTTTTAATTATATATATATATATATAAAAATGTTGAAACATGAATTGGAAGAATTCTTAACCTACTCAATAGTCTGTAGAGATAATTAATGTGGCAAAGTTGCTTAATAGGTCCAAGAAACCTCAGGGCGGCGGTGACTTCAGTACTTCATAATTCCGCCACTAGGTACCACCACCAGCAAACAGGTA
Organism: Vandiemenella viatica; assembly: GCA_031002005.1. Classification (NCBI taxonomy): domain Eukaryota; kingdom Metazoa; phylum Arthropoda; class Insecta; order Orthoptera; family Morabidae; genus Vandiemenella; species Vandiemenella viatica. Next base: position 133,664,247 of record CM061918.1, read on the forward strand.
CAATCCATTCAACACACGAGGAAAAAATGGACCTTGCATTAAGGAAAAACGAAATAAGTACACTAGCCGTTAATTTTTCTTTTCCATACTGTGTGTGTTGACATGGAATAAACATCTGGAGGAAATAATATCATAGATGGATTTCATTTAGTTAACTGTTTTTTGATTATAACGCATATTGCACAGTAAAGAAAATTTCATTACTTCATTTAGCATTGTAGTAGAAAGTGTGAGAAATTGATTATTACTATTTCATAAGCGAGAATAAATGGTTGTTTCTTTTTATGGGAAATGCATCACTTTCGGAGCACACTCGAAATTGGTACTAACCTGTTATTTCGTCAATATATCCTCTTCACATTTAGAGCTTTTGCTTTGCGGAAAAGTCGCTAGGAATTTAATTTAAAATGCTGAAATATGAGAGGATGCGCAACTGCGAAATGCTATCAGCACTGCAAAATATATATAAGGTAAAAATATTTTTCCAGAGATTTTTTTGCTGTCATCCGTCTCGTGAATGTTTTGATGCAATCCTGCTTCCCTTCCTATCTTTCGCTGACCTTTTCATCATCAACATACCCACGTCCCCAATTATCTGCTTCATATATTATAACCTCTGTTTTCCTCTGCAGTTCTTACCTTCGACTGTTCCCTCCATTAACAAGTTAACCAATCAAGCATGTCTCAAAATATGACATATCATCCTCCTATCTCTTCTTTCTGGAAGACCCTTCCACAAACTTCTTTACTCACCCATCATTTCCAAAACTCGTTTGCTTCGTACTTTATCTGTCCGCTTAATTTTCAGCATCCTTCTACAGCACCACATTTCAAAGGCTTCAATTTTCGTTGTTTCTGGTATTCCTAAAGTCCATGCTTTGCTGCCATAAAGTGTATTTTTAAAGAGTTGTTTCTGTGTATTAGATTAATGTTTGAAACAAAGATTTCTATTTTTCATGAAAGCTCTTTTTGTTAGCGCTATTCTCTTTTTAACATCATTCCTTCTTCAGCCATCGGTTGTAATTTTACTTCGTAACTATCGCATCCGATCCTGTATTTATATTTAATATCTACTATTATTGGTATCATTTCTGCAACATTTTATCAATTTAGTCTTGCTTTGCTTTATATTTAGTCAAAAATCTTCCTTCAGTATTTTGTTCATGACAGTCAGTAACTTCTCAATATCCTCAGGCTGTTGCGCTAAGAAGACAATGTCATCGACAAGTCGTAACATACGATTTTTTCTTCTTGAACACTCATGTCACATTTAAATCCTTCTTTCACTTCCTTTATTGCTACTTCTACATACAGGCTCAACCTTGTCTCTGTCCCTTTTTAACTGATGCATGTCTCTCATGATTATTTATTTGCATTATACAGTAGCTATTTAATTCTTATAAAGATTAAAAAGCATTCCTCTGTCCCGGTATTTTAGACCGACTTCTTTAAAATTTTGAACATTCTGTCTCGCCTAACATTATCAAAAGTTTTTTCTAAACCAACAAATGCCATAAAGATATCTTTGGTTTCTCTTGATCCACGTTTCAAGTATTAATCTTAAGCCTCGAATCGCTTTTCTTGTGCCGCGGTTTTTCCTAAACTCAAACTGATCATCACAGACAATCTCTTCTACTACCCTTTCCATTCTTCTGTGTATTATTCTGGTGAGTAATTTTGAAGCATGTCATGTTAGACTTAGTAGTGCGATCATTCTCATGTCTGCCAGCCTGTGCTTTCTTCGGAAGTGTGAATATGACACTTTTATCAAAATCGGTGGGAATTCCCCCTGTTTCATAACTTTTTGATATAAATTTGAATAATATTTGTATTCCCTCTTGATTTCAGAAGATCTGCAAGCATGAAGTTCAATTCAAATTGTCTTATTTGATTTCAAATCATTCAATGCTCTATCAAATTCTATCTTCAAAACAGAATTACCTAACTCATCAATATCGACTTCAACTTGTTTTTCCAGTATACTCTGTTGTTCGAATCATCTCCATATATACAATTGTTTCAAATAGTTTACGTTTAAAGCTAAACGATTAATTTTAGATTATTCTTTTTTATTATATTAAATGGCTCCTGCGCCCCTGCTTAAAATTTTATTTCGCAGCCCGAAGTGTATATCTCTCAACAACTTATTTGCGGTTCTCTTACAATTGGGAACTGTCTCGCTTATTTATCCTGAATCAATTGGTAAAATTGACCTTTTCTTCTCACATATCACTCCATATTTTCCCCCAGTATCCATCATTTATTTGTAAAGACTTAATAATAGAAATTAAGTGATGTGTGAAACAGTTCTTCTCCATGCTGTTTCAAACCTTCGTTCTTCCTGCGCTACAGAAAGCTGTTTTACAAAATACAGACTTTATATACTCGTAAGTTGATTTATTTTGTCCCCTTGTTTGAATTGAATGAAGTCGTACTATGTACGATATTACAAAACTAAATTATAATTCTTTACCAAAGGCTTGTAAGAAACCAGACAAATGATAAGCTCAGTGTTTATTTTCATAATCAATCTCTTAGTTTTACATAAAAGAGTTTACATTCCATACTGCAAGAAGGAATGATATTTAATTACGAGAATATAATATTTTTCTGATACAGCAGGAAGATATGTAGATTAATTCTGTAAATTGTAGAAACATACATTTGTTGTGATCGGTTGTCCCTTTTACTTTTTACAGTGCTCTCCGGAAAGAAAAGCATCCACAAACTATCTTTCAAAATTCTGGCAAAAGCTTTTGAATTACTCGCAGATTATTTGTGGTTGCTTTCTCAATTACTTTATACAAACACCTTGCAATTTTCCATCTCTAGCTTAAAAACCAAAAGAGAAGCCATTTTCGAAACATTGTGATTAATGTCAAATACAAAGAAACAATTATTGTAATGAAGACATATATTTTTTCAAATACTCAAATTCAGTCTGTTCAAACCTAAATGTCGAAAGTATGTTCACATTAAGTCAATAGGACAAGTTAGTGAATATATCGTACTATGTGTACATGAGAGGTTCCCAATTTTTTACAGACATTAAAGTAATACAGCATTAACATAATAAAGTTTTTGCATCGTTCCTACTTACAGAAATAATATGTAATTATACTTGCTATTCACATAATAATAGAAATATTGCACTAAATTCTACATATAGTACTTCACAGCACAATTAAAATTGTACTTGATTTCACTTTGTGTACCGTCGTTGGCTTCTTTCCAGTGCCAAAAAGCAATAAAATATTAAACTCGATAATTATTCATCTATTAAAAATACATATTAGTCATCCACCACTTCCATAATAAAATATAGGATTCCTAAGAAAATAATCACATCTACAATCCTTTCGATGCTACAATAACTTAGGGGAAGAGCAGATATGGCTGAAAGGAAATTTACCTGCAGCTGTGCGTTTATCTATATGGCTATTTTTTTGTGGGGGTTTATGAATGGATGATATATGTTTATTTTGTTTGAGATATAAAGCTCTGTATTTTTGTTATAATACTAGGATCTGTCAACACCGAGAAAATATTGAACAGCTGCAGCAATTCCCTTCCTCACATAGCTTTCTCAACCAACACCTCTGCCCCTTCTATTGCCTGACAGGGACGTAAGATATAACTTTCAAATACATGAGAATTAATACAATTGTTAGGTACATCATAACATGAACCAACCTATATTTTGGGATGCATGTATAGCTGTTGTTCATCAAGTACAAATCAGACCGTTGATGTAGGTACATATTAGATACTATATTAATAATCCCTTCTATGTTGAGTTAATAGTTTTATGTACAGAACTTAAAAAAGATATCTGACAACATGATAGCATGCGCATTATTATTTTAATATTAGAATTTCTAAACATTTTCATGAATATTAAATATAGAAAGGTAAGAATATAATATGGACCTAGCATTTGATTTTTCACCCTGATAGTGTTTTATATGTGACCTCCTCATGTTCAACTAAGAACATTTTGACACTTCCATAAGTTATTTTATTTGTAAATATGTGCCGTGAGATTAGTGTGATATCTGAACTTGGAAAAAAGGATAGTAAAGGATTAACAGTTCGAGAAAAGTAGATAATGTGGGGAATTTGGTGTTGCTGTTTTGGTAAGATCGTTGCAGCTAAACACGTGAATATAGCCTGACTAAAATGCCCAGGTGCAAAGCTATGGTATACAAAAAAAATCTGTTTCGGATAATATTATATAACTGTAATTATAAAGTATATGGAAGAAAAATTATTTGATTAATTTAAAAAATTTAGTAATTGTTCACTGGAATATTACGCCAATAATGTTTAAATAATTGATCTTTGTAGCCGCCAACAGTAGAACTATAGAGCCACTTCTGTTTTTAGTAATATGTATCGATTTACATTCGAACGATTTGGCTGTATGTTATGCTTCCGTGTAATTCCAGATAAGATTTTTCTTCTATTGTGGAACTCCATTATTCTTTTAATATCACACACAGACTCGACTTAATTAATTCGCTTTAAAATTAGGCTTCAATGAATATAAATATGTTTAGCCGGAAAAGTGTAAATTAAAACACAGAAACAATCTATACGTTTAGCTTATGAAATCGTTGTGTTACAAAATTTTCTATAATTATATGCAATCATAAATATCATTGTATAATATCTGGTAAAAAATAAATTAAGAAATTTCAAGATTACATAAAAGTAATTAATCAGTTCTCTAATCAGACTGTAAACAACAGTTGTAAGTTAGCGACTAAAAATTTCTTTAAAATATATGATGGCAGATCTCGTGTAAGCAGTTATCGATAGATGTGAAAGATTGAGTCACTGTCGCATTCAAAAATTCTTTAAGTTTTGAGAAAAGAGCAGTATCGAATTATATTAGATCCTAATTAATTGAACTGATGATTATTGCAGCTTAAAACATTTGCTAATTTTTAATATTGTATCTGATACTAATACGGGAATACAGACTGAAGGAGGAGGGTGGCATTGAATAAAGACCGAATGCACTTTTTAAATAGTAAGGCGTTTGAGGTTTAATAAAGTTCAAAGATGGTTTAATACACATTTCAAACGTTTAGAGGTGATTATTTCCGTAGAAAGTAGTACAAAGAAATATGAGATATAATTGTTATAATTTCTATATAATACGAAATCTGTAAAATTGCTTCACATTAGATGTAATGATTGGCTCATAGGTGGAAAAATTTTTCAGCGGAACTGCCGTCCCATAATCAGCAATGTTGCTGGTACTTTTCGGGTTGTTTTTGGTATTTTTCGAATGTGGTCTGGATATTGCATTTACAGAGGCCTGTTTTGAAACTATCAACGAACAGAAAAAAATCTTTCCGAATTTGAAGTTTTCTTTTTCAATATTTCAGGAGCATCAGCATTTGCAGCCACCACAAATGCTACTGTCAACTTAAGAGAACTGCTGTTCCACTGTTACTTGCACAACGCATCCCTTATTAAATATCATCACTAACATTGTAATTAAGTTTCATAAATTAATTTTTTTACAATGAAACTGTGTTATATTACAATTCGTCAGATGGCAAGAAAAACAATTCTAAGTGGATAACGTTGTATTACGTGACCTTGATTTCCAGAAAATAATTTTTTTGAAATTACATTGCCAAATTCTGATCAACATATTGTATAAAAGAGAGAGTTCGAACAATATATGATTCTTTTTAACGAATCTGCTTGATAAAATTAAATTCACAAGAAATTTAATCAAATGATTAATACTGTTTCTTAACTATCCTTATGAGGCTCCAAATTGAAAAATATTAAATTGTATCTCCTATTCCTACATTTACGTTAATATGCTTGGGTCATTATCAGGAGTTCCACAGTTGACGTCTCGTTGAAAGATATAAGCTAATAAAGGAGTTGAAGAGTGTGGAAGCCAGGACATTCCACATTATAGGATTTGATTTTGGAGACATTTCTGAGGCCTCAATTGAATCTCGCGTTTTTCGGTGCAATAGTTAATAGGTCGGGATCATTAACATATATTACATCTCATTTAATACGATAACTGATTATCAACCGTGATGTTATAATTGTGTTTTGGTGTCAGAAGTGGGATTTAGTGAAGAAGTGGAGGTTGCGATTGTAGTAACGGTTAAGTAGTGATTGCCAGAAAGGAATAGAAGTTTGTTTAAATAGTTAGGAAAGGCAATTGTGTTGTAGATAAAGACTTTTATATTGCAGAAAATTTATTTTCAATCTAGTAGAAATAGTGGTTCTGTTCCTATCATAAAGGAGATGTTGTACCGCGTGTCTTCTGTCATGTAGTCAGGTAAGCTGTATTGTACGGTCGTGGGGTTGGTAGGGACGAGTTTGAACTAATTGGTTGTCGTATTCGGTGGAGTCAGTAGTGGGATCGGTGTAGCGTCTATGCGGCCCGCTTGTCCTCGCTGTTGCCGCCGCCGGAGGCCTGGTGGCGGGCAGCCGGGGTTGGAGCGAGGCTGAGCAGTTGGCTGAGCAGCAGCTGGTCCCTCGCCGCCCCCGCAGCCCCCGGACCCGCCCCCAGTGCTTGGCGGGCCGCTGCCAGCAACTGCGGCCGCTCTGAGAGGGTGTCGGCCAGCGATGAGATCAATACGTCTGCAAAACAAACGAACAGCGCTTAAAAACCTACAGCGTAGTCATAATCTCTGGATAAACAATTGCACAAATGTGTGTAAGGTTACAAAAGTATTCTACATATATAAATGTCAAGACAATAGTTACTGATCTATAGGGGATTCTATCATTACCGTGTCGCCACAATATGATGATTGATTCTTACAGAATTCAATGAGACAAATTGAAAGTACAGAATAAAGTTTTTTGATATCTCGCTTAGTTTTCGAGATATCATATCTCAAAACTGACGTGATTAGGTTGAAATACGGCCTGGAACAGAAGAAAAATTTCGGTATAGCCAAATTTGATGATGAATTCGTTCGTAACTCAAAGAGACAAATGGAAAATAAAGAATAAAGTTTTTTGATATTTCGCTTAGTTCTCGAGATATTGTAACTCAAAAGTGAGGAGGCTCTACATCTACATCTATACTCTGCAATTCACAATTACTGTGGGTGGCAGAGGGTGCTAAGCAGCAATCCTATTTTAGAGTATTCCAATCCCGAACAGAACGAGGAAAGAAAGAATACATAAATGTATCAGTACGGCATCTTATCTCTCGAATCTTATCCCATCTGTCATTGCGACCTAAATAGGTTGGCGGAAGAAGTATTTCGTTGCACTCGTAAATTAGAGATTTTCGCATATTCTCCAACAAATTTAAACGAAAACGACGTCGTCTGTCCGCCAAACAATCCCAGCCTAACCCACGTATCAGCTCTGTGACACTTACATAAGGACTGTAACTAGCGGTCACAAATCGAGCGGCTCTCCTCTGTACTTTCTCTAACGTGTCAATCAATCCCTTGCGATACGGATCCCAAATTGCACAACAGTATTCCAAATGCGGACGCACTAGTGTTTTGTATGCTATTTCCTTTGTATGAGCATTGCAGCTTCTCAAAATACGACCTATAAAACATAGTTTAGAATTTGCTTTGCCTACGACGGAAGTTATGTGCAAGTCCCATTTCATGTTGCTTTGTACTGTTACGCCTAGATACTTCAGGGAATTGACCGTGTCAACAACTGAATTGTTAACTTTGTACTCGTGAGCAAACGGGGTCTTTTTATTACTTATGTGCATTGCCTTGCACTTTTTACAGTTAAGTGTAAGCTGCCATTTACGGCACCATTCCGAAATAACATCCAGATCGCGCTGTATTTCTAAGCAATCGTCAGAGTACCCCACTTCCCTATAAATAAGTGCATCATCAGCAAAAAATCGCATCCTGCAATTAACGTTGACACCGAGATCGTTTATAAAAATTAAGAAAAGAAGTGGTCCTATTACACTTCCTTGAGGAACGCCCGAAGTAACATCTAGCTTCGAAGAGGCTTCCCCGTCAACAACGACATACTGTGACCCACCAGTTAGAAAATCGCGTATCCATTCGCAGATCTGATCAGATATACCGTACGCTCGAATCTTCGCCGAAAGGCGGTTATGTGGTACAGAGTCAAAAGCTTTCTGGAAATCCAAGAAAATAGCATCAACTTGTGATCCTGCATCGATAGGGTGAGATCTGTCCTGGACCAGAATTTTTTTTTCGCCAAAACCACCATATCTACTAATACACTATAGGTGTTTTATTTTCTTCCTAGTGATTGTTGCTAGATTGAAATACGGCCTGGACCAGAAGAAAAAACACAAAAATCAGAAGGAACTATACCTATGACTGATTTTTAACGTGCTATATCTCGAAAACCAAGCGAGATATACAAAAAATTTTATTCTTTATTTTCGATTTTTTTCGTTGATTTGTACAAGAATTCATCATCAGATTTTGGCGCCACGGTAATGATATAACTGTCGATCCATAAATATAGTTAGTATAGTCTGTATTATTATTATTATTATTATTTTTGAGTATTCTCAGATTATGTTATTTCTGAGATAAGTGTGATCTGTGGTTGATTTGTGAAAGAGATTCTCTGTGTATTGCGAGACGGACGAAGATAGTGTATGTCAAGGTATGAGAATCAATACTGTTACAGATCGTTATAGGAGGATAATTAGTTTGACCTCAAGACTAATTGTAATGACTTATTAGTGCAAAATTCATAAAATTCAATTTACATGAAATGTGCTCTCGTACGGGTTGATAAAGTTTTGGTGGATTGCTGCCAATTTACAAACCCAAGTTGATCGCAGGTTAAATGATGGACAGAAAAATTTATTAAGAAGCTAGTCAATAAAATTGGCAAGCCTATCACCAGAACTATAATAATTGTAATATCCATTAGTACTGCCGTATGTTATAGGTGCACTGAAATTATTTCTTCGACCACAAACCGCTTTCAAGTTCCAACAATTGCAGATTCGTGAGATACCACATGTTTTGCAGAGTGTTAATTCTTCAACTGAATTATCGTAGAAAACTCGCAGATAAATAAAAATCGCAATCGTGGCGAAAGGTGCTACATTCCCGTATTTAAAACTGGTAGTAATGTTTTCTTAGGACTGCTGACCACTTCGTTCGATCCAACAATCAGCAAAATAACTCTATCAATAAGAGCCACCTTCAAAACGAGAAGAAAATTTTTGCAGAAAACATAAAATAAAATAAAAAATATAAAAATATAAAAATAAATAAAAATAAAAAACTGATAGAAAACCTGCAACTTATGAAACAGATGTACTCCTTTCATCCAGTAATTGGCTAATGAGTTAGTATTTATGTGAAACACTTGAAAAGGTAAAAAAATAAATAAATCGTAACACAGAAAAGAGCTATCTAGTTTAAAACGAAGAACTTCTTGAAAACGCTAAACATTCTTACATTGACTTCTCTGCGTGTATATTGTCTCACGTGCTTTGCCACACAACATTTTCATTTGTAAACATCGAGTTCCCATATCCTCAATTTTAATGCGATAAACAAAAATAACATATGGTGCAATTGAGCGTTAATTATTCAGCTTGATTAACTACCTAAGTGTGTAAAACTTTATGTAGATAATGAAGATGTATTTGAATAACAACTGAAGGATTATCTTATAGACCAACGCTTCGACTCAATTCAAGAATTTGTGTATTACAGTATTTGATATGATTTTTGTAGAATGTATTTGTTAATTTCAATATTTAAATTTGTTTGCTTGTAGCTTATAATAATTTTCACGACGAATATTATTCATTATGTGCGTGTATATATTTACTACGGCGTGTTCCACATTCCAGACGCATATTCTGATCACGGATCCTTGAAACAAGAATAATAATATCAACAATCAGAGGATTGTATTCTGGGAATGCCAAAAAGAAGCAAAATTTCCAGGAAGGTGGTGGTACTGAAGGATGCCCCGGAAATTAAGCCCGCATAGAAACTAGTAATGAACGAGTTCCGCAAATGATAGTAGATATTTTTTGGAGTAATGTGAAGGAAAAAAAACTTTTTTTTAGATGTTAGGTTTATTGAGTTGTTAGGAGAGGGGAGAATCAAAGGAAGGTGCTGATAGTATCGGATCCTCTGAAAATGGTGACAGAAACAATATAATTATGCAGATAAGCAGGTTTGCTAGTAGGGTGTTTTAATGTCCCTAAGAAGCAGCTGAAAATAACTTAGTTTCTGTTTGACAAAAAGCGACGTGGTTGGTTGTTAATATGCAGAATTGTATGTTAATGTGTGGTGTTCTGATGTTGAGTAACATGTTGTGAGTCAGCTGAATGATTGCTGTAAATGTAGTCTATGAAAAGTATTAAGTGGCTGGTATACTAGTTAAAAAGCTGTAACTGGGGTAATTGTGCCAGCCATATTGTTTAAAAGTGAGATTCTGATTGTTTGAAAATGTTTAATTTCGTCAAAACAATGTTGAATGATTGTAAATATTTTTGCAATCTCATTCATAATTGTTTCCATACGATTTAAATTAATTCTGAATAAGTATTGTTTTCTTACGATTTAAATTTTTCGCGTAATTGTCAGCGCTCCGGTAAAGACTTCAGCTCTTTTGTAGTTATCGAGATCTTTTTACGCTGCGTGTATAAATTCAGGATAATCACAACCGACTAAGCTCTCTCGGTATAACTCCAACATGGCTCTACGTCATTTCTGTAGTGTAATGGGCTTTTATAATCTTCGGCTGAAGTCTAATGTATAAATTATGTGTGTTTTTTAATGTATCGGTGAAATGAAAGTCAAGCAAAAATTATCAAAATTTATTTATTTATTTATCTATCGTATGGCAATTTAGAAACTCTTAAGAACATTGAATATAATATATACACTGCAACTTTATAAGATTAAAGACATATATCTACTTTATTAACATAGTTTATCGATTTCTGAGTTGCCGGCAGGAAGTCCACAGGATCACCACTGTAAGACCTTATCGGACATTCTTCAACAATATGACCAATAGTCAATTATCAACTATTCTGATATTCGAAGTAGCACCTACTTTTCCTTTCGAGTTTGGCACTGTGTGTTTCCTACCGGTTATGCAAACGTTTCGGGCCTTCGTCATGGTTAATGTATCTTCCTCATTTTCCAGTAAATTGGATGAATTGTTTGTATATTTTGGCAGTGCTGGTATTGTGTCTCCAAAGAGAATGACAGAAATCTACAACCATGGCGCAATTTATTTTTTAGAATGTAATGTTAGAAAATCCATACAAATATATAAATATGTTAAAAACTTCAAGAAATACTGTGGTTATGAATTGAGTAAAATGTGGAAGTGTGTACATACTCGCAGACGATTGCGACAACAAATCGCTCCACGGAGTGCAAACCTCTCTGGAACTACAGATACTGTCTACTGCAGGAACAATACCATAAGGCTTACAATCGCGATAATGCATGGACTGATATAAGTAGAAGAATTAGGCGTTATACATGGAAGGGGAGTGATGCCCATAATTATTAGCTGGCACTTGAATTCAGTAGAAAGGTAGCAGGAAAATATTCTTTTATATGTCCCACATCCCGTTCCTGTTACACTTTAGAATTATTTTTAGTTTCATTATATTTAAAATAACCTTCCTGGGCCTGTTATATTATTACCATCAGTGTTAATAATGAGGGATTGTTTGTTTGCTCGGGGAACCCATTATTGTAGCGGAGTGTGGGAGTTTCCCTTGTCAGGTGATAATGTCTTGAATAGCAGTGATCGATAATTCAGGAGTCTGTACGCAGAAAAATGAAGAAAATTAACATTTTTCATTTCAGTTTCCCGTAATTTTTTCCCAATTCTTAGAAAAAAAAAGGATATGAAAAAAACAAATTGAAAAGAAAATAAAAACCATATATATATATATATATATATATATATATATATATATATATATATAAAGTGTACAAACGTTTAAAAATCCTGCGTTTTGTGACGCTACAGCATAACTGAGCGAACTAACTCTTGGAGCGCTAGCGTCGCGGCTGGCGTTCACTTCGCCAAAGTTAATGCTGGTCGTGAACAGTCTCTATTATATTGTCTCTGGTACGCAGGAAGTGGTGAGATGATGTAGGCTTGTAGGGAGCTGGGGACTGAAAAGCCTTGGTCGGTGTGAATGGACAGTATGAGAATTATAGAAGATTTGTCATTTAATTTCAAATAGTAGTAAAGTTCATTGTGAAGATTTTCTTGTTTCCGAAGTGAAAACGTCTATAGGCATGTGAGGTACACAACCTAACCATTTGTGTTTTTTTTTTCAATATTAGTAAAATTGTTTTTTTGTTTTTTTGTTTATTAGTTATGACTGTAAATACTAACATAGAGTATTTAAGGTCACAGACTTTCAAGAGAGATAAACGAGATTCTTGGTGAAAAGAACAGTTGAAGAAAAAAAAGTAGTTGAAGAGAAAATGAAATGAGAGAAGGTGTGGATGGAAAGCTTAACTAAGAAGCTGTAAAAATCCTGGCGGGATTTGAAATGTAAGAGCAGAAGATTAGTATAATGATAAAGTAAGTGAAACATGAAAGTTGTATTAGGTAACTGATTGCTCATTTGAAAGTGGAAATAAGCTAAGTGGAAGACTTTGTTTCATGTTGAGATTATAATAAAGAAAGTGGAGTTGATTCTTAAAGTACATTTGTTATGATTTTTTAATAGTAGTTTGATTTACAGCGGTGGTATCTAAGAAAAACCAGCGGTGTAAATGGTTAAATAAAGATCCTATTTGAACTAATCTGGCGCTGGTAACTTTAGGAAAAGTAGTATAATTTATTTTCTAAAGGTGAAAATAAGAAATGAAGGTAAGATTTTTAAGAAGAACAGGAAACGAGGTATATTTTCATATCATTTCAAAAACATAACGAACCTTACAGGAGCGTTACGCAATGTTTGGACAGGTGTAAATCTGTGAGTTCATGACTTCACCGTCACCAAGATGCCACCTGTTGCGCGCGTCACAATCACGCCACCTGTTGCGCGTATGATATTGGCTTTTCGCGAAATCTTTATACAGACACACAGTTTTTATCCGAATTTGATGATACGTATAGTTCAGAACAAAAAGAAAAACACTGTTTACGTTTAATTTACAGAAACCTAACCCTCTCCCTTCTCTTTTCCTCCTCACCTTAAGTATGAAGTTGTTGGAAGAGTGTAACTTTACCGATTATATGCTCGAGACATACTAGGGCCACCTGTCCATAGCTTGAGGTAGAGTTGCAGTGAATCAGGGAAGTAATGAACAGTTTACTAAAATTACTGAAGGAGTTTAAAATTGTAATTCGTAAAGGGCAGGAGTAGGTAGGTGGTAAAAAATCATGGTATGGTGTAAGTATACAGGGTATATCCGTGCCGGGAGTGTCACGTGACGAGTTTCGGCAGTCGGGAGCAGGACTCGGGAAGGAGCGGGAGTGATTGCCGTGAAGCGCGTCATGAAATGTTCGGCTCCGACGAAGAAACGCGAAGTATGATATTAAATACTTCAGAACAGTGAAAGTAGGCGGTGAAACAGAAAAAAAGACAGCCACTGTGAGGAACAGTGTGTGTGAACTCGCGTAATTTATAACTGTTGGTGGTCGAAATTACTATCGAGATGGTAGAAGTGTTAACAAACGGAGGAACCTGCATCTTGGAAATACGAAGTTCCGATATAAAAATTCACGGTCATATTGTAAATTGGTGTTTGTTGTTTTGCAGCAGCTTCTGACTTTTTATTTGAAAACTTAAAACATTTCAGAACCTTTTTCAAACATTCTGTTGGTGGCGACCAGGTCCGAACTTGCAGTCTTCAAAAGTGTTGGTGCATAATAAATATTTAATGAATACGTCAAGAAATCCTTTTTATCCTGTACAGCCGTAATTTAAGAACTTACATGGCGACCGTGACAGGAGGTCGGGGTCTAGATACATTGCCACCGGAGCATGTGTGTTCTTTCGCAATTGAAACTAAATTAAACAGGTTGAAGCAGTTTTCAGATGTACTCACCGAGCACCTTCTTCTCGAGTGCGCGGGAGATGTGGCCCTGCTCGGCCTCCGACTCGAGGAAGGCGGTGAACTTGTGAAGGGCCGCCTGCGCCTCGGAACTACCTGCAACAGCCGCACACACGAGACGTACAGACCCAACTCAGCGTCCAGTAGTGGCGAACAACTTACACACAACACAGAGGGCGTTAAGTATAAACGGGACTTTTTTAAAACTAAGTGCACAGTAATGGTCCGAATAGTCACGCGCTTCTATACAAGCTTGTTGGGGATATCAGGAGTGGGCAACCGAGCGTGGTTGGTGAGTGGTTAACGCTCTGGCCTCGCATTCGGGAGGACGCTGGTTCGAATCCCCGACCGGGCATCCAGATTTGGGTTTTCCATGGTTTCTCCAAATCACTCCAGGCGAAGTCATTCAAAAGGCCATGGCCGAATTCCTTCCCCTTTCTTGTCCCCCAGTTCCATCCCGCCTTTAATGACCTCGTAAAGCAATAAGTTGAAAAAAGAGTGTGGAGAGTGATTGTTGGCCTTATCAGGGGCCATCCACAAATTAAGTCCCACGAATTTCATGATTTTTGGACCCCTCCCTCCCCCCATGTCACAGGTTGTCACATTTGTGGCACCGCCTCCCCTCCCCTGGTGTGACATCACATATTTTGCAATTTTAAATTTATAAATTAAAACAGCACTTCCAAAATGATTTATGTATTTCTAGTTAAAAAATCATATCAACAATAAATCAAACATTTAAGAAACTATATTTAAAAAAATCGAATTAATGATGCAAAATTGAGTCATCGTGTGTCCATGGATTTTGAACCCATTCCTTGGTACTGTTTATTATTGGCATAATAGTCACTTCATTCTTGATTTCGATAGTATTGTGAACATTCGATGTGTCAACATCATCTTCACCTTCCGCCACGAGCCAAAAAGTGATACAAATTATGCATGTGATGTCACAAAGTTTATGACACGCTTCCCCCCCCCTTGTCACATGATGTCACACTTTTTTGACCCCCCGAAGGTGTGACGTAATTTGTGGATGGCCCCTCACGAGTAGTCATTACTACAGCCAACAGTGTCGGAGACATGCACTCCTCAATTACGCAACGTGTAATTATTACATTTCTCACTTGTGAAGGCGAGAGACCAACCCAAATTCTGCGAAGATTAAAGGTACTCTTCGGGGATCGTCCAATGTCAAGGAATAAGGAATTCGTGAAAGGCCATGAAGACGTTAAAAATGACAGTCACGATCGTCGTCCACGGACGTTCATTACAGAGCAGAATCACTAACTTCTCAGAAAAATTAGAATAAACATAAAGCTGCTTTATTGAATTAAATTCATAAAAATATACTGTATCTTTGACACATCCTTAGGTGTGAAAAGTCCCTCATCTGATAGCAGAAGAGATAACAGAAGAAAAGCGAGCTAATTGAAAAAGTAAGCCTCTTGTATGAGATTGGACGGGTCAGGATTTAGAATAGCCCAACATAGAAATTCGTGAATCAGAAAGATTAACAACCTTTCCCAAGGAGAAGGCTCGATGACAAGAACATCAATGTTTCTACTCGTCTTTCACCTCTTTTTACTGCACAGAATTTCATTCTTTATAAAGCTGGATTGAGTATATTGCACTTACCCCTGGAGAGGGACTGTGAGAACATGACCTTGGCCAGCTGGTAGATGACCTCCTCTAGGGAGTACTCGGTGTAGAGAGAGTCCACCACCTTGAGGCGCTCCAGCAGCTCCTCGTAGTCCTCATCCGGCACTGGGAAAAACATGTGAAAACCTCAAGGCTTGTTGTACGATGTCTCATAGGAAATACAGTTTATATTTCAACAGTAAAAAACGTATTACACTATATAGAGAGCTTCAAGTATTAGTAATATTAGCAGTGAAAGAGTTTCTCTTTGAAACCTCGGAACATTCAAGAATACAGAAAGGGGATTCCCTTGTTACTTGCTACTGGACGCTAGGGCCTTAGGCTACACGGTCCGCTACATGGCGTGAAAACCAAGATCAAACACTGAGAATACAAGGTACTGGAAAAAAGTCCAGCCAGCCAATGACAAATGTTTCATGTATGCCTGACGTTGCTGTCCACCAATCACAGTATCTTCCCTTTCCCCGTCAACCAGTGCGAAGCTCAGAACTGAACTATGCTACAGGAAATCTATTTGGAACCACGAAGCAGAAATTGTCGTAAAATCTTATTAAGTGTTTTAGCTTATTCCTCCGTGTGCTTAGAAAAGAAATCCTTAATATTCTGATTGATGGGTCATTAAATATTCACCTAGCAGGGGTACTTTGTAGCGCAAACCTATCGTTTAAATGATTTTCTCTGATTTTGTGTAACTTGTATGTTTTTGTGCCTTACCAATTATTCAAAAAATGCAATTCTGCTTATTACCTTCAATAATTTCAATACTAAAAGCTTACAAAGAACTCAGTCGGTCAAGACGCGATGTGCGAATAATAAGAAAAGGTTACAAAATCATTCATTTATTGGAGTGTGTGAAGAGGGAATGGACGACAGAAGTGAAGGAATTGCGTTATAAAACTTTGGTCAGCTAATGGGTTTCTATAGGATATTATAGAATGGGTATCAAATACAGGAATGGAAGGGGTGGAAAGAGGGCAGCAAGATTTGTGTGTGGAAATTGTGATATTTAACTGATACAATAAACGAGCTGGAAGAGGAGTCATTGGAAGAGAATAGGATGGAAAAGAGAGTGTGGAAGAGTAAAACGCATATATCGGTTATGAGACTTGGGAGATCATTGTAGAAGAATTTGGAGAAGTGAATGGAATGAAAAGATGATCCTGACCACAAGCTGGCACTCGATTTCAGGCAAAAGGGGGTTGTAAAACTTTCTTTTGTTGCTAAGGGAGTCAGGGATTTGAATAAATTGTGAAGGGAAATGATGAATAATTAACCAAAAACGCCTTCAAATTTTTAAAATTAAAATTTGTAAATGGTAAAAGTAGGAAAGTGTACTGAAAGAATTTAAAATAGAAAAAACGGGCATAAATGGGTATGTGGGGATACTATCAACGGAGTATGTGCTTCATCGCAATTAACTTAAATTGAACTTGAAACTCTGTTATCTGGCCTTTCCCTCAGGAATTTACTTAGTTTTGAACTAGTTTTCATATTCAATTATTCTTTGATCCCAGACACAGAATCTCTGGACTGGGAACTCCATTGGACTCACCCCTGTTCTCTTCTGGATTGTCCTTCTTGTCAGGTCGCTGGATTTCGTTGTCCATCCTGGGTTCGGCTGTGGCTTGAATCTCCAGCAGTCTGTCCAGTGATAGCAAGCCAGAATGATCCTGGATCACAAAAATACAATTATAAAGTACCTATACAACGCAAAGTGAAACGGCGTAATGTTTTATGTAAAAGACAGATAAATTTGTTAAGATGTGGCATCGAGAGACATTTCAAAGTACGCAACAGTATAAAAGATGCAGGAAGATAATTGACTTTATTATTGACGTTAATGTTTTAATTATGGCTTTTCTCCAAAAACTCAAACAAACGATAATGAAAATAACGAAAAACCAACCATTTCATCGTCTGTGGATCTATTACTTACTATATTTTATAACAATATAGACCACTATAGAGTCTATTCTGGGCCCATTTTTCACATTTACTACAAGTTTTACATATGATTTAAATTTAGTTAGAAAATATCAAATTAATTTTGTTCATGATGTCAACAAGTTAGCCACAGTTAAATAAATATTGGCTATTAATCTAAATTAACAATGAGAGTGAACGAACTGGATGATTGTTTATTCGTTTTTTTTTTAATATTAACAATAAAGTTAACCTGCCAGCAGTTACCAACACAATAAATAACAAATGCTTACAAACGTGTATAAATATATATGCCCCCTGAAATTATCTTTAAATCCACCCGATTTTTCCAAATTTTACAAAATAATCATTTGGGACAGTAAGAATTATGAAAGTACAAAGTTTCAAATTTGTGAAGTAAAGTATTAACAATTTATGAGACAAATGGAGAGAAAGACAAAAGAGAGAGTCCATAAGGATTCCGTCTTCAACTCAGAATATAAGAAAAACTTGTCAGACGTATAAAAAGAGAGATCATATTATTATTATTGTAATCTGTAAGTTATATCAATTGAAAATATCCCATTTTACAGTTGTAAAATTTTTAAAATCAATTTACCTACAGGAAATTTTCTATGTTATTTATATACGCAAATTGTACTTGACGACACGACATTTAATTCTTAGTGCGGATTGTATTTATGATTCTTTAGAGACTATATTAATAATTTTTTTCTAGTTTCACGTATTTCTGTCCTGAAAATTGTCGTTACATGTTCCGTAGTAAGTTTTGATTTAGCAGTATGATTACTCGTATGAAATTTGTGCTAAGGAATTACAATTGGTGGTTGAACTACTATTACATTCTCCAGACACAATTACTGCCAAAGTTTGATAAATTTCTCCTTATTTTTCATAAAGCACTCGATCATTGATGAAGAGTCTTTTATACTGTTTAATAAACTCTCTAAAGGATATAAAAAAGGTTTGTAGATGATAAAGATATATTTGAAGAAAAACTGAGTGATTATTGTAAACTTCATTCCAGAATTTGTATAAAAGAATTAATTGAATCTAATATGATTTTTCCAAAATTCAGTTGTAAAAATTAATCTTTATTTTTTTTGTCGCACATAATAATTTTCTCACTATAATAATTATTCATCTTGTATGAATATATATCAACCATGTCGTTTTTCACATCCCAGACGTCCTTTCTCTTTAGAACAAGACTAATAAATAAATATATCTGCCGCATAGAGACATTGTGGTTTTATGACTGTGTCGTAGTGTCGAACTTTTGCTTTTGTTGATATTGAGTTTTTGTTATAAGGATCTTTTGTCAACTGATAGACTAACTCCATTCTTGTAGACCTTGCTTCGGTTGCCTTTCCGCTGAGGCCAACCGTTTGGCATTCAGAGCGAAGATTACTAAACAAAGGCAGTGTACACAAAGGGTTACCAGATGTGAGACTGGAGGTAATGGAGGCACGAGATGTATAGACTGGAAGTGCGGTTACCTTGCTGGGAGGTCGCAGTTGCTGTTGAAGCTGTTGGAGGCTGAGTTTGATGTCCTGGAGGAATCTGATCGCCTCTTCGCGACTCATCTGTGGACAGAAAAAACAACGTCAACACTGTACAACATCGCGTCTGCATCAAACTTAAAATCCACGCGAAACACTTCATGTAAAGTAAGAAACAATACTCTTTAATTTCACAAATACCGGTAACTCTTTCAGTGGCGTCATAACTCTATATAAACTATTGGGCACTTTCCTTTCCTGAACTAGGCCAGCAGAGACACATTTGTAGGAGGGTGGCCCAGAAACTAATGCACCACATTTTTTTCTTCAACAATTATGTACTGAACACAATGAAACTTTATTTATTTAAATGGCATTCGGCTTTATCAGCCACACAGCCAAGTTCTTTGCGTTTTGTGACAATTCACATTTCATTACTTTACTGTTCTATTTACACTAGTTTAACAATTCATATTTCATTTCGTTTACATTTTTAAATATACATGATTTACATTACTTTACAGTTCTATACACAACAGTTTATATTGTATGATCTTTTACATTTGAATTCCTTTACAGTTCTATATCTATGTTTATATATGTTACTTCTTGGTGTTATACTATGATGAGTCGACATATAATCACTTACTTTATTATATTACTTATCTGTACCGTAGAGTAATTAGTATAAAATTTGGGTCAATTTATAACACTGGTGCTCTAATCGTTCACTATGGCCTCAAATTCTAGTATTATGACTGGCTGATATGTATGAGGATATATCTGTTCAAGTGGTGTACGATTGTAAATGTACTAACTTTGTTCCCGTCGTTTCCTGTTAGGATTTTCTACCTGTCTAAAATTTATAATTCGATGTTTCCCTCCTTAAAGAAGGTCATTATGATTTTGAGTATTTCGTATTTATTTGAGGCGAGCAGGATGGAAGCGTTAATTGGGAGGGGAATATTACATTTTGTGAGTTCTTTTAGCATTCTAATTTAATTTAATTTAATTTAATTGCAATGGAGCACAGGCTCCGGTGGCAATTTCCCTACACACCCAACTTCCCGCTATCCTTCACTCACCTACATTTGTCCTATACAAATTTTAACTTTAAATTCTTTTAACGTTTTCGGTAGGTTATTCATCATTCCTCTTGGTAACTCATTCCAATTCCCTGACACCCTTACCTAAACAAGAAAACCTTCCAACACCCTTGTGCCTGAAATCGAGTGCCAGCTTGTGGTCATGGTCATCTTTTCCCTTCCATGAACTACTTTTCATACCTACTGCAATATCTTTCCATGCCTCATCGCCAGTATACGCCCTGTACACTCCCATTACCCTCCTCATCCTCCTCCTGTCTTGCAATGACTCCATTCTGTCCTGAATGTGGGCGTATTTCTTGCATGAGAAGAGAAGATGGTTTATATCCCCTACTGCCTGATCAATGCAGTCGCATAGTGGGTTGTCTCTCGATCCTATCCGCTTTAAGTGGCTGGGAAAGTTGCCATGATGAAACCGGCTTCTGATGATGTTGGTTAAGTGGCGTCTGTTTACTTTCCAGTTGTGGAACCACGGTTTGGAAGGGATGACTGGTTTGATAGTGGCTGTAAAAAGTACCTTTCTGTTTCATCGAGTTGTTCCATCCTGACTGCCATATTTGCTTCGCTCCATGTTTAATCTCATGCAAGAATGCGGATGGAAGGAGTGTTAGTTCTATTATTTGTCCGTTTGAGATGGCTTCTTCGGCAAGTCTGTCTACATATTCGTTGTATTTGATCCCTTTGTGTGAGGGTACCCATATTAACCTCGTTTTGATCCCTTACACACAAGAAAGAATTATGTTTCTTCTACACACCTTATTTTTCTATGTATCTCCTTCCCTGTTCTATGGCCTTCCAGCGAGAAACAAGAGCGTGTAGGCCTACCACTCCTTGTTCTGTTCATGAAGCCATTTCTTCACTGTGCGAATCACCTCTTCGTCATCCTCAAAATGTCTTCCCACGAATGGCATTCTTCAGTGGCCCAAACAAGTGAAAGTCTGAGGGAGCTAGGTCAGGGCCTATAGGGTGTGATGGGGTAACACTGTCCAACCCTGTTTGGTGATGTGTTCCAACGTCCTCGAACTTGTGTGAGGGCGTGCGTTGTCATGTTGAAGCAAACAATCAGCTGCCTTATTATAGCGTCCAAGTCACTGGAAGCGCTTCTTGGGTTTGGTTAATGCGTTCACATATGCCTCAGAATTAGTGGTGGTGCCTCTCGCCATCACATCAATCAGTATGACACCATCACAGCCCGAAAACACAGTGATCATGACCTTACAAGCGGCAGCGGATTTTTTTCTTCTGTGATATAAAAAGGGGCAAGGGGGAGCTTTTTCTATAACATGCTGGAAGTACCGTGACCTGAACAGGAAAATGAAATAACAACTTAGCAATAAGCTGCAAATTATTCTTCAGTTCTTTGTACAATTCTGTTAACAATTACATGATCCAGAAACAAATATTTATTTTGTGGTGGTTGCTGATAATTTTGTGTGGAAATACTTGTGAATACCTTTAATTATCATTTCCGTGTGTTTTATGCTGATTGCGAATGATTTTGTAGTAATTCTGATTGTATTAATGTGATTTTGATTGTTGGCTGTATTGCCGCCGTTCTCTGTGTTATTCTGGAGCTTTCTGTAGCGCCTATATAAACAAGCAGCCGAGACAAATTGGAAGTTAATTGAAAGTTAGAATAGCTGGAACATTTGTATGTTTGTACTTTAGCATCTTTGGATCGAGACGATGCCTTGAAATGTAATGTTAGGCCTATTATAGAGCACGCGGGAAAATAAACAAGTGGAAAGTGAATCTGCACAGTAGTTGCAACCGAAAGTTTATCAAGCTGATATGTATTGAGAGAAGGGAATTGGGCCTTTTCCGTCCAAAAACTGGCTATTACTCTAATTAGTGTGGAAAAATAAAAAGAGTTACGTGTTTCTTCGGAAGCTGTCTGCTGGCTTTCGACAGCTGATTAATCCGCACTAATTGGGTTGTTAGCTCACTTGTACAAGTGGCGATTGCCTCGTCTGGCTTGTGCGACACCCTCTGAGATAGTGTGCGAGTTGTCTGTGGGTTTACTCACGAGGCCCTGCTGGAGGAACTCCTCTATGGCCAGTGCCACGCCCTTCTCGTCTCCAGTCCAGAACACGTACTCGGCCATATCCCGCGGGGAGTACTGGACTCCAGCGGAGTACGGCGACAGCGCGCCCAACGACGAGGACACTCCAGCCTGGAACAGACACGGCAAAACGTGGCTCGGAGGACACCCACATTCTCGTACACAAAAGTTTCACCAACAGTAAAAATCTTTACTTAAGTAAAGGGTTATTATAAATAACTGATGCGATTCTCAAATTTTCTGTAGCTGTATCATTTGAATTATCGTCGAAAAACTTTACAGTTATATACAAAACATCAAAACTTTTTTTGACATATTAAAGTACTCTATAAGTGTCCCCTTACCAAGTTTGCAGATATCAAGACACTAATAAAGCGCTTTAGGTCCCTATGAATCTGATCGAAAGCACTGCTTGTTCTCGGGACACACACACACACACATACAAAATCACATAGGCCTATACCCAAGCTATTCACATAATTCCTGGAGTTGGCAATGACAAAATCCAATGGCAAAAAAGAGGCTAGAGAATAAATGGAAGAAGTGTCAACAACATAAGGTTCCCTGATGATATAGTTTTACTATCAAACAGTCTGGAAGAACTAAGAGAACTTGCACCAAAGTGGGCTTTCAAATAAATGTGTCAAAAAGCAAAATCATGCAAAACAAATGGGCAGACAAAGACAAGGCAGACACGATAGATGTTGGTATTGAGTCCGTAGAACAGTACATCTATCTTGGCCAACTGATCAATACGAATGGCGACTCAAAGCCTGAGATCTACAGACTCATAAAGCTGGGTTGGAGAGCATACGGAAGAAATTCCATAGTTTTTAAATCTAACATGCCAGAACATCTTAAAAACAGGTATTTGAACAATGTGTATTACCAGTCCTCACATATGCCTGCCAGACTTGGACCCCAAATAGTCACACGAAGCAAAAACTGAGAACTGCCCAGCGAAGTATCGAAAGAGCAATGCAAGGGTTTACAAGAAGAGACAGGAAAAGGGCCGTGCACATACGTTCAATAACCAAAGTGACAGACATCTTGAAAAGAGTCAAGACCAAAAAATGGCAATGGGCTGGTCATATTGCTCGTAAAAGAGATGACAGATGGACTACGGCAGTACTGGACTGGATACCAAGGAACCTGAAAAGAGCAAGAGGAAGACCCCCGGATCGCTGGGATAAGGATATATGTCGAGTTACAGGCGTGAACTGGAAGAGGGCGGCTCAGGATCGATCAGCCTGAAGAGAACTGCAACAAAACTACTTAGGATTAAATCGTATTATATAGCTCATTGGTTTAAAGAGGCAGCATCCTGAAATAGGGATTGATAAAGCTGTAATAATAATAATATAAAATCACATATTAGTGTAATTGTTGTTTGAGTTCTAAGATATAAGTTTTCAGAAGTGTCATATAGCATCGAACGCTAACTAAATAAGTGAGGCGACACAAACAGAGCACTTGTAAAAAAAATAAAAATAAAAAAAGTTCTATACGACTCTTAAAGTCTTGTGACAACATTTCAAATAATATTGCTACAATAAATACCTGGAATCGCTTCAGTTATTTATGTAAACCCAGTACTCATTGCTTTGGAGCAAATGTTGGCAGCGTTTGTTTACATCATGGCAGCCATACTGTGTTATTAGTTTGTCTTTTGGAGTGACAGTTTTATTATTATGGAAACGTTTTAGATTTTTGAAATATGAAGAAATTTATTGCATTTTGTTGTATCATGAAGGAAGAGTGTCATTCGACACAACATACCGTGTCAGCGACATGTTGTCGTAGTTAACGGAGGCCTGAAGAATAACGACATGACTCCGTGCCGTTACAGGGAGAATAACTTCGGATAAGGAGCGGTAACTAAATGTTCTTAATCACTCTCTACTCCACGACGTATTTTAAGAAGACTGTTTAAATATTTTAATCTGCGCCACTGAACCAAAGATCCGGAGTAAAACGTAATGAAATATATATACAGTCTGCCAACCATCGTAACTTACATTTAATTGCGTGGATGAGGCGGGAATATCCTACCATCTTCTACAACACCAAAAATAGTTAGTCAAGAAGGAAAACCAAATGCCTCTGGTGGAAGCAATTTTTAGAAAGAGGTCATCCATAAATTACGTCAGACAAATTTCATGATTTGTTCCCCCCCCCTTCCTTGTCACGTTATGTCACAGTTTGTAGAACTCCACCAATCGCGTGCCTCCAACTTCACGGCCACTCAGGGCCGACCGACTGACTGCCTCCCTGGCCGCCAGGTCCGACCCGGACCCCACCGCCCCACCGGGCCTCCAGCGTCACGGCGACACAGGGAAGCACTCTGCTTCCTACTGACTGACTGACTGACTGGCAGACAGACCAAGACTAACTGCCCGCTCGGTTCCGTGTCCCCACATATATACCCGCTATCGCCAGGAGCCCCAGCGCTCTCTAGCGGGGGAACACCAAAGAGGAAACAATCGCGAGCGTAAGAGAAGGCAAAGTTACAAGAGCCGAGCACGGCTCACCAAGTCATAAAGGAGAGAAAGAAAAACTGGATGGGACACTTGTTGAGAGGGGAGTGCCTGATAAAAGATGCTTTGGAAGGCCTAGTTTGTGGGATCAGAGGAAGAAGGAGGTACTAAATTATAGACAACATAAGGAAGACGGCAACTACATGGTGCTTAGGGAACGTGCATAAACCACGTAGCTCCATTTTGGCCTCCTGTGAACCCCCCTCCCCCCCACGTAGCCCTACGTGGCTTTTGTCTCTAACCCCAACCCCCCCTCCCACATAGCACGTAGCTTTTTTCCTTTTGACTCCAGAAGAAATTTTGTACTGTTTTCTCTTGTCGGACTATTGTAAATTACATACGGAGATAATTAACTGAGGGAAATAAATATTCACATGCTGTTGTGAGTTCTGTTCCTCATTTTAACTGTGAAAAATGTTATGTAAGGAAAGCTACGTGACCTGGCTCGGAAGCACCCCTCCACCCACTTAGCCCAGCGTAGCCTTCCAGCCAACCCCTCCCCCCTGGACCGAGCCACGTAGTTAGTGCACGCTCCCTTAAGAGAATGTCAGACGATAGAAGAGCATGGAGAGCAGCCAAGTGAAAACCTGACCCAGGGCAGAAAACGGATGATGATTTTGATAATGATGATGACCAGTTGAGGAAACTCCATATCACAATATAGAGAACGGGTGATAGTATAATTCAGAATGTAAACAGGTGTTTAAGATGATAAATGCGTGCTCCCACAACACTACAAATATTAACACTGCATATATAACATCAGTATACAACAGTATTGTAGAGCTGTATTACTGGTCCAGGAGATGGTAATACTGTTGCAGTGAACTTAAACCATGCGTTGCTCACCGAGCCTTGACCACCAGCGCTTCTCCTCTCCTCCGCAACCCTCATCTGCTGCTGGACGCTGCTCGGAGCCACAGCCGCCTCCGGCTGACCGCCGCGGGGGCTGCCTCCGGGGGCCGCTGCCTCCACTCGCACTCCCAGCTGCGGCAGCGCCAGTTCGACGCGTGACCTGGACACCGGGGGAGCCGTGGCCGGAGACTCGACCTCCGACGACTGCGTCAGTCTCGCCAGCACGTGGCCGTCCTCAGCCGCTGCATAAAGAGAAACCACTCAACATCTGACACCACTACTTTCATCACAAATGACATTGAAAACTTCAGAATCCCACTTCTGACGCCACTATGCCTGAAATTGATAAACTTCAGAATCCCACTTTTGACACCACTATGCTAGAAGTCAACCTCCTATGAATGCATCAGTGTCTGCAGAACGTGGTCGTCCTCAGCCACTGAGTAAAACAAGACTATCCTACTTCTGGCACCACTATGCCTGAGATTGATAAACTTCAGAATCCCACTTCTGACACCACTATGCCTGACATTGATAAACTTCAGTATCCCACTTCACACACCACTATGCCAGACATTGAAAACTTCAGAATCCCACTTCTGACACCACTATGCCTGACATTGAAAACTTCAGAATCCCACTACTGACACCTATTCGCTAAGTTTCAACCTCTGTCGATTGCGTTAGTCTCACCAGAACGTAGCCGTCCCCAACCGCTGCGTAAAAATAGACCACCTCATACCTGACACCACTACGCCTGACTGTGCTATACTTCAGAATCCCACTTCTGACACTAGTGTGCTAGCCTTCAGCCTCCATTGACTCAGTCAGTCTCGCCAATACGGTGCCGTCCTCAACCGCTGCATAAAACAAGCCCATCCCACTTCTGATACCACTACATCTGACATTACTAAACATCAGAATTCCACTTCTGACACCAGTACACTAGGCATTAATCTCCGGTGACTGCGTTAGTCTCTCCTGTACATGCCGTCTACTGGCACTGTGTAAAACAAGACCATCCCACTTTTGACACCACTACATTGTCACTGTTACCGCTATACTTCATTATTCCACCTCTGACACCAATATCGAACTCACCCATAACATTTGTACACCAGTAAACATATACTGCAACACCACAGCATTCTATCCATCACACAAATATTCTGGTCGCGCCAGGCATTCTATGCTGATGTGCGCTTGTTACTATACCACTATTTTTCTTCTCGTATACCTAAATGCGAATCACTCTTCACTCTTCTATGCACCAAGAACGTCCTACTAATTGTTCTACCCCACATCTGACACAACTTTTTTTGTTCTGGTTTAACGGCTCATCAACAGCAAGGTTATTAGATGCATGAAAGGACTGCAATGGTAAGCACCGCGTCCTCCACCTGGAGTAATCTCGGGAAAACCATTGAAAGCCTAAATCTGGATGGCTGTAAGGGGATTCGGACTCGCATCCTACCACAGTGTAACACCAATAGTCTGGTCAAAAGTAAGATTAAACAGTCCTGTTAGTGCCGGGGATAGCACATTGGCCAAGCATTGTAAGCATCACCGCTTCGAGTCCTGCTTTGGGTATGGGTGGTTTTTATTAAATGCTATATTCTTCTTGAGTTCTCCTCACTATTTATAGCAATAACAGCCACTGGCACAAGTGATAATGAGTTTTTTGACAGTGATCTGATGATCAAAAAGTGATGCAAATACATAAATGTGTTTAATGAACCTTCTTTAATTTAATTGTTACATGCATGTACATGCAGTATAATGGATTTTGAAACCTGCAGAAATGATTGTTCTGAAAAAATATTTGACACCAATAAACCAAAGTATTGGCAACATACATTCGAAATTACGTACCTTAAATCTGTGTTCCTAAAGGTTTCCAAAATAATTACATCAATCAGGTCTGTCAAGTTATTCTTTCAATTTTGTAAAATAACTCCCATCTATATTTCTTCATGTTGTAGAAAGAAATTTGTCTGCAGCTCTTGAAGGCCTATCAAGCTATTATAGGGAAAATCACTTAAGACCTAACCCTTCAAAAACTGAAGTGTGCGCCTTTCACCTAAAAATATGAAAGGTCAGCGTAAGTTTAAAGTAATGTGGTCAGGTGTCGAACTGCAGACATGTAACACCCCAAAATATCTGGGAGTGACACTTGACAGAACCGTCACACATAAGAAGCACTGCATGAATTGCAAAATGTAGAAACAACTTAATGAGAAAACTAGTTGGATCACAGCGGGGCAGTCAACCACAACCTATACGTACATCAGCAATGGCCCTTTGTTACTCTGTTGCAGAATATGCATGACCAGTTTGGTACTCATCATCTCATACCAAACAGGTGGATGTAGCCCTCGATAACACCTGTAGACTAGTGACAGGTTGTTTAAAGCCTACCCCAGTTGATAGGCTTTACCAGCTTTCGGGCATTGCACCACCCAGTATTCGCAGAGAAGTGGCTGCGAACAAGGAGACGACCAAAGTAGAACGGGAAAGCGCTCATCCACTGCACGGCCATACACCACCAACCCAGAGACTCAAGTCCAGGAAAAGCTTTCTGAGAACATCACGGGAACTAATTGGGTCACATGAAAGGTCAAAAGTACAGTTGAGGAAAATGAAGGTCCCTAACATCTCGGGACCACTGACAGTTCCAGAGCGCTTGCCATCTGGTCACGCAGAGGACTGTAACGTCTGGCGGTCCTTAAATCGATTGCGAATAGGAGGGGGCGGGTCCAGGGAAAACCTAATGAGATGGGGTTATACTGATACTACCAGTATTAAGTGCGAATGTGGTGAAGACCAAACTATGAATCATACGCTCCAGTGCCCTATGTGCCCATCATCCTGCAACAACGAAGACCTGTTTCAAGCAACACACAATGCAATTGAGGTTGCGAAGTACTGAGCTAAGTGTGTTTAAGATTGTTGATTTGCACAACGTATTTAACTGTGTATTTTGATGTTTGTGATACAAGAATAATAATTCGGAATTGTTTCTTATATTTAGAGATGATAATAAATTCCCCGTTTCATTTAAATGGGTGATTAAAATAGTAAGAATGAATATTAATGAGAACGAAACTTTAAAAATTCTTGTAACTTACGAAAGCAAGCAGACTGTCTCACCTTGATGCTGCTCCTGCGCATGCGCGCGTGTGTCTCCGTCTGGCCCGGTCATCGCGGACGCTGATTGGCTCGTCATAACCGAAAACGTCTTGCCTGCAACACCATGACGTCATCTCAAAAAGTCGTACGAGGCTCCTTAATTTAATTTAATTGCGATGCAGCACACGCTGCTGCGGCAATTCCCTAAGTAATCTTAACTACCCACTTTTTTTAATTAATAATATATTTATCTCGGGCTTCCAGCCGTGTTAAGATGTCACATTTGCGGGACGTTTCGAAGGCGTCCATCTCTGCCTTCATTCTCAACCAAATGTCAATGTTAATCATTGTGACATCTTAACACGGCTGGAAGCCCGAGAAAAATATATTAATATTAACGCCGTGAAAAATTACGATCCTACCCACTTTTTTTATTATCTTTTATAAGTTGAGTGTTAAATTCGTTCCCCATCTACTTTTGCGATTTAGAAATTTTAAATTCTTTCAGTGTTTTTGGTAAATTACTCATCACTTCACTTGATAAGTTTTCCCAACCGCTGAAACCCTTACCACAAAAGAAAATTTTCCCATTCCCCTTATGCATCACATCGAGTATCAGGTTGTGAACATGGTCGCCTTTCCCCTTCCATGCACTATTCCTAATTCTTCGACCAATATCTGTCAGAACCCCATCACCAACATATGCCCTGTACACTACCAGTACTCTTATCATCCTCCTGCTGTCTTGCAATGACTCCCAGTCCAGCTCCTTTATCATATCTGTTACTGACTGCATCATGCGGTAATCTGCACAAACAAATCTAGCTGCTCTTCTTTGTACACCCTCCAACTCCTGTATCTGGTCTCCAAAATGTGTGTCCCAAACTACACCACCATATTTAACCAATGGTCTGGCCAAGATTTTGAAACCCAAGTCCCTAACTTGTCTGGGACTACCTGGAACTACTTGTAGAGCACAATGACGTATGCAAAGGCAAGCGAGTGCAGAACTCACATAGGGAAGGCGCTAGAACAAGGAAGCCAGTCCAAATGAAAAAGAACAGAGTCTTTGGCAGAAACACTTAAAGATTTTTATAGAAAAAAAATCAAATTTATGTTACACTAGCGTCACTGACCTCGCCCATGTGACCAGTATTTCAATGTGATTACGTGGCCTGTGCAAAAATTTTGGGAATGATGCACGATGAATAGCGAGGTTTGTGGTTTGTAGTAGGATGGAATAAGAGCCGACTCATTAATAGCAATCCTTAATTTGTCAACTAAAACAAATACGTAAAAAAATTATAGTTTTAAAAAACTAAAATATACGATTTTGTATCAATGTGAACTAATAGGTTAAAAATAATCTTTACATACAAAAATTTTGTCAAACAATGCTGGGATGTCCAACAATTCAGTATAACTTTTTTGTAATATGCTTGAAATTAGAATAAAGTCACTGATTAAAAAGTTAACTTTAATTTTAAAAAAGCATGGGGTGTTAGATATCAGTATTCTTAATATTTTTTATCGCTGGCTGTTCGTAAAGGTTGAGTCATTATGTACACGTAGAGAGCACCCCTCGCTTTTATATTTAATTTAATTTAATTGTAATGGAGCACAGGCTCCGGTGGCAATTACCCTACACACCCAACTTCCCCCTATCCTACACTCACCTACATTTGCCCTCTACAAATTTTAACTTTAAATTCTTTTAAAGTTTTCGGTAGGTTATTCATCATTCCCCTTGGTAACTCATTCCAATCCCTGACACCCTTACCTAAAAAAGAAAATCTTCCCACACCCTTGTGCCTGAAATCGAGTGTCAGCTTGTGGTCATGGTCATCTTTTCCCTTCCATGAACTACTTTTCATACCTACTGCAATATCTTTCCATGCCTCATCGCCAGTATACGCCCTGTACACTCCCATTACCCTCTTCATCCTCCTCCTGTCTTGCAATGAATCCCATTCCAGCTCCTTTATCATATCTGTCACTGATTGCATTCTGCGATAATTTCCAGAAACAAATCTAGCAGCCCTTCTTTGCACCTTCTCCAACTCCTGTATTTGATACTCAAAATGTGGGTCCCATACTACACTACCATATGATAAAGGAGTTGGAATGGGATTCATTGAAAGACAGGAGGAGGATGAGGATGGTCATGGGAGTGTACAGGGCATATACTGGTGATGAGGCATGGAAAGATATTGCAATAGGTATGAAAAGTAGTGCATGGAAGGGAAAAGATGACCATGACCACAAGCTGGCACTCGATTTCAGGCACAAGGGTGTGGGAAGATTCTCTTTTTTAGGTAAGTGTGTCAGGGATTCGAATTTGTTACCAAAGGGAAATGATGAATAACTTACCGAAAACGTTAAAAGAATTTAAAGTTAAAATTTGTAGAGGGCAAATGTAGGTGGGTGCAGGATCGCGGGAAGATGGGCGTGTAGGGAAATTGCCACCGGAGCCTGTGCTCCATTGCAATTAAATTAAATAAATGTCTTAAATAAATCCTAGAGCTATTCAACAAAATGTTTATATTTAAAGATTATTTTTAACCTTTTAATTTATATTGCTACAAAACGACTATATATGTTTTTTAGACTATAATTTTATCTTTAACTTTTTTAGTTCACAATGGGAATCTCAGGACATAGATATGAAATTATTGTCACTGATCTCAAAACTTGTGCAAAATTTCAAACAGTTCGGACGTCAAGAGGTAGCTGAACATTGAAATGAAATATTTCATTGTATTCAACCGCTGTTCTATTGTTACCGCACTGAGAATACCAGGACATAACTATGAATTATTGTATTGTCACCGGTTCTCAAAACATGTGCAAAATTTTGAACGATTTGGACATCTGGAATTGGGTTGAAATTCAATTACAAGATTTCACTATAGCCAGCCGCAACTGTATACTTACTGCCAAAGTAACGAGAATATTAGAAAACAGCTATGAAATTACTGAATTGTCATCGCTTCTCAATGTATGTGCAAACTTTCAAACAATTTGAACATATGGAGGTGGGTTAAAATTCAGTTGCAAAATTCCATCACATTCAACAATTTTTCCATTATTACTGTCAAAGTAATGAGAACAGCAGAACACAGCTATTAGATTATTATAGTCACCAGATCCTAATGTGTGTGCGTAATTTCAAACAATTCGGATTTCTGGAAGTGGGTGAAATTCAATTGATATATTCCGTTATTTTCATATTGTTACTGCCAAAGTAATGAGAATAGCAGGCCGATGGTATGGAAATACTGTATTTTCACTGGTTCTTAATATATGTGAATAATTTCAATTCAGATATCGGAATTGAGTGAAATTGAATTGACAGATTCCGTTAATTTGCTATTGTTACTGTCAAAGTAATGAGAACAGCAGGACACAGCTGTGAAATTATTGTATTTTCACCGGTTCTTTATACATGTGCAAATTTTCAAACAATTCGAATGCAGGAAATGGTGAACATTGAAATGGATTATTCCATTGAATTCAAACGATTTTCTGTTTTTACTGTCGAAGTAATGAGAATATCAGGACATAGCCCTGATATTATTGTATTGTCACCGGTTCTCATAATATGTGCAAAATTTCCAACAATTCGGAAATCTGGAAGTGGGTGAAAATTGAATGGAAAGATTCCGTTACTTTTTTATTGTTACTGACAAAGTAATGAGAATAGCAGGCGATAGCTATGAAAATATTGTCATTAGGTTCTTAATATATTTGCAAAATTTCAAACAACTCAGACATCTGGAAGTAGGTGAAATTGAATTTCAATATTCCGTTACATGGATACAAACAGGTCAAGCTAGTATAAAGCATGTAAAAACACTTGCAACGTCTTTCTAAACATTTAGAAAACACTTTTGGAGACGTAAAACACTCACAGCTACTGATATCTATCATATGCGGCACTGCTGTCTAGTGGTAATGCGATCAATCCTTAATCGACGGCAGCGAAGCCTGGTGGCTTGGTTCTGAACTGTCTCATACGCTCAACCTTGATGGTTGACAATTTTGCCCTTTACGGGCTGACTTTCTTACTTTATATTGTTTCCAAAACGAAGACCTTAATCTTTAAAATTGTATCTCATACATGCGTTTCGGTTAGGTGTGAACAAAAGAAAAGACTCGGCACCAAAATAAATAAATAATAATATATGATTTGATTTTCGTTGTCTTTTGAGTTATAATTATTAATTTATTAGTATACGGTTTGAATTGGTGTTAAATCAACAGCGTAATTGGTGTTATTTTTCAGGCGAAGTTTCCTCTTCATTTCATTCCATATTGTCCCTACAAAATTGCTTTGTCTAGCTACAGATGTGCACCCACTGCATTATGTTGAATTTTCTCACAAAATCGATAAATTCACTATCGATCTAATTACACTGCTGCCATCTATAGCGTTTAGAGCCTAAGTACTTCCTGCTATAAAAAGAACCAACAGATGGCATTGCGATAGCGTCAAATTTATTTAATACTATTTTGATAAGATATAAAGGCCGATTCACACCAGGTACCAAGACAGGTTACAGCAAAGATCAAAATCGCTACACACGTGATCCAATGGGAGCATTCTCAATGCTCAGTCTGTTGAGTTCAGGGCAAAGTAGATCTACCTGAAGAGTATCACACGATGAAGAAATGTTTACCGAAAAAAATAAAAATCCAAAAAGTTCTTTATTCCGGTAAAAACACACAGTTTGTTCATATCTCTGTGATATGTGAGTATGGATGTAGATTGATGTAGATATGTCGTGCTCCTATCTAGTGGTAATGCGATATCGAGTAATTTGACTCTGAACTATCTCATTCTGTAGCAACAATTGTTTATTTTCCATCTGAAATACCTAGCGGTGTTGCTATCATGGCCCGCATAAAAATGTCGATATGTAATGCTGCTATATAGCGGTTATCGAACAGTCCTATAGGTGCCAGTGAAGCCAAGTGGCATGACTCTGATCTGTCAAACCCGTGATCTATATCCATCATAATTTTGAAATTTACAGATTGAATTTCGAAAACTTCCTTTCTTAAATAAACATGTTACCAAAGCTGAGAACTTAATCTTTTAAAATGATACCTTATTTATCGATTCTTTGCTAAGCATGAAGTGAAAAAGATGTATACTCAGTGCTGCCAGCCTCTTGGCTTAGAATTTCCACAGACGGTCGCTAAAATTTCCGTAAATTGGGTATAAAAATCCGGAGACTAGCAAACTGAAACAATAATTATTGAAGGGAAACCTAAAATTAAGAATACTTTCTTTCCAGGTCTTTAAAATTCGAAATTCAAGATAATATTCTTCTACACTGAAAGTAAGGAATATCTTTGAACCTGCTTCATACCAAGGAGGAAAGAAATACATGGAGACGACGCAAGGGACCTTCACCACGCATTGCAGTGACGCCGGGGGGAGAGGAGTGGGGAGGCGTGGCCGCCATATTACCTATCCATACAGACACGGGGAATATGTACAAAACCTCAAGGGGGCTCTAGGATAAACGTGACGCCGCAATCTGGTGATGGATTATTATGTAAGTCGATGAGAAAAATAAAAAATTAAGAATAAAATTCGTCCGGGCATCCAGATTTCGGTTTTCCATGGTTTCCCAAATCACTCCAGGCAAATGACGGGATGCTTTCTTCAAAAGGCCATGGCCGAATTCCTTCCCATTCCTTGCCCCCAATCCTTTCCCGTCTCTAAAGAACTCGCTGTTAGAGAGACGCTAAGCAAATAAAAAAAAAGAATAATTTTTTTTGATATCCTGCTTAGTTTTCGAGATATTCTGTGTTCTGATTGACTCAGTTGAGAGGGTGCAGAGGAGAGCCGCTAGATTCGTGACTTGTTGTTACAGCCCTTATGAAAGCGTCACAGAATTGATACATAGATTGGGCTGGGATAGTTGGGAAGACAGACGACGTAGCTTGCGTTCGAATTTATTGGAGAATATGCGAAAAAATTTAAATTTCGAGTGCAATGAAATACTTCTTCCGCCAACCTATTTAGGTCGCAATGACCGGAGGGATAAGATTAGAGAAATAAGATGCCGTACTGATACTTATATGTATTCCTTCTTTCCTCGCACTATTCGCGATTGGAATGGGCGGGTTTAGGATTGGTGCTTAGCACCCTCTGCCACCCACAATGTTTGTGATTTGCAGAGAATGGATGTAGATGTAGATGTAGGTGTAGAAATGTAAGATGTTTTTAGTTAAAATTCAGAAGATACAATTGATCAAAGTCAAATTTAATGATGGATTCTTATTTAAAAAGACGATACAAATAAAAATTAATTAATAAAAATTTTCTATATCTTGCCCAGTTCTCCAGATATACTGTCTGAAATATGAGTTGAAATGCAGAAGAAAAATTTCGCAAAGAGTCAAATTTGATGATGAATTCTTATGTAACACGACGAAAAAAATCGAAAATAAAGAATACAATTTTTCGATATCTTGCTTAGTTTTCGGGATATACTGTCCCAAATAGCAATTGTATGGATACGTAATATGGCCGCCACCGCGCATGCGCAGTATCAGCCGAGAGTTTAGAGGCGGCGGCACAGAATAAGCGGTATTTCCTCTCCACATATTTCTTTCCTCCATGTTTCATACAGCATCACTTTAGTCACTGGTGCTGCTATTCCTATTAGGGTTTTTTTTTTTTTTTTAATCAGAAACCAAAAGACCACACATTTTCTTTGTTGCCATTAAATTTAGCATAGCATTTCTTCTATGTCAGGAAATGTTAAACCACGGCCCCTTGACTCTCGGATGTCGGTTACGCGAACATTGTTTGACTCTCGGAAGTCACTGCTTTGTAATGCCGTGCCAATGAGCGTGTCACCGTGCATAAAGAGTTCGTGGATAGTTCTGTACTTCGATCTTTTAAGATCTATAAAATCTGTAATCAAACAAAATATGAGCTTTATTTCATACAATCGTTGGTTCACGCGAGCGGTTACAAGGAAAAGATTCACAATTATTGACAGTTCTGTAATATAATCTCACTATACGCTGAAAGTTTAACACCTAGCATGGTTGTGTAACGGTTAGCGTTCTCGCCTCGCATTCGGGAGGACGCCGGTTCGAATCCCCGTCCGGGCCTCCAGATTTGGGTTTTCCATGGTTTCCCAAATCACTCCAGGCAAATGCCAGGATGCTTCCTTCAAAAGGCCATGGCCGAATTCCTTCCCATTCCTTGCCCCCGATCCTTTCCCGTTTCTAAAGCCCACGCTGTTAAGAGACGTTAAGCAGTTAAAAAAAAAATCACACCAAAATAGGGAAAAATCAGTTACTAATAAAAAGAGCCAAAAATCCGTAGATATTTTAAGAAAATCTGAAAATCCGAATTCTTCAAGAAATTACGTAGATCTACGGATAAATCCGTAGATTTGGCAGCACTGTGTATAGTGACAAAAAACACCTTTTGGAATAAATATGTATGATGGCGTACTGTCAGCAAACATTGCGTACAAATATTTATTTTCAAAATCATAACAAAACGCTGATTTCTTTATTTTTTTATTTAAAAAAACATGTGAGTAGAAGAATGTTGAATGTCCGAAAGTTTTGCGTGGGTTTGCTGGTAGCTTTGTATTTGCTTTGCTATGTTTTAGTAGCAGGAGGAGTTTTGCAAAGAGTCTCGGTTGTATTTGATCGGTCGTGGTATAAACGCTGTAGGGAGGAGGGGAAGCTGCTGAAATTTCGTTGCATTTTGCGACCGTACAGTGAGAGTAATATTGCACAGACGAGGCTGCACCGCATATGGCGCTAACGGGGCGGAAGAATGCAATCGAGAGCGACTCGCGTCGATATTGGTTGGCGATATCGACACTGCAGGTCGAGTTTCACATTCCAGGTCGCGGTGTGCCCTGGTCGATACTATCGAGACTTGCCTTCCTCCAGGTCGTGGCCTTCGGTGACTCAGGTAGACTTCGTTCGGGACAGCTGTTCAGATACATTCGTACATTCCAATTATTATTATTATTTATTTATTCGTTGAGTCCAACTAAGACCACGTTAAGCCTTTGTGCATTTGGCAGCGAGTTTCTTCTTCCTGTGGGCCCAGAACTCCTTCATTCGTTTTGAATGCGCCTGTTTGCGCTCCTCTGTCCAGAGTGTTGGAGTGTTCGTCTCGGCTTGTCCCGCTTGTCATTAACTTCTTCCGAAATATTTCTCTGTTGAAAGCATCTTCTAGTTCTAGCCCCATCATCATCATCATTATTATTATTATTAATATTATTTGCTGTCATCAGCCTCTCTACTGGTTTGATGCAGTCCTCCATCCCTTCCTATCATGTGTTAGCCTTTTCATCTCTACATACATCCTCAATTATCTGCTTCATATATTCTAATCTCTGTCTTCCTCTACAGTTCTTACCTCCGACTTTTCCCTCCACTAACAAATTAAACAATCCTGAATGTTTGATTATTGTAGGCCATTTTCTTCTACAGTTGCTTTTTAAATTACTATTTGTTGTTTAATAATACGCCATTACAACTGTTGGATATTGTTTTTATTTTCCGGACGCGTTTCGCCTCTCGCCGAGGTATCTTCAGCGTACAGTTTTGATTTTACATTTGCATTTTGAGGTGTGGTCGTTGCTCGCCTGCGACCTCAACCAGCATGTTGTTTTTTACTCTATTGCACTTATAGTTTGCTCTCGTGACTTGACTAGCAATCAATTTTGAGGCATAGTTGTCAAACTTTATGTGTGCGCTTTCTCAATGTCTCAAAATACGACCTACCATCCTGTCTCTTCTTTCTGTAAAACTCTTCCACAAACTTCTTTCCTCACCCATCATTTCCAAAACTCGTTCATTTCGTACTTTATCCGTCCACTTAATTTTTGGCATCCTTCTATAGCACCACATTTCAAATGCTTCATTTTTCCTTTTGTCTGGTATACCTAAAGTCCATGTTTCGCTGCCATAAAGTGCTGTGCTCCACACATAAAGTTTTAAAAAGTTCTTTCTGAGTCCTAGATCAATATTTGAAACATAAATATTTCTCTTTTTCATGAAAGCTCTTTTCGATAGTTCTAGTTTTAACATCATTCCTGCTTCGGCCATCAGTTGTAATATTACTTCGTAATTAGCAAAGTTCACGAACTTCTACTATCGCATCTGACCCTATTTTTATATTTAATCTACTAGTATTGGTATCATTTCTGCTATATTTCATCACTTTTGTCTTGCTTTGGTTTATATTTAGTCTGAAATCTTCCTTTAGTATTTTGTTCATGATATTCAATAACTTCTCAATATCCTCAACCTGTTATAATAACAAGACAATGTCATCAGCAAATCGTAGCATACTGATGTTTTTCTACTTGAGCATTTATGCCACATTCAAATCATTTTTTCACTTCCTTTATTGCTTCTTCTACATACAGATGAATATTAACGGTTAACTCAAATCATATTTTTCGCCAATGATCAATACAGAATTGATGTAGGCTTTGTTATATTTACAATACATTATTTATAAGTAAAAAAAACTGTAACCGTATATCTATATTTATTATTCTTATTTTGCGCATATGGACCTAATTGGATCATTTTATTATTCTCTGTCTGATTTTCAAATAGCTCTCATTCTTTCTCCATGAGCTCTCTTTCATTCTTCAACCCAATTTGGTTCCTGGGCTCGTTAGAACTGTATTATCTAGCTGCACTACCAATAAGTTCCTGTCTAAAACTTCCGAGGTGTCTGTGTGGGCCCTCTGTAGGTCCTTTCTGACTTGTTGGATCCTCGGTATATTGTTCAGCTTTCCGGTGTTGTCAGGATCTTGTGCGTAATTGTTTTTGGGAGCCCTTGAACGTTTCCGTAGAATTTTAGTATTCGTTTTCTGCATGATTATACAGTTTCTTTTTTGCTTTACGGAATTGCAATGTGCCTTCTGTATTCTTTGGACAAGATTTTCCGTCATTATATTACGTTCTTCCTTCAGGATGTTTTCTGGATCCCGATTAAATCAGTATATAGAATTTGATCATATTGCTTTTTTAAATAGTTAGGAAACTGAATAAACAACAGGCTGCATTAAATTACCCAATGATTCATATTTAATTAAAATTGCAATGGACTGCACGCTACAGTAGCAATTTATCTATACACGCATCTTCACCCTTACCTGCACCCACCTAAATTTTCCCTCAACAAATTTTAACTTTAAATTGTTTCAACGTTTTTGGTAAAATAATCATCATTTCCCTTGGTAACTTATTTCAATCCCCTACACCCTTGTGCCTGAAATCGTCTGCCAGCTTGTGGCCATTTCTCTTCGATACATTACTTTTAGTTCTTACACCAAAATCTTTCCATGCCTCACCACCAATATAAGCCTTGTAAAATTCCATCACCCTCCTCATCCTCCTCCTGTCTTCCAATGAATCCCATTTCAGCTCCTTTATCATATCCGTCACTGATTGCATTCTGCGATAATTTCCAGAAACAAATCTAGCAGCCCTTTTTTTTCAACCGCTCCAACTCCTGCATTTGAAACTCAAATTGTGGGTCCCATACTACACTACCATATTCGAGCAATGGTCTAAACAAAGTTTTGTAACCCAATTCCTTTACTTCTCTCGTATATCCCCTCATCACTCTCTCCAACAAGTGCAGAATTTTGAAACCTTTTCCTACCACCTGTCCAATGTGTCCTGCCAAGTTAAGCTTGTTATCAAATGTAATACCAAGATTTTTACGTTTCAAGTCTTCAACAAGCAATTCGTTGCCACCTTATACTCATAATCAACCTTTAGATTTTATTTGTAAATCTAATAAGCTTACTCTTCTTTGCATTTATCGTTTATATCATTTATTATTATATCATTTATTATTTTTAAAGGATCACTAGAAAAAATTGGTTCATTGCGTATTTTCAGGTACAAAACGAAATTACTGAAGTCATCAATCGATAAGTGAAATTGCAATGTTAGGAACAGGATTAATACAGACACGAAACTGAGACCGAATATAAGGCATACGATCAAAAATAAGCGAGATTTTCCAAACGGGAGCGAGGTACTTGAACGCTCGTTTAGGCTAAACTGAACTGGGGGTTTTACCAACCACTCTGCCTCGTATTTACACGCTGCTATTAAATTCACTCTGAATGTAATAAGGTTGGCTTGTAAACACGCAAATTGCTTAGCTAGTGCGATGAAATGTAGGCTACTTTACTAGCTGGCGTTTTTACTAGCCTGCTAGTAAACTCACCGTATGCAAAGTATCTAGCTAGTGAAACAGTTGCATGAGTTGAGTAGTTCAGTGAGTAGAAATGTGCAGAAGCACTTCGTTGATGAGGAAAACATTTGGAAATAACGAAAAAGAAGAAACATTGGAACGTTTGGGTAAAACACTAGATGGGAAGAAAAGAAAAATTTGATGCATTCAGTACTTTATTGAAATAGTTAGTAAGGAGACACCTTATATCTCGACAATATTTATATTGAATACTAACATTTTTTGATTTATTTATATGTTAATGTAATATAATTTATGAAATTTAAGAAATTAAGTTACTAATAGCTATGAAAAACCATCCGTTTTAAGACGCAAACGGAATTATCGCATTATTTTGGATTTATTTGGAGTCATTTCAGAGAGTTTTCCTCAGCAACCAAGAGTGAATGGAGCAGTTGCATCTCTGGTCGAAGGCGTGGAATATCTTTGGCACAAAGCTGTATGAGGAAAGTCAGAGAGAAAACAAGCAT
Source organism: Vandiemenella viatica (assembly GCA_031002005.1). Taxonomy (NCBI): domain Eukaryota; kingdom Metazoa; phylum Arthropoda; class Insecta; order Orthoptera; family Morabidae; genus Vandiemenella; species Vandiemenella viatica. Next base: position 133,704,834 of record CM061918.1, read on the forward strand.
TTTTACAACAAGAAGGGAAGCACATGAAACTAAATTTAATAATTTTTATATGAAAGTTTTAAAAGAGAAAAGTCAAAAAAGTTTTTATACATTGAGAAAGTGTAAATTGTTAGTGAATGAAAGCAATTATTGTAATAAGAAGAATAGAATTTCTTGTCTAGTGTAAAGAGAATCATTATGTACGACATTCGGTGTTAACCTCTTCAAAATCAAATTAACTGCTTCGGTATGATGTTTTCTTTACGTTTTACAGAAAAATCGCCACAAATTAAAAATGTCAAAATATGACGGCTGTAAAATGATGCAAGCTCTGCATAGATGCCTCAAATATTGTTGATACAGAGATCATATCAACCTAATCTGCTTTATTTTTCCCCAGAGGTTGTGGTGAAATAAAATTTTCTAACGACGTTCAGATACAAGACATAACTGGTTACTTACATGCCCAACAAATTTTTAAAACTAAGGAATTAGGAAACAGACACTGATAGAAAAAAAATTCCTGTTTTTGAAACTGTCGGCTTTTCTACGGTAACCATGGCGCCGCAATTTGATGATGGTTTCTCATGTAATTCGACGAAACAAATCGAAATGAAGAATAAACCATTTCTCATATCTCGCTTACTTCCAACATCAAATTGCAGATCCACGGTTATCGTAGAATTCCAGAGACTGTGTACACAAATGGTTCTGCATTTGAGTTTTGTATATTAAACCAGTGAAGATTTTTTATTTCTCAATTTCTTTTACAAGTTTGATAAAACCCTGTAGTTGAAAGGTTCTGTTACTAAATTTTAATCTGCGCAGTCATTATTTCTCCCAAGTCTCACATGTTTTGTCTGAATTGTACTCATCTTAACGTATTGGTGTTCGGTTTAAACTCTTCGTTTTAATCTACCGCAAATATTTTTCCGCAATGCCAGTATTACATAAGCCTTTTGTTACCTACGCGAGGCGAAAAATCTAGTTCATATTTACTGAAACAACACAATAAAATCCACGCTGGACTCAACGTTAGAGAACTTCACAAATAAAGGTACGAATATGTGTCAAAAAAACATGCTGGACACGTCAAATCAAACAAAAATCCGATTCCCTCAACACTGTCAATATTTATTTATAAAGTTTGGTTGACTGTATTCAATACTTCCATACAGATTGCGAACATCAGAGGAAAACTAATTTAGGCAAGAGTGGAAACCTCTATTTCCTGTAATATAAGATGTGAGAAAATGTATTTAATACACTTTTATTAGCTTGACTTGTATGTAATTATGTATGTATGAATGTAACAGAATGGAATCTTTAAATTATATTTTCACCCACTTCCTTAAGTCCCACTAATCTAAAATATTGCACACATAATATACTATAATTTCGTAGCAATATCCTGGTATTTTCATTACTTTAACAGTAACAAAAGGAAAGTGGTTTGACCGTCATATCACAGATGTTCACAAAAATTTTTTTAAGTTACAATTTTTACAAAATAAATTTAAAACTGAATGCTAAAGGCACAAGTTAAAATACCGCTAGCAGGATTGAGCTTTCTTGGATAAGAGAAATCTAAAGTTTCAAACATTGACATAAAATTCAGAAAGAATTGGAACACAGCTGTTTGTGGTATTGAAGCTTCGACAGCGCACACCAGAAAGAAGGAAAATTAAAGCACTGGGTCATGCTATGGACAGATGTCGAAAACTAACTGAACAGATAATCTTCTGATCTAAATTGTTACGGAAATGATGAGCGAGGAAAGAAGTTTAATTTAATTAATTTAATTGCAATGGAGCCCATGTTCCGGTGACAATTTCCCTACACACTCATCTTCCCCCTTTCCTGCACCCTCCTACATTTGCCCTCTGAAAATTTTAACTTTAAATTCTTTCAACGTTTCCGGTAACTTATCATCATTTTCCCTTGGTAACTTATCATCATTTCCCTTGGTAACTTATTCCAATGCCTGATACCCCTACCTAAAAAAGAGAATCTTCCCACACCCTTGTGCCTGAAATAGAGTGCCAGCTTGTGGTCATAGTCATCTTTTCCCTTCCATGCACTACTTTTCGTACCTACACCAATATCTTTCCATGTCTCATCAGTCACATTTTTTTTTTTTACTTTTTGATTATAATTATAAAACCTTTGCAAAGGTCTCATTGATGATTTTTACTTGTTGATTGTAATTATACTGTGTTACTTATATCTTTGTTAGATTTAAGGAAGTTGTGTAGGGTAAAATCAAGAACTTCTTGCAGACAACTTTTTAAAAAACTCAATATTCTTAGAATGACTTTTCAGCATATGTGCTTTGTCATAGATCATTTTAACCTGTTTACTGCTAATTCACAGGTAAACAATTTCAATACAAGAAACAGAAATTACTGGCCCAAAAAACAAACATCTCTGTCATTAGTACCAAGAGGAGTTAATTTTTCTGGTATACATATGTTTAATAAACTTCCCAATAGTATAAAACAGTTTGCAGATATTAAAGATATATTTAAAGAAAAACTGAGAGATTATCTTTTTGGCAACTCCTTCTGCTCCATTCAAGAATTTGAACAAAATAATTAATTGTATCCAATATGACTTTTACAAAATTCAGTTGTAAAAATTAATGTTTATTTTTATTCTCTTTATTTGTCTTTGTAACATATAATTGTTTTTACTATGATTATGACTCATATTGTATGTATGTGTATTAAGCATGACATGTTTCACATCCCAGAAGTCATTCCTCAGCAGGGATCCATGAAACAAATAATAATAAAATAAATACTGTAACTATAGACATGCATTATGTGGCTTAGAATCGAAATTGAGGCCCATCTGCAAAACTGGCTGGCCAGCCTTGATATAGAGGATGTGAAACGCTTAACTTTTTTCCTTATGGTTTTACTCTTTAACGATCTCATTACAGTCGGAAAAGTAAGGGAAGGAATTGAGCCATGGGCCTTGTGAAGGAACCATCCCGCCATTCGCCTATTGTAATTTTGGGATATCGCGGAAAGCAGAAAAACTGGACGGGGGTTCGAACCCGTGTCCTCCCGAATGCGAGGCGAGAGCGTTACCGTTCTCCCACCACACTCGGTAATAGTCTTATATCGAGAAATCTGGAACTACATAGAACATTGAAAAAAAAAAACAACATCAACGTGCCGTACAATGTAAAGCCGCATGCCCACGGCACGTGGTGTGACAGTACGCGCCTTTCATCTTTTACCGCCTGGCGGTGGGTCGAGGTGCGCCGTACCTGCTAACATATGCGGCAAAGATGAAAGTCGCCCACAACCAAGCGCCGAGGGACGCACCGCGGGAACGCGCATTAAGACAATAATTCAATTATATCATCGTTTGTATTCAGATATATATGCTACGTAAACGAACGTAAGTTCACATCTCTCCGTTCAAAATAACTTATATCACGAAAGAAAACAGAGGTAATAAAACAACTTTCTGACAAGTCATAGTGTGCAGTTCAAAACTTCATAGTTACAAAATTCAGATCTAAGTTCTAGGAGGTACCGCCTGTAGAACTACTGTCATAAAATGGGATTGGAACTTGGAATTTGGAGATATACTCACCGAAAGAGTTCTTGAGTTCCTCCAGCTGTTTCACCTCGTCCAGTTTCTGGAACAGAAAACAGTGCTATTAAGTCCAGGCAAATATGTTATATTTGTATAGCACCTAACTAAACCCTATCTTTCTCACACAACTACTGCAGGTGGCATCATGGGAAAACTTGCGCATCCTTATAAGGGGGCGTGCGTTAGAGACCTGAGGTGTTTTTCCGGAATTCCGGATTCCCCCCCCCCCCCCGTTCTGGTGAGACTTCGTGAGATCTGCTCGAACCCCCCCCCCTAAAATGACGTGACATTTGACGGAGACCCCCCCTCCCCCTACTAATCGACCTCGCAACTTTATGAGACCTTTTTTTTAGTTCTCATGCTTCCAAGGGCAGTTATACCGTAAGGTCGGTTTTTGGACCAAATACCCCCCCCTAAAGTCGACTTTCATTTGTAGACCCCTTTCTTTTTTTTTTAGCTCTACCATCCTACAATAATTTCAAATTCTCACGTGAGATTTCCGTCGATCCCCCTCCACCTTTGTGAGGTTTCGCTAGATTTCGCCGGACCCCCCCTCCCCTATTTCACCCCACGTCATTAATGGACACCCCTAACGTACCTACAAGGGAGCGTCCATAAACTACGTGACTCGTTCTACGGGGGGAGGGAGTGTTTGGGTAGAAAGCTACTCTGGGCTACATTGGGAGTGGAAGGGGGTTTCGGAGCCAACCAACGTAGCTTTCCATTCATATTATTTGTCAAGGACGTATCCAGGAACAGAACTAGAGGGGGACAAGATTTCAACTAGGGGGGGGGGGACACATATTGGTTTCGAAGAAGTAGGGTGGGGAACTGAAAAATGTTGATTTCTTACAGAGTAAAAAGCCATTGAGGAAACTATTTTTATTATTGATTAATATAGCAATCCAACCACTTAATCTAAGAACCTATTACGTAGATAATTAAGATCGTAACTCAGTTATAGTTTTTTTATGTAAACATTAATTGTTTCGGATTCTCAGAACATTTTTCAATAACTTTGTCAATATCTCACGATGTACTTCCACGAAATTTCGATACACTCCCATCAAGCATAATCCAGTCAATCTTTCCTCTCATAAAGTGCTCCTGAGCCAGTTCTTCACTCGCCGAAGCGTACTGAAAGCAACTTAAATTTTTTGTCACAGTTAAAATAAGGTACAGAACACACAACAGCGTGTGAACATTTATTTTCTCCATTTGATTATCCCCGTATGTAATTTACGATAGTCTGACAAGAGAAAACAGTACAAAATGTCTTCTGGAATCAAAAAGCTATTCGCTACATGGGGGGAGGGGGTGGGGGTGTAGAGGCAAAACTCACGTCAGGCTGCGGGAGGGAAAGGGGGGGGGGTGTTCAGAGAAGGCCAAAATGGGGTTACGTAGATGATCTTCAAAGTCACAGTGCCGCATTTAAGCACTAGGCAACCGAGGTTGTAGCCTATATGCCCGCATCACAAAGGAGCCAAAAAAAGTGCAAGCGAAGTGACCCATTTCCGAAACGATTTTAGCACCGAAAGACTGCAGCACAACGATGAGGACTTATAACCCTTGTAACATAAGGTTGTAGTATACTGTGGTAGGGGCGTTTGAATATAGATTGAAGTCACTGTACTACATCTGCAATACGTACTAAAATTTCCTGACTTCACGCCTGGAGGGTTAGGTAAGATAAATTCATTTAGTAAGTGATGTCAACAAGTAACGGTGGAATAGAGAAGGGGTGGAGTTTTAATGTTTTGTTTGATAAAATAAGTATTTATATTTAAAAAATACATTCGTTTGTAATTGAAATAGTTGTACATAGAATTCAATACCGATTTTATTTTTTAACTAGCTGATACCCGCGATTTCGTACGCGTGGATTAAGAATTTCTTAGCCAGAATTGAATATAGAAAGTTGTTGGTAGCGAAGGATTGCTCCCAAACAACATCGAGTCGGCATAATATGACCGGAAAGCTATCTCTATATAATCCTACCAACGAACCTGTCTCTTAAATAGAATAAATTCCCAACATATTTAAAAACAGAAAAAGAAACGAAGGTAAGGGGATGTGGGAGGGGTGGGGGGTGTTAACTAAGGTCAGCTTTATTTCAGCTTGGTCTTTTCTTCTTTCTTCAGCATGAGCATCCGATTCTTGGGTTCTAATAACTGTAGCTGCTCGTGCTCTCCTAGAGCTACAACTAATAGCCCAGTTTACGCCCGCAAGGCATGTCGAAAAAGAAGGCAAAATAAACTGGTGCCAGAAACATTTAAGCAGACACATAGTAATAGCACAGAGAAAATCGACATCTGTACTAAATAATACGTTTTTTCTCTAAACGAAAGTTATTAACAAATTATACACTAACATAATGCGTGAGAAGCATAGCTTGAGCAAGCGACGTAACATTACAGACTAACACACACATCCGTCTCTCTGTCACCATTCGATAAGTTGTCAAAATTTCGTGACTACAGCTGTTAATCATACCAACAAAAAAAAAAGTCCTGTGCCCTCCCTACAGATTTTATTGTCAAATTCCGTCAATATCGGTATAGGCATTTAGTCGTCAAAACGTAACAAAAGACAGAGACTTACTTCCGCATTTATAGTATTATTACTGCAGATCACACACACACTGACTGCGAATCACCCCTGAGGGATCAATGTAGCGTAAAAAAGCGTACACCTACAGCATTGCAAGAATACCTGCGATTTGCCTCGCATTGCACCCCTAACTTTGTGATATCTACCGTTTAACATTCAATCCGAATAACCGACGGCCCAGGCCTGACTCTTACAACAAAAACATTTTTAAAAATCTTAGCCTACACGGAGACATGAACCGGAGACCACGAACCAAACACCAGTAAGCAAGCGCTTTAAGCACTTTTTAAAAAATTAGAAGATGGGTTTCTTTTTTTTTTTGTCATCTCAGCCATCTGTAAGTTTATTTTTGGTTATTCGAATTTATCTGTACTATATTATCGTTTTTCAGTCGGGACAACACAGGACTGACACAACACCCATGCCTGCGGCCAGACTCGAACCGGCGACCCTGGCAACGCGAGGCAAGCTCACTAGTCACTACGCTGCCAGGGCCGGCAACCACTAAGCTACATAGCCGCTACATGGAAAAACAGTACAGAGACCTCCACATCCAGCGCGTCTGTCTATCGCCGTTCAGTAATTTTTCGAAATTATAATACAACATGTATTATTTATACAGATAATTCTTCAACCAAATGTAGACTATTTTTTCTCCTTGTTTCAAAGTATAAGTGTGAAAAGTTTCATCGAGATCGGATGAAAACTATAGATTTGTATGAAGAACAAACAAACAAACAAACAAACAAACATACATACATACATTCATCTTTATATATGTAGATTCGATTTATTTAATTTGTTGTTTTAAGTAACTTTTTATTCCTTTTAAAGCTTTATTTCAGCATTCAGGAATCCCGATCGCTTGGTGTGGCGTTTGAAGGCTCTGATTAGCGGAGAGCTGTGTAACATCACAGCTACCTTCCGCCGACTGCGAAGTAGTGCCTGAGAAGCGGAGTAACACATTGTTACTTTTCGAGTCAGTCTGTAGCTGGCCGCCACAGGAGTTTTTATCCCGATTGTCGTGGAGCGCGGTTCTCGTATCGAAAGCGTTGGCGGATACAGCTACTGTGCAATATAATTTTAGTGTGTGGACTTTGTTTAAGAAGAACTTGATATGGTCGACAGGAACAGTGAGCGTAAAAAGTGAAGATGGAACAGTACTGAGACGAACTGTGAATATTAGATTGTGATGGTAGATAACTAAAGCCTCGTATCCACTTGAGCACGCTCAGGCGAATGAGCTGCTCAGTGAAGCGAGCGGCTCAAGTGTGGACGCCTGAGCACGCTCGCAACGAACGACAGCGAGCGCGCTGGGGGCGAGCCAATCGGTTGTCGGTATTTTGGAATGCTCAAAGGCGAGCCAGTGTGTGTTCGGCGCTCAGTGTGGACGGTAATTGGCGGTTTCTACAATGAGCGCGAGCACGTGGGACAATGAAACTTGCTTAACTCTAATTGATGCGTATGAATCAAAGAGGGTGTTATGGGATAGCTCCAATATTATAATCGAACTAAAAAATAAGGTGCATGGCGTGAAATCAGCGAGATATTAAACTTTAGTATTGATGATGTAAAGAAAAAAATAACAAGCCAGCTAGAGTCATTCAGGCGAAAACGATCAAAACAGAAGAGAACTTCTATAACGAGAAGTGGTAAGTCTTTTTTAATAGTATTTCTCACAGCTGAACGGATTTTGATTGAATTTGGTGTTACGAAATTCAGATCCTAAGTGCCTAAAATCATATTGATTTTGTGCCAGGCAATATAATTTTTTATTAAAAACTTGAAATCAATGCCATAATTTAAAAAAAAAAAAAAAACAACATAAAAATAACCTTTAAATCTATATTTGTAAACACAAATTAAAAATAGGTACCAGCCTTCATATAATTTAGGAGTGATTCAATAGTGCCATCACAGACTACCCGTACTAATCGGATGATGCTTTGTTTATATACTTTGAACATATACTGAAGGCTTGAGTAGGGACTTCCTGAGGTTAGGAATCTTAAAGTTATTATAAATTTTATTTTCTGGTGGGATCGCCTCACGCATAGGCGTATCGTGCATTTTAATATGAGGTCCAACTAGTGTTGTAAAAAAACAGTTTTTTTTCTGACGTGAAAAAAAAACATGAAAAAAACTTTGAAAAAAAACATGTTTTTTTTCTGGGACATGTTTTTTTTCATAACTACTAAATTTCAAATTTTTAAGGCATTTATCATTTAATATGACTGTTTTAGAGTTTATACTAAGTACTTATCTTACTTTTAAATCTACTATAACTTTCTGGTTCAGTTGAAAAAAAAAAATTACAAAAATATTGGTAACATCGACTAAAGTTTTCTTTTACGAAAGGGGACTTCCCGAATAGGCTAGGTTGCGTGAGAAGGAATCCCCGTTCGGCCGTTCCCCGTTGTTTGGATTGATACTCGCTATTTGAACTAGTGCTGCCAGGCCCTACAAATTTATCTGTAGACCTACGAATCTTTTCAAAAAATTAGGAAATTTAACTACGTTTTTTTGCCTCTTTTTATTACTTGTTGTGCTTTCCTTATATTCGTATACTTGTTAAACTCGCAGCGTATAGTGATAATACTGAGTCATTGTCAGTAATTATGAATAATTTCCTTGTAACCGTTGGCGTAAACCAACGATTGAAAACAAATAAAGCTCCTATTTTGGATGATAATATATTTAAATTCAAACTTAAAAGACCGTAATACAGAACTATCGGCGCAGTATTCATTCACAGTGTGTACTTTGCTCACAATTTAAAATTGCAATCTCAAAAGCTTTGCATGCAATACAACCGGTAAAAGAAAACGTAACTATTTCTGAAGTTATGGATCTAGAGGGGACAGAAGAAGAAAAAGAAAATTCCAACTCCGACCGAACTACTGTAGTGTTGGTAGTACTGATACTAGTGAATGTGGTTCCGACATAGAAGATGAATAAAAATTGTTACCTATATAGATACATTTATGAATAATTATGTAAGATATTATATGATTTAGTAAGGTTTAAAACACACATGTAAAATGTAAGTTCCATAAATAAAACTATAATTTATCAAATATATAGTTTTCTGAAAAAAAAACCAAATTTAGAAAAAAAAACGAGGGTGCTAAGTTTTTTTTCATGTTTTTTTTTCACAAATCTGAAAAAAAACATTTTGTTTTTTTTCAGCTTGCAACACTAGGTCCAACTAATGACAGCAAATGTTCGAAATCGATCTCGTAAAGTTTTTAAATAGCTGATTGTCTCCTACTAAAGTCAATTCGCGAATTAAATTATTAAGATAATTTCTTCGCCGACGATGAATTTCTCTAATCCACCAACTTGGTCATTTTCTTTTCTGTTTTGACATCGCACGGATAATAATAAAGGCCGCAGCTACGCGTGACGACACGTCAATAGCCGAGCGTTTTCTGAGCACTGGCACCAGGCTCGTTCGACCAAAATTTACTTTTTCTTGAGCACGCTCAAACGAGCGCGCTCAAATGAATGAGCGGCTCATTCGCCTGAGTGTGCTCAAGTGGATACGAGGCTTTAGTTGAAAGCCAATACACTTGTTAATTTTCCTTAAGAATTCTGTAATCTTTTGGATAACGAAGTTTCGATTAGCCTTTATCTTTAAATTTGGTGGTGACCAAACTGGTTGTAAAAAAAAACCTTCTGAATCAACCTTCTTAAAGAAACAGCAGGAAAAGTACACTTCAGATATCTTTTGAGAAGACTAAAAATCACGAACGCTATAGGAATTCACCAACAGTACTAAACACAGGATATGGAAAAATTCACAATTTCAGTAAATTTAAAAATCTGGGTGAAGTAATTCAGATTAATGGGCTTGATAACGAAGCAAACACACCGAGCGTGGTGGTGTAACGGATAGCGTTCTGGCCCCGCATTCGGGAGGACGGCGGTTCGAATCCCCGTCCGGGCATCCAGATTTGGGTTTTGCATGGTTTCCCAAATCACTCCAGGCAAATTCCGGGACGCTTCCTTCAAAAGGCCAGGGCCGAATTCCTTCCCATTCCTTGCCCCCATCCCTTCCCGTCTCTAAAGACCTCGCTGTTACGAGACGTTAAGCAGATAAAAATATAAAAAAATGAAGCAAACAGATCAAGAGTAGGAAAAATGGAACTAGCATACCAACTGACTAAAGATACATACAATAAGAAGAATCTCTTAATGAAAGCATGGAAATAAAACCAAGATCCCAACGCAACGTAATGCATGTTCTCTATGAAAAATGGAGAAATAGAAGAGACGGAGAAAATGGGGAGGATAATCTTAAGGAAAATCTGGAGACCATTGAAAATGGAAAAAGAAGAGTTTAGGCGCCGGAATAATAAAGAAGAAGAAAATGAAGAGATCTGAGACACGATGAGAAAGAGCAGAATCAGTTATTTTGGTCACATAACGAGAATGGATAACAACAGACTTACAAGAAGAATTTTCAACCCTATTTACAAGAGTAAGAAGAGCAACCAGCGGGTCCAAGGAGTAAAGATATGATGGAGATCGGAATAACAGAAGACATAATACAAGACAGAATGACTTTCAGAAGATTGATATCAAACTTCGAGGGTTTCCAGGACAAAGAGAAGAGAAAATGTAATAAGATCTGGACTCAAGAAGGTAGGAAACAGCAAAGTGAAAGGATAAAGACGTCAAGAAAAGAAACATCAGAGGGAAAGTAAAGGATTATTTGTCGTGGTCCTTAGGTGGCCAAAATCGAAGAGAAGGAAAAGACGTGAAGTTAATAAAATGTCGTACCGTCGATGTTAGTTCTTTTTTCCGAAAAGCTGTGGGTTCGTAATAATAGAAGTTTCATAAAGACTGGCGCGCCCAACAATAAGCGAGCCAGATTGCGTGCTGTATCGACTGCGCGCGTCCGCCACAGATGTCACCACCGGTCGGCCAATCAGAGCACGGGCGCGTGACGTCAACGCGTCTCCATGGCAACCTCGAGCCGCAGCTGCCGCTATCAATGGTTTAATTGCAATCATCGGCCACCGGGCTCGCAGAAAGAGATTTCATTAACTGCGGAACTCAGCTTCCATCAAACCCGCCTGTACCCATTTGTCGTTTGACGAGAGAAACAATAAAAACGAACAACGTCGGGGCCATCAAAACAAACCGGCGTAAAAGCATGTTTACAATAGTAATCAAATTGGCGGTACAATGGTGAAATCGTAAGAGAACGCCGGTGAATCTACATTTGAATGGTTAAATGAAACGCTGAAGAATAATTCTATTGCATTTCAGCGTGGCGGGATGGAACATTAAAACTATCTGCGGATTTTTGTCTGGTATTATTGGATACTGACTCTTCAAACCATTTTTCGTACCTAAAGATTTCTATCAACATGACTGCTAGCTACGCTACGCTGAGTAGAGCTGGACAGAATATCAATCGTAAAAACACTGTCGAAATAAATATAAGCAATTAATTTCTTTAGTTGCCAGTGGAAACAAGGTATAATTACGCTAATACATACAGCGGTATTTAAGATAGAAATGATAAATTGCAATATCCGTGAGGTAATTTAACGTCCGTTAAATTGTCAGCAACCCGTATTTGAAATAAGTCCGTTGGTACGATAAACGCTACGCGCTAGTTTTAAGTCTTTTTTACTTACTATCACGAACTAGCGAATCTCTGTTATTAGGTTATATGTTACTTATTTCGGATAAAATGAACAAGAGATGCCAAATTGATATTGTAGTACTAGATCTTTGAAAGGCGTTTGACACAGTGAGCCGTAAAATGGCGATCAATAAGGTAAAAACTATTGGAGTGAATAAAATAGTTTAGTTTTTAATTTAATTTAATTGCAATGGAGCACATGCTCCGGTGGCTATTTCCCTACACACCCATCTTCCCCCTATCCTGCACCCACCTACATTTGCCCTCTACAAATTTTAACTTTATGTTCTTTTAACGTTTTCGGTAAGTTATTCATCATTTCTCTTGGTAACTCATTCCAATCCCTGACGCCCTTACCTAAAAAAGAAAATCTTCCCTCACCCTTGTGCCTGCAATCGAGTGCCAGCTTGTGGTCATGGTCATCTTTTCCCTTCCATGAACTACTTTTCATACCAACTGCAATATCTATCCATGCCTCATCGCCAGTAGACCTATACGCCCTGTACACTCCCATGACCCTCCTCATCCTCCTCCTGTCTTGCAATGAATTTCCTGCATAGAAGAATTCATAAAAGATAGAAACCAAAAAAAGTCAGGGTAGAGAATGCAGTAAATGGAAGTGCCACAGGGTAGTGTTTTGGGACCAGTGGTAATCATTAATAAATACTGTTTTTTTTTTTTTTTTTTTTTTAAATCTGCATAACGTCTCTCTAACAACGAGGTCTTTAGAGACGAGAAAGGATGGGGGGCAAGGAGTGGGAAGGAATTCGGCCATGGCCTTTTGAATGAAGCATCCCGGCATTTGCCTGGAGTGATTTGGGAAACCATGGAAAACCCAAATCTGGATGCCCGGACAGGGATTCGAACCGCCGTCCTCCCGAATGCGAGGCGAGAACGCTAACCGTTACACCACCACGCTCGGTCTGGTGGTGATGGTTTACTGTCAGAAGTTAGCGTGTTTGCAGATGACATAAAAAGACGATCAAAATGGTAGAAGATATGAACAGCTGCAGGGTGATCTGGACTGGATATCTAGTTGGGTTGGTAAACATGGGATGAAGCTAAATGCAAAGAAGAGTCAGTTCATAAGGTACACAGATAAAAAACAAAAGGTTGATTTTTATTATAAGGTGGGATTAGAATTGTTTGTTGAAGACTTGAAATGTAAATACGTTGATATAATATTTTATAACAAGCTTAAGTGGGCAGAACACATTTGACAGGTAGTAGGAAAAGGTTTCAAAATTCTGCATTTATTGGAGAGGGTGATGAGGGGATGTACGAGAGAAGTAAAGGAACTGGGTTACAAAGCTTTGATCAGACCATTGCTTGAATATGGTAGTGTAGTATGGGACCCACATTTTGATTATCAAATACAGGGATTGGAGAAGGTACAAAGAGGGGCTGCTAGATTTATTTCTGGAAATTACCGTAGAATCAGTAACTGATATGATAAAAGAGCTGGAATTGGATTCATTGGAAGACAGGAGGAGGGTGAAGAGGTCCATGAGATTGTACAGGGCGTATATTGGTGATGAGGCTTGGAAAGATATTGGTGTAAGAATTAAAAGTAATGCATGGAAGGAAAAGATGACCATGACCACAAGCTGGCACAAGGGTGTAGGAAGATTCTCTTTTTTTGAGTAAGGGTGTCAGGGATTGGAATAATTTGCCGGGTGAAGTGATGAATAATTTAACAACAACGTTGAAAGAATTTAAAGTTGAAATTTGTAGAGAGCAAATGTAAGTGGTTGCAGGAAAGGGGGAAAATGGGTGTATAGGGAAATTGCCACCGGAGCGTGCGCTCCATTGCAATTAAAATTAAATTAAATTAGACATTGTCACAGGTTATACTGTTTTCTAGTTTACCGTCAAGGGAAATCGAGAAGGTAGTTGACTGGTTTTACTTGTAATCATTTAAGTTAACTAACCATACAGCTCTCGCTGGTAGTTGCTACGTAACGAGTTTTGTTATTTTCCCCATGCCAGTTTTACTGTCGCTTTTAGTAACGAGGTCCCTGAAACTCGTATCAACATCTACAGACATAGTCCGCAACTAAAAAAAAAAAAAAAAATGTGGGTGGCAGAGGGTGCTCAGCACCAAAGCTAATCTCTTTACTGTGTATTCCAATCCCAATTGGTACGAGGGAAAAAAGAATTCATATAAGAATCAGTGCGACACCTTATTTCTCTAATCTTATCTTTCCCGTCCTTCCGACTCAAATAGGTTGGTGGAAGAAGTATTTCATTACACTCGTAAGTGGAAGTGGGAGTACACATGTTTACCAATACGTTTAAACGAAACGTGCGTCGTCTATCTACCAGAGACTCCCAGCCTAGTCTACTAATCATTTCTGTGACGCTTTCATAATGACTGTAGCAAGCAGTCACGAATCGAGCGGCTCTTCTCTGTACTTTCTCTATACTTTCGATCAACCCCTTAGGAAACGGGTCCCAAATGGCACAATAGTAAGTTGCCACTCAGCGCACCAAGCCAAAATAACATCCAGATCACGCTGAATTTCTAAGCAATCTGCTAAATCTCTTACTTCCCTATAAATGCGTGCCTCGCTTCAGCGCTTTCATTAAAAGTTGGTCCAGTTTATGGAACCATCCAACTTCTCGCCTCACGAGTTCCATTTTATGGTTTTAGTTCTGCTTTCATCTTCTCTTTTTACGATACCGCGACCAACGCGAAATTGAGCACTATTATTGCTGCAGCTTTTCTAGCACTTAAACGGAATACTGCCGGCTGGAGATTTCAAAATTTGCACATCTAATATTTTGGAATTGAATTGCAATGGAGAGTAGGTTCCGGTGGCAATTTCCCTAACTGCCTATATACCCATTTCATCATCATTTTTATTATACTTTGAGTGTAAATGTCGCCACTCGCCGAGCCCGGCAGCGTAGGAGATAGCGTGCTAGCCTCGCGTTGCAGGGGTCGCCGGTTCGAGTCTGGCATCGGGCATGGGTGGTTTTAATGAAGTGTTGTGTTTGTCTTGTGTCGTCTATACCAGGTAGAATCAATAATACATAGTAATAGTGATACAATACATAGTTGCAAACTACAAAATTACATACATGGCCGCGTAGCCAAATACCATTTTTTTTAAAAAAAAGTCCCCACTCCACTACTTTTGTCATTTACTAATTTTAATTTTACATTTCTTCAAAGCTTTTGCTAAATTATACTTCACATCCCTCGGTAATTTATAGCAATTGCTGATAACCTTATCCATAAAAGAAATTGTTTCCACTCCCTTAGGGAGCGTTCATAAACTACGTGGCTCCATTTTGGCCCCCTGTGAACCCCTCCCCCTCCCCCCCCCCCCCCGTGGCAGGTAGCTTTTTCTCCCTATTGATTCCAGAAGACATTTTGTAATGTTTCCTGTTGACAGACTATCGTAAATTACATACGGAGATAATTAAATGACGGAAATAAATGTTCACATGCTGTTTGTGTTCTGTACATTATTTTCCCCACGTAGCCCAGCGTAACTTTCTGGCCAATCCCCCCCTACCCTCCCCCCCCCCCCCTCCTCTTCTAGACCGAGCATGTATTTTATGGACACTCGCCTACCCATGAATTAGAAAACCACCTTATAGATAGATACATAGAAATAAAGAGGGGAGAGGCGAAAAATTTAAGAAACTAGCTCGTACCCGCTACATCGTACGCGTGGATCAAGATTTTTTTTTTGCCAGAATTGAATCTGGAAAGTTGTTGGTAACGAAGGATTGGTCTCAAACAACACCGAGTCGGCATAATATGACAGGAAAAGCTGTCACTATATCATTCTACCGTCGAACCTGTCCCTTGAAGAGAATCAATTACCAACATATTTCTGTCACCGTTCGGTAAGGTCTCAAAATTTCGTGACTACAACTGTTAATCAAACTGGAAAAAATGTCCTGTGCCCTTCATACAGATTTTCTTGTCAAAATTCCATCAGTTTCGATATAGCCATTTAGTCGTCAAAACATAACAAAAAGACAAAGACTTACTTCCGTATTTATAATATTATTACTGTGGTTCACACACACACACATACAATGACTAGAACAACCGCTGAGTCATCATTATAACGTAAAAAAAGGATACACCTACAGCATTGCAAGACTACCTATGATTTCCCTCGCATTGCACCCCTAACTTTGTAATATCTACAGTTTAACATCCAATCCGAATAACCGACGGCCCAGGCGTGACTCTTACGATCAAAAACAATTTTTAAAAATCTTAGCCTCCACGGAGATTTGAACCGGAGACAACGACGTTCGGAAGCAGGCGCTTTAACCACTCAGCTGGCAGTCCACTACACAGAACATGGTACGTTGATGTCCACATCCAACGTGTCTGTCTATCTCCGTATTTCGAACTTATGAGGCAAAATGTGTTATTTATACAGATAATTTTTCAACCAAATGTAGACAGTATTTTTCTCCCTGTTTCAAAGGATAAGTGTGCAAAGTTTCATCGACATCGGATGAAAACTGTGGATTTCTATGAAGAACAAACAAACAAACCAACAAACATACATTCATCTTTAAATATAAAGATAGATTTCTTCCCCAGTGTGTGGGATGTTGTTTACATATTGTAGAGATTAATATATATTTTCTATTTCGTTCACTGGAAAATAAATACACAATTGGCTATAAAATTTTTCAATTTTGGACGATTTTTTACTACCGGAAAAAACAGAATTAAATGGGAACTTGAAATTTCTACCCGGTATCGACCAGATACTCTACTTAAAAGACAGATACTAAAAGCACTCACAACTATCATTCTTGTGAGAAAAACAAGCAAAAGCTTTTATTTTGAGGTTACTTTGCCGCATACTAACGTAATTTTATTTAAAATGCTCTAGATTCAAAGAGTATTTCAGCGTAAATGTACCTATGACAAATTTTACTGTAACCGAACTATATTTTAAGCACCGCGCGGGAACGTTCCTTAAAGGCCATGGCCGAATTCCTTCCCGCTCCTTGCCTCCAGTCCTTTCCCGCCTCTAATGACGTCGACATCGAAACCATACAAAAAAAGCACCATGCAATCCCTATGTTACCTTAGTTAATTGTAAGCCTATTATCTATGAGCGAACCGCATAAACTGTTTTTTGTATTTATCTTGATTGGATGTTGGGCTGGCCAATTAGATATTACGTCACAATCCGTCCGCAACTGTTCACAATCCTCTCTCGCTTTAATCCTATTACGCAACATTTGCAATGCGCAATACAGAGAAGTTAATCAAACAGTTTTGACATTCTTTATATACAAACATTCCACTACATGTTTTTCCACTTTTGCGTAGTGTCAGTTTCTTCAACAATACTTCACATTCGGAGGACGACGGATCGAATCCCCGTCGGGGCATCCAGATTTGGATATCCCACGGTTTCCGC
>CM061918.1:133723107-133739090 GCA_031002005.1 Vandiemenella viatica
CAAACTATGCCAGCCCAATCTATGTATCAATTCTGTGACGCTTTCATAAGGGCTGTAGCAACCAGTCACGAATCGAGCGGCTCTCCTCTGCACCCTCTCCACTGAGTCAATCAGAACCTTGCGATACGGATCCCAAACTCCACAACAGTAATCCAGATGCGGACGCACTAGTGTTTTATACGCTATCTCCTTTGTATGAGCATTACAGTTCCTCAAAATACGACCTATGAATCGCAATTTAGAATTAGCTTTGCCTACGACGGAAGTTATGTGCAAGTCCCATTTCATGTTGCTTTGTACTATCACCCCCAGATACTTCACGGAATCAACCGTGTCAACAGCTCAATTGTTTATTTCGTACTCGTGAGCAATCTGATTCTTTTTGTTACTTATTCGCATTGCCCTGCACTTTTTTCAATTAAGTGTAAGCTGCCATCTACGGAAATAGCATCCAAATCCCGCTGAACTTCTAAGCAATTGTCGGAGCACCTTATTTCCCTAAAGATAACTGCATCGTCGGCAAACAATCGCAACCAGCATCTGGCGTGGTCACCGAGATCGTTTATAAATATTATGAAAAGAAGTGGTCCTATTACACTTCCTTGAGGAACCCCCGAAGTAACATCTATCTTAGAAGAGGTTTTCCCGTCAACAACGACATACTGACATCGACCAGTTAGGAAATCGCGTATCCATTCGCAAATCTGATCCGGCATATCGTATGCTCGAATCTTCGCTGAAAGTCGGTTGTGTGGTACAGGAAAACCTAACTTATAGTAAGAGAATATACTATTCTCAACCTTTCAACCGCAGGTGAAGACCAACGGTTGAGGCATTGCCCTAACGTGTAGTTCAGATGCAGTGTGTAATAAAACCATCAAAATTTGTTTAGCCTAATTACTTTTGCAATGTTTGTTACTATACGAGATGTCAGATGTCTTCAAAGCCGTCGTTTTTTTGGTAACATTTTGTTACGGGGTTAATAAGACTCCTCGTTAATTAATTGCTTCGTCCTGTGGTCAATTAATGATGATTTCCTTTAATCACTTCGTCCTACCTTCCCCCAAAAGATACTGATTTCTACTGTTCGTAACTGAATCCAATAGTTCTACCAAATGATAAGACTGACAAATCGCTTTCCAATCCTTATTCATTCTTCCGTGATCTCTAAGATAACATAACGCACTAGACGTCTCCAAAGACACTAAAGCACAAAGAAAATCGATCGGTGTTTCTCGAACGGCGACAAAGAATCCAACAATCAAAAAAACATTGAAATAATCAGAATTAATACAAAATCATTCACAATCATCATGAAACACACGGAAATGAATATTAAAGGTATGTACAGACAAAACTGTAATCATAAAGCAGTCCAAACAGTTGAGAATTGTCCTCCAAACATCATGACTTACAATTAGAAGCATTTAATTAATTTTTCATACATAATACCACTGTCCTTGATGGTATTACGTACCATTTACACAGTTTTTCTTCATAAAAATATGTTCATTTAAGTGACGAATACACACTTTTTTTTTTTTTTTTTTTTTTTTTTTTTTTTTTTTTTTTTTTTTTTTTTTTAATCTGCTCAACAGCGAGGTCTTTAGAGACGGGAATGGATGGGGTCAAGGAATGGGAAGGAATTCGGCCATGGAATTTTTAAGGAAGCATCCCGCCATTTGCCTGGAGTGATTTGGGAAACCATGTAAAACCCAAATCTGGATGCCCGGACGGGTATTCGAACCGCCGTCCTTCCGAATGCGAGGCCAGAACGCTAACCGTTACACCACCATGCTCGGTCGCGAATACACACAAATTCATAATTAATCACATGAAAAATATACAAATCACAATACATCAGCTCCTATCTAGATATGCATGATTCTTAAAATAAAATTTAATAAAAAATGTCTGGGTATGTAGGCTATTATGGGGTGTGTGTCGACAAATGTATTACCTACCAATCTGATGTCAATCTTCCGAGTAAAGTGTTAACAGACGAATTCAATTCGAGAGAAGTTTGCCGATTCTATAAGCTTTCTGCGTGGTAATGATAATTGAAATTGGATGATAGACATTGTAGCCTGTGAGAGGAAAATTCTTTAATTAGACTCGTTCTTGAGATGCGGAACCTACAGTGTAGAGAGTTTTTATTTTACAGCACATTTTCATCTTGGATACACCAAAATGGCGAACGATACCTTCCTTTTTTTTCTGCTTACGGCTTTACGCCTCGTGGTCTTTGAGGCCATTACAGCTGTTAAAGGACGGATACGAGGAACGGAAAGCAATTTAGCCATGGCCGACATTCGCCTGGAGTGATTTGGGGAAACGATGGAGAAACCAAATCTGTATAGCTGAATGGGGATTCGAACCCGCGTCCCCCGGAAAGCGATGCCAGAGCGTTACCACTCACCCACCATGCTCAGTGATACCTTCCTCTACGATGGTTAAAAATAAATCATTGTGATGAAAACAGTATGCTTCACGTTAAATAACCCGTCTCACGTTTTCCTCTATTACCCGCGTGAATCAATTACAGATGATTTACCTTTTGAACAAAAATTAAAACATTTTTCCCTTTGTAGACTAGGCTCACTGTCGGTTTCCGCTATATCTTCGTTACAATACTCTTTGTCAAGGTCATCAACCCGCCATTTTTTCAGAGCTTTGAAGCTAGTGTTAATAAAGAATGTGTACGGCTTCAGCTTTAGGGTTTCAAGAATCAAGTTGGCTAGCCTGTAAGCTGAATTTAGAATATGAAGAATATCTTTGACCTTGACAAAGAGTAGTAACGAAGATATATATATATATATATATATATTAAATTCTTGAAACCCTAAAGCTGAAGCCGTACACATTCTTTATTAACACTAGCTTCAAAGCCCTGAAAAAATGACAGGTTGATGAATTGCTCTGGAAAGCATTTTATTCGAAGTTGCTTAATTTTTATAAAATAACACTCAATGCAATTTCTCGTGTCTTAACTGTAGCAAAATGTTTCAGTTGCCATCGTGGTCCAGTTTGCGTTTGGACTAATCATAAAATCCGCTGATATTGCTGACAGAAAATCAAAGCTACCACACGCGAATTAATACATTCACGGTATAAACTTCACATAATATCCTCACGTTTTCTTACATCTTCCTATTTCGTGATTCAAATCCATTTTGCAACGTCTGAACGGCTTACACATTAACATATGACTGCAATATGGCCTCAATGAAAACAAAGGAAATTCAAAATAAGGCTTAACAACTTACTTTGTGCCGCGGATTAATTCTCGACCAGGCCGCATATATCACGATCGATGAGGAACTGCTTTTATTCAGACGAAATAATGTGACGCTAAATCAATTATCAATTATGCCATTTGCTTTAACGTCAAAAGCCAATTCTTATTCTGACTAGGGTTAAATCCGCTAATATTGTTGTCCGAAAATTAAAGCATTTATCTTACACTAATGTGAGCCCGTGATTGTTTTTTTTTTGTTTTTTTTTTTTTTGCGTCATAGTTCGGCAAATGGTTCCAGTTTTTATGGTAAACATTATGACAGGTTGACCTGATCTGAACAAATACGAACTTGACTGTGTTTCAACCTTAGGGTGTGTAAAATATCTTGAGCTTGAAGAACTCAGAAGTATTAATAGACGTAGGTATTAAAAACAGACATGCAAGCTCGCGCTATCGTGTAATTGTTTCAAAGGTCGTAGACTGTAACTTGCTGAAATACAAACTTTTAATTGACCCTTAAAGTTCACTCTGCAACGCTTTGAAGAATTCCTGCTTGGTTCGTTAGCATCACATTGTTTTTTTTTTTATTGAGGCTGTGAAAACATTCATAATGGAATTTTTAGTTATATGTTTGTAACGGCCCGAGGACTTAATACAGATTTCAGATTATTAAACAGTTGAACAACTCCGAAGAAATGAATTGCCAGAATACTCGATTCCGTAACATATTTGGTCTGATGTTCACTTTGAACAACCTAATAACTCACGAACAGCGAAGATGAACAAAGACCATTAACGAAAAAGGTCAAAAAAATACGTAAAAAGCAAATAAATCCTATTATATAAACTTTGGTCATGTAACAACATCATAGAAAGTTTTAGTAAAACTGAAATTTAGCCTAGGCCGGAATAACAATTGACAGTCGAGGTTACAGCAGAAACTATGAGTAATTTAAGTTTTTTTGTATTGCTTTCATTAGCAATATGTTACTGAAAAGAAGTTCCACGTTTTTCCAGCCTTAAAGTTTATCGATACTTTTTTAACTATGAAATGCTACAAAAATCAGATATAATGAATGTATTATGGCAATTAATTTGGAGCAGTTGCTTAGCTATTAAATTGTGGACATAACCACGAATTTCTTCTAATGATATCTCTGGTCGCTGTTAATTTGCGAGCGAAGGCTGACACGTGACAATGTTCTCCAGTCAATAGCTATCGAGACGAGTGAGTGAGTAAGCTTAGCAAACTATATAGTATATATCTATTGGTTAAGAATTTGTCGGAAACATCAGCTTCGAAAGAATAAGAATTTATGGAGAACGAATATTAGCGCCATTGCAGTCTTGGTTGACATAGCGGTAACAACAGACCTGAAGATAGCGGAAGAGTGTAACGCTTAGCGTCTCTTGTCGTTGATTTGATTGATTATAATTATGAATAACTCAATTCTTTAGATCCAAAATATATCGTTTATTTTATATCATTCGGATCTACTAGGAATTACAATGGCATTGGTTATTCTCAGAAGATGCAGGTTCGTTTTTAGGCAATGTTTTTCTCGAGCATTCAATCTGCTAGTCTACTCTGATAACTATCATCTCACAAGTCCTAATCTCCATAGCAACTTACAACTCATTGCTTTTTCTCTCTAAGAGTATATATATTATTAGTTTTTTATCTACTCTCAGAGATCAAAAATATAATTTTCTTATGCAAATATTTCTGTTCTGTCACATGCCTCCTCTAGTTTATCATGGCTTTACTTAAAAAGACATTGATAAACTTTTAAGACTAACCTTCTGAGATCCCCATCTCTATTATTCCTAGTAGAATTGTTTACAAAACATTTTACAACACATTCTCTTCTTAATACTAATAAAATAATGAAATGAACCAAAAAACATGTCTGAATATTCACACAAATTCAAGTCCTGTCACGGTCGCCATGTATAGCTTAGCGTCTCTTGTCGTTGTTTTGATTGATTATAATTATGAATAACTCAATTCTTTAGATCCAAAATATATCGTTTATTTTATATCATTCGGATCTACTAGGAATTGCAACGGAATTGGTTATTCTCAGAAGATGCAGGTTCGTTTTTAGGCAATGTTTTTCTCGAGCATTCAATCTACTAGTCCACTCTGATAACTATCATCTCACAAGTCCTAATCTCCATAGCAGCTTACAACTCATTGCTTTTTCCCCTCTAAGAGTATATATATTATTAGTTTTTTTTATCTACTCTCAGAGATCAAAAATATAATTTTCTTATGCGAATATTTCTGTTCTGTCACAGTGTCCTAGCAGTGACAATGATACAAGACAAAAGAACTACTCTCAGAGATCAAAAATATAATTTTCTTATGCAAATATTTCTGTTCTGTCACAAGAGCTCGACACCGAAAGCTCGTCTTTCTTCGACACCATCCGGAGGAGAACCCGTGAAGATTGGATTTAGTGGTAGCAGCATAAAACTACGCGTCGAATGGTCGGTCGATCCTTGAGAACGGTCGGGGCTGTCGCCACTATGTTCTCGATCTAAACGTGTGTTTGTTCACTGTAAGGTGGGAGGCGGTAAAGTTCTTTCTCTTCTGCAGCTGGGCGATAAAGTTTAATATACGGCAAGCGCAGTTCACGGTAATCGTCTCCAGCACGTCGTAAAGTTATTGTCCGAACGCAAGCAAACTGCCGCTTGATGTGCGTTTATCGTTTCCTCTAGTCTGCACTCTCACACGGTACTGTTGAGTGTTGTGAATACGCTGTGTATTTTACAGCAGACTCTCTGATACTACTTCTACGTTTCCATACGTTCGCTCAACAAAACTGTGGATAGTATGAAAGTATCTTATCTTGTCATTCCGTTCGGTTCTGTTTCAACCATTTCTTTACCACATCACCGTCTTTTTACATTCTTTGCTCTTTCGAAACCGTTCACAATTTGTTTCTACTGTTTTCCTTGTATGACATGTCGTTTTTGATATGTCGTTTTCGATATGTCGTTTTTGATATGTGTTTTTTGATATGTCGTTTTCGATATGTCGTTTTCGATGTGTCGTTTTTGATATGTCGTTTTTCACGTGTCGCTTTTGACGTGGCTTCTGACATGTTAATTTTGAAATTTAACTGCTGTCTTGTCGCTTTTTAAGTATAATTTTTGACAAATCACTTTTGACATGTCGCCTTTGACATCTCGCTTCTTGATATGTCGTTTTTGACATATCGTTTTTTACATTGTCCTTTCTAACACAATACTTTGGACATGTAATTTTTGAGATGTAACTATTGCTATGTCGTTTTTGATATTTCGTTTTTCACGTGTCACTTTTGACACGTCGCTTCTAACACGTAGCTTTTAAGATGTAAATATTTGTCATGTCGTTTTTGACATATCTCTTTGACGTGTTGCTTTTGACATCTCGCTTCTTGAAATGTCGTTCTTGACGCATCGTTTTTGAGGTGTCACTTTTGACTCGTCGTTTCTGATACATCGCTATTGACATATACCTTTTGAGATATAACTGTTGTCATGTCATTTTTGACACATCTTTTTGACATATTGCTTTTGACATCTTGCGTTTTGACATGTAGTTTTTAACATATTGCCTTTGAAACCTTGCTTCTTGACATTTCGTTTTTGATATGTCGGTTTTGACATGTCGCTTTTGACGTAGCTTCTAACATGTAACGTTTGATATCTAACTGATCTCTTGTCGCTTTTTAAGTATAATTTTTGACAAATCACTTTTGACATGTCGCCTTTGACATCTCGCTTCTTGACATGTCGTTTTTGACATGTCGTTTTTGACATACCGTTTTTGACATTGTCCTTTCTAACACAATACTTTGGACATGTATCTTTTGAGATGTAACTATTGCTTTGTCGTTTTTTACATTTCGTTTTTCACGTGTCAATTTTGACACGTCGCTTTTAACACGTAGCTTTTAAGATGTAAATATTTGTCATGTCGTTTTTGACATATCTCTTTGACATGTTGCTTTTGATATATCGCTTCTTGAAATGTCGTTCTTGACGCGTCGTTTTTGAGGTGTCGCTTTTGACACGTCGTTTCTGATACGTCGCTATTGACATGTACCTTTTGAGATATAATGTCATTTTTGACATATTTCTTTTGACATCTCGCTTGTTGACATGTAGATTTTGAAATATGTTTTGACATGTTGCCTTTGAATCCTCGCTTCTTGACACGTCGTTTTTGATACGTTGCTTCTGACATGTAACCTTTGTCACGTGATTTTTGATGATTCGCTTTTTTCCCTTCTGGCTTAACGCCTCGTCGGTGTCATTATACCCGGAAACGAATATGACACAAGGAACGGGAAGTAATTCAGCCATGGGTCTCTATCAGAATAATAATGGATATCTGAAGAATCTATATAAATACAACCTTCACGCACCCTGTCTTTGCTTCATAACACTGAATCCAGTCTTCTTCAAAACTGTTTCCACGTACGATGCATTCCGTCTGTTTTATTTGATATGCTTCATAAGGACTTCGAATACTTTTGTATGTATTCAACGTCTTTACAGCTCCATTAGCTTTTTATATTTTCGCTTCGCCCTTTTTACTACCTTTACTTTTTTTGTCTGTCCTCTCAAAATTATAATATGATGTAGATGTTAAAATCTCCTCCTTTTGGATTTTTCGTGCCCGCGTTGCTATGCGTTTATTTTACGCATCAAATTCAATAACCTCCAACGAATTTTGACAGGAGCGACGGAAAACTTCTGCCAGGAACAAAACACACACTAGCGTTGAACTCACTAAGCCGCAGCTCAGCTGCATTTGTTTTTACACTGCAGGGCGCGTATTCACAATGAAGTTTTCCCGATGCAGCGTGATTTGTTTATTAGAACTGTAAATGTCCGGGGATACCAGACTTTCCCCTACATGAAACCTGAGATGTCATACTGTATCCAACGTCCATAATGAAGAAGTTTCATTGTCATCTTATTGAAATGAGTGACCGAGCGTGGTAGGGGACGGGTAATGCTCTGACCTCGTATTCGGGTGGATGCGGTTTCGAATCCCCGTCAGACCCATCCAGATTTGGGTCGTCCATGGTTTCTCTCCAGGCAAATGCCGGAATGCTTCCTTCAAAAAGTGCCGTTACTTGCCCCCAGTCCTTTCCTGCCTTCGATGGCATCGATGTCGACGCGACGATGCGTAATGTCAAGGAAAAAAAAAAAGAGTTAAACATGACGTTAAAAAAATTAGATTACATACAAATTTTCGTTTCCTTCTCCGGCGGCAGTTCACGTAGCATCATAAGACATACCGATTCTATGGCAGATTCTAAACTTAATGTTCTAAGTCACAACATAAGATTTGTCACTGTGAAAATCCCGTCACAATCGATTCAACAGTTCTCTACTTTCGCCAGATTATGACTTTGCGTCGCGACTCCCCAGATTTTTTTTTTTTTTTTTAACTGCTTAATGTCTCCTATAACAACTAGGTCCTTTAGAGACGGGAAAGGATGGGGGCAAGGAATGGGAAGGAATTCGGCCATGGCCTTTTGAAGGGAACATCTCGGCATTCACCTGGAGTGATTTGGGGAAAACCATGGAAAACCCAAATCTGGATGCCCGGACGGCGATTCGAACCGCCGTCCTCCCGAATGCGAGGCCAGAACGCTACCGCAGATTTGGATTTTTCATGGTTTCCACAAATCACTACAGGCGAATGCCGCGATAGTTCCTCCCAAAACGTCATGGCCAAATTCCTTCCCGTTCCTTGCCACCAATACTTCCCTGCATCTACTGACCTCGGCCTCTTCGTCGACGATGGGTAAAGCCAGAAGAGGAAAAATAAAT
The DNA here is from genome assembly GCA_031002005.1 of Vandiemenella viatica. Taxonomy (NCBI): domain Eukaryota; kingdom Metazoa; phylum Arthropoda; class Insecta; order Orthoptera; family Morabidae; genus Vandiemenella; species Vandiemenella viatica. Next base: position 133,732,187 of record CM061918.1, read on the forward strand.
AAATAAATAAATAAAACATATCACTAAAAAACATTGGAAATTCGTGGATATTTTTATTTTCTGCTCGGCGACAGTTCATGGAGCTTTATAAGACATACAGCAGATTATATATTCAGAATATAAGGTTCGTACAGTTTTTCAAGTTAAGTCAAACTATTTGTTAAAAAATGTTTAAGTTAATAACAGATTTCATTTTTCTGCAGCTGTGAATTATATTTCGTGACAATCGCTCCATTTTACACATGTATTTGAACGACAAATATACTCCAGAATGTGTCGTGATCTGCAGTACTACCAAAAAGTTAAATTGAATAATAGTATCCGGAATTACTTTCCTAAACTGCTTTAATGCCAACATAAAAAGGTTTTAAACAGTTCACTTTCATGTTAAAATCTACCAGAAATGCATTACTTGCTAATTACTATTAACAGCTAATATAACTTCATTTCTAAACGTCACAGATTGTAGCTGTGTGGCCTGAGATCGTAGCTTCAAGAAGCAAAGAAGCTTTGACATTTTTTTCCCCCGATATACAATTTACGTATTTTGTTCGTGAGGTATTCGTATTCAATACGGCAATCTGCAGGGATTAAAGATTAAAAAATCAAAATTTAACGAATGAACCGATACGTGCGGCAATTATTTTTTACGAAGTATGATGTATCAACATCTAGTTGGTATTGCATCTTTGGTATTTCGCGCTATACGTTCAGATTTTTACTTACTGTGCCGGCGCTATGTAACGTTGAAGCACAAGACATACCAAACGATTCAATTCACATTGTAAGCTTTAAAACAGCGAAAATCCCATGGAAATCTGCTCATTAGTTTTTGAGTTTTTCTAGAACAAACATATATGCGGGTTTCGTTTTATAGATACGGAAAGAAGTTTACTGCGAGAAGCAGTGAAACACTACGACTTGCTAGCAGCAGCCTTTAGCATGATACCACACTGCAGTCGGCGCTACGTGAAGTGGAGGCGGGCGGGTTACTACCTCTACAAGATGAGCACTGGAGTCTTGCCGTCGGTTCAGATATTGGCTATTTGAGGAATCCATTCTGCGGCTCGGATATGAGCTGAGATGAGGCCGGCCAATAGGAAACCACCTCCCAGTCAACAGACGGGGGCTGGGGAGAGAATCAGGAACATTCAATACGAAAAAGTGAAAAGATTAATAAAAAGTTATACAAGACGCTTTGACCCAGTTTCTTGCATTTATTACCTTACTGACACACATACACACAAACGCAGTCTCTTAAAAATGACGAACTGAATACAGAGCTCTGGCAGTTAATTTCTTCGAGGTTACTATAACATAGTAATATACAAAAACATCTACATCAAATATAAATAACTTCTAAAACCGTAGAAAAAAAAAACCCTGGTTGACATAGTGTTCTCGCAGTTGCTTAACAGGATTGGGCAAATATATTGATGTGCCGAAATATCGATATTTTTTATAAATTATCTATATTTATAATCGATATTTTTACTATCGATATATCAAAAATCGATTTTTTTTTTTTAGATTTGTTGTCTTGCAACGAAGAATAACCTCATTTCTTATTTTACAAATTAATTTCAACTTAGCTTCACTATACCTAAAGTTTGCGAAGGATCTAGAGCCGAAGAAAGCAAAGAAGAATTGAGAAATGGACGGCTAAAACGGGAGTAGGAGATCGATAAAAATGAATTGATAAAAGAAGAGAATGGTAAAGGTGCCTGGTCTCAACACCCGCTCTCCCGAGTTCGATTCCCGGTGCAACCAGGAAATGCTGAGTTCTCTTTGATCCTACGAACTACGCTAGGATATTCTGTGGTTCGGATTCCCCATTGAACTGTGGACAGAAGTGGAGTGCGTGGCAAATTGAATCTCCCTCAGCAATTCGGAAGACTTCGCAACCTTGCGCAATAGTAGGCTTCGTTAAGAAGATCTTATAAATTACTATTATTCGGAGTAATTACTTAATTAATAGGCTTGCTTAAGTAGTCATCTCACCACATTTATGTCTAGTAGCTACAGATAAATAATACGAAAGGTTCTCTAGGAAATTCATTTCTATGTTACCTAAAATATTCTGCCCTATACACAACAATCTATCAAATCCAAATTTTAATTGAAACAGTCTTGAAATATTTTTTAATTATGTAGAAAATTACTAAATGCCTTTCATAAGTGTTTTGAGTTAAAAGAACGACTAAAAAACGCTAAATAATGTACATTCACTGCTGTGATATTATGCAGCGCTGTTGAATCTACGTTTATAAAACGCTATTCTTGGTCACGGTGTAGCGATGACTGTCACACACTGACGCCACGCTTCCCGCCTCCGCTGCCCAACCAACAACGACCAGAGATGTGCGAGATTATGCGCGTTATTTAATAACAGTTCTATTTAGCTAAGCATCTACGAACAAATGAACTGCCAGCATACTAAAATAAAAGTATGTATTTCGTAAAAAATTGACATATTAATTATTAGTAGCTTTTTCTTAATTAAAATTCGTTGGATGTAATTTTTTCTTATACACTCTGTACAGCCATACTGTTATTACAGTATGCTAAGAAATATCTGTATTACACCATTCTCAAGATTATGAGCATTATTTGATGAAAATTATACTTACTTAGGGAAGACACGAATAGCTAAAATACTGCTTTCATTTTTGACGGACTTACAAGATATTTATTTTAGATATAGATATTTTAAGTCACTGTTATAATGTCCTCGAAGAAATTATTTGCCGAAACTCTTAAATAAAAGTATGTACCTCGTTTAAATTAACATATTAGTTATTAGTTGGTTTTATTACTGATGTCACTATACAGACATATGTATATATTTCCAGTGCGTCAAATTTAGATCGCAAAACAGTGAATGTATCCGTATTCGAGTAATAGAAACTACGAATTTTGAACAGCAATATTAGTAGAAGTTGTGGTTACGTCGAAATACAGACAGGACCAGAATGACAACTGACATAATTTCTTTACAAAGTAAATCACAATTAATTTATTTTACAGATAATTTAAGCTGCTTTCATAAGCGCCGAGTTTCTGAAGTTATTATTTCATATGGATGGAAGTAGTTACGTATTTATTGCGCTGAATGACAACAGGAATAAAACCAATATCATGCGCTATAGCATAAAGTTCTGGATTCCTAATTTATTTTTAATTTCATTGGTTCGCTAATTCTGACGTCACTAATTCAGTAGAAGTTCCATATGTATCACTGTGTAAACTACAGGGTGGCGAAAAAAGAACGCATGGATTAAAACTGTTATAATTGGCTTTATTTTGGACACACAGAAAATGTACTCACATCAGTACAATTTGTAATTTATCCAGTTTATGAATTGCACTTAACATTTACAGATAATTTCAGACATATGACGGCCTTCTTCGTGTATACACATTAAAAATCTTTCAACGAAGTTATGTATTGCTTTCTTCAAAGTGAAATGTGAACCTAACGACTTCTGCTTCATGACACTTCCAGCTTCCCGAAAAGATTTAACCCTACGAATTATTGTGTTGCGATCAGGAACAAAGCCATTTCTCGGAACATTGAACTGTGTTCGGAAAAGACGTTGAACTGTGATAACAGATTCATTACTTTTGAAAAAATGTTCAACAGCCAAAACGCGATGCTGCACGAACCACTGTGCCATTGCTACTGAAACTGGACGCTCTAACCCACAAAACAACAGATCCCCCACCCCCACATTCCACTCCCACCACTTATTCTACTCAAATTAAATCCATGCGTTCTTTTTGCGCTCCCTTGTATAACCGAAATATCTACAAACTACAAAACAAGGTTATGAGCATTATATAACAACAATTCTGTTTATTTAGTCAATCGCGATCATTTGCCAGAACATTCCTTTCATCCGTTATTTTTGACTGGCTTAGAGGCTATTGAATCTGTAAGATATCAATTGAACTTAATGCACCTTATGCAGGCCGAAAATAATGAAGGGGTATCATAACCTCCATGCTGAGCCCATAGACGTATCGCCGTGCAAAGCAGAGAAATATTCTGCTCTTCTGGAGTCAAGGAGTAGTAAGGAAGAAGTTTTGAGCAGTTCTGAGAGCTTTATGGCGAGTGTGGATTCTTTGGACTCGATTCCGTGCAGGCCTGCCTTTGCTCTGGCCGTAGTGGAGCCACTGTTCCGGGTCATTCATTGATCTCGCTGCATGCAATACCAGAGGCTAACTAGCCGCGTAGGCGGAGTCTCGCAATCTCACAACACTCCATCTGCACCTCCACAAAACTCTAACACAACTGTCTACATACATTAAATAAGATGACTGAGACCGTCTATTTGGAGGGCTTTCAAACACAAACAACTTTTTTTTTTTTTTTTTTTACAATTTTTATTTAGAAAACTGAAGAAATAAATAACCAGGGTTACATTGGAAAAACCAACATTAACAGAATCCAAAGAGTGTAGAGTTTATCTTGAATGTGATTTGATCTTTGGTGGGTATATGTAAATAACCAGAGTTACGTTGTAAAAAACAACATTAACAGAATCCTAAGTGTGTAGTGTTTATCTTGAATGTGATTTGATATTTGGTGGGTATTTGTAAGTAACCAGAGTTACGTTGCAAAAAACAACATTAACAGAATCCAAAGAGTGTAGTGTTTATCTTGAATGTGATTTGATCTTTGATGGGTATCTGTAAATAACCAGAGTTACGTTGTAAAAACAACATTAGCAGATTCCAAAGAGTGTAGTGTTTATTTTGCATGTGATTTGATCTTGGGTGTGTATCCATAAATAACCAGGGTTACATTGTAAAAAACCTACTTTAAAAGAATCCAAAGAGAGTAGAGTTTATCTTGAATGTGATTTGATCTTTGGTGGGTATATGTAAATAACCAGAGTTATGTTGTAAAAAACAACATTAACAGAATCCAAAGTGTTTATCTTGAATGGGATTTGATCTTTGATGGGTATCTGTAAGTAACCAGAGTTACATTGCAAAAAACAACATGAACAGAATCCAAAGAGTGTAGTGTTTATCTTGCATGTGATTTGATCTTTGATGGGTATCTGTAAATAACCAGAGTTACGTTGTAAAAACAACATTAGCAGATTCCAAAGAGTGTAGTGTTTATTTTGCATGTGATTTGATCTTGGGTGTGTATCCATAAATAACCAGGGTTACATTGTAAAAAAACCTACTTTAACAGAATCCAAAGAGAGTAGAGTTTATCTTGAATGTGATTTGATCTTTGGTGGGTATATGTAAATAACCAGAGTTATGTTGTAAAAAACAACATTAACAGAATCCAAAGTGTTTATCTTGAATGGGATTTGATCTTTGATGGGTATCTGTAAGTAACCAGAGTTACGTTGCAAAAAACAACATTAACAGAATCCAAAGAGTGTAGTGTTTATCTTGCATGTGATTTGATCTTTGATGGGTATCTGTAGATAACCAGAGTTACGTTGTAAAAACAACATTAGCAGATTCCAAAGAGTGCAGTGTTTATTTTGCATGTGATTTGATCTTTGGTGAGTATCTGTTCAGTTGAAGAAAATGTGTTTATCTCTGATGTTGTGTAATCTTTGGTGCTTATCTCAGGCTGAAAAGCTACACTGAGCAACGTGGTGAGAGGGTGGGGGGTTTCCAAGCCAAGTAACGTAACTTCTTATTCATATTATTTGTCACAGTTAAAATAAGGAACAGAACACACAACAGCATGTGAATATTTAATTCTGTCATTTAACTATCTCCGTATGTAATTAACGATAGTCTGACAAGAGAAAACAGCAGAAAATATGTTCTGGAATCAATATGCAAAATATTGGGGGGAGGGGGTGGGGGAGGCAAAAGCCACGTTGGGATACGTGGTTGGCAGGGGGAGTTCACAGGAGGCTAAAATGGAGGGAGCTACGTGGTTTATGGACGCTCCCTTAGTTCAAGACCGCCAGCCGCGTGCAACCCAACGCTATGACTTCAAGCCATGCGCATGCGCGGCACTGTCAGTATGTAGGATATCTGAACCGCATACTGAGATAATTACACGGCGGGAATAAACATCCACGTGCTGTTGTGTGTTGTTCCTTATTTTGACTGTGACAAATAATACGAATGAAAACTACGTGGCCTGGTTCTTAGCACTCCCCCCCCCTCCCCACGTAGCCCAGCGTAGCTTTCTACCCAACCCCTTCCTCCTCTAGACCAAGCCACGTAGTTTTTGGACGCTCCCATAGTCCCGTCAAGGTCACCGAGTCCCCGAACAGCGTTGCGAGTCAGCAAACGATTCAAATTTAAGTAATAATTGCGAAAAAAATGCTAATAAATAATACTTAACTTGCGGGACAAGGTGAAGTGCTTGTCAACTAAAAACATTTATGTAATTTTTATTAAAAATAAAATTATAATTTAAAAATATAAAAAAACACGCTTTTTGTATCAATCTGAACTGAGCTATTTTTAAAGTTAGAGTCATTATTAAAGTAAGCTGTAACAGCCCTCAAACCAAAAATTAAATGGAATTATATTTTATAAAGCAGTTGCAGTAAGCTAGAGTTTGGTTGAATATGATCTGGTATGTTTGTTTCCTGTAAATCAGTGTATATAGGCTTTGTTTTATGAAAAGAAATTATTTAGAGGCCATTTAATATGTTTAAGAACAGAATTATATAAAGAGAATTGCTTAAATGATTGTAATTCCAAGTATTAATGCAAGTTAAAATGTCTAAAGGACAATTTGCTACAGTTTAAAATGATTTCTGTGAATAATTTTGTGTTTAAGTATCTTTAATATCCATTTCTGACCATTTTGTATTAATTGTAAATGATTATGTTTTAATTCTGATAGTTTTTAATATGTTTCAATTGTTTAAGTATTGTTAATGTTCGAGTAATATCTGTCGGA